>JBBMKD010000115.1:47002461-47062644 GCA_037834095.1 Argya squamiceps | reverse complement strand
TGCCCGCCGGGCGCTGTGAGCGGGGCACCAAGCTGGCTTCCTCCCCCTCCGTAAACAGGGCTCCGGGGGGGCGGGCCGGGGCCGACCTGGGCGGCGGGGGAGCTGGAAGTGTGTCTGCCGCGCCTCGTCGGTGTCGGTGCTGTGTGTTGCGGGAGAACTTCCTCGCGAATACTTACTTGTGCCGTTAAAAAAAAAAAAAACCTCTTTCCAGAAGGAGGGCAAACAGTCACGAAAAAATACGTTTGTGGTTTTTCTCTATATGTCTCTGTTGAATTTGCTTCTGCGTGGGGAAATGTTCCGTTAGGTGTGGGTTGTGAATTAATCGGTTTGATTAATTTTCACAAGGTAATTTTTTTTAAGAAGAGAATTTCAGATAAAACTTCTCAGTTTTGGGTTGGTTTTTTTGTTGGTTTTTGGTTTTTGTTGGTTTTGGTTTTTGTTTTTCGTGTGTGGGGGTTTTGTTTGTTTTTTTGTTTGGTTGGTTTTTTGTGGGGTTTTTTTGATTTTTTTTTGTTTTGTTTTTGGGGTTTTTTTTGTTTTGTTTTTGTTTTTTGGTGTTTTTTTGGGGGGGGGGTGGGGGGGTTTCATCTGAAGTCTAATTAGAGCCTGACTATGGTATTGTCTTCAGAATTCTCGCTTCTGCAGTCAGTGACAGGTGAGAAAATAACACCTTCCTTTGGTTATTCACAAATTGATTTATGCTGAGAATTGTTGACTCTATTCCTTTTGGTTGCTGGACAGAAGAGAACTTAATTGGGAAGATTGTAGTGGCTATTAACAGTTTTGAGTGTGATTTTGCACTTGAGATTATTTGCATCATGATCAGTGTTTGTGTATATCTTAGCTCTGTAAAGCTTACCAAGTTAATATCTACTTCATTTGTTCTGTTGGTAGTTAGATGTAATGTGTATGTAACTAGGTGAGAGAAGGATTTCTTAAGTTTCTATTTTATGGAAAATCAGTATTGGCAGAAGACTACAGAGAGATTCTGTGGGCACTTAAAGGTATTTTGGATCAGTTATATGGATTAACTTTCTTTTCCTTTCCTGCAACTCAGTCTTCTTCATAACTGATATGGTGCTAGTAGCACCATAGCGATGTTCTCTGGGCATGCCCATGTTTCTTCCCTTTTTAGGGTTTGTGGCAGTAATTGGAGGATTCAGTAGGAATACAGTAGCCAGTACTGTCTTCTGCTTGATCAGAATGCATCCAGTGTGACTTACATGGTGTAAATCTAAGACTGTTGAATTAAACAACTTCAGTATTATTGTATGAAATAACAGGAATTTTAAGCAGTAGTGTACTTTCCAGAGAAACCTAAATTTGGCCTGTTTACAGATTTTCATTTTTTGTAAGTGCCAACAACAGCAACATGGGGAAGGAGTATTTGCTGTGAGAGAGGAAGTTGTAATGAGCAAGAAGTACATGGAATGCAAAAAATGGTCCAACATCCTTGTTGGTCGAATCAGACTGACTGGAACTGCAGAATGGAAAACGAAAGAAGACTGTTACTGCTTGTTACTTGTAGCTATTCAGAGTGATGATTAGGCTAATAAAAACTTGAAATCTCTGTAGAATAACCATTTCCAAACTGTGTGGGGTAATGTTATGCATGACCACAGACTAGTGTTAAGTGAATATTACTGCCGTGTGGTGCTAGCAGTGGCATCATCTTTCTGAAGTTAGGAGAAAAGCAATTGCTGAATGATGTTGTTGCTTTACCATTGGTCTCTTTTTCTCTCAGCTTTGGTTCAATTTTACAGTTTTACCTCATGTAAACAAAAAGCTAAGTGACAATGTTTGCAGTTACAAGAAATAACCTGAGATCTCATATGAAAAAGGGAAATAAAATTCAGAAATATAGTAGTATTAAATAGAGACAGTAATTAAATGGTATTCATTATGAATGGAAGAATATCAAAAGTTTAAAAACTTGCAATTTAAAAGCAGTTAAGAGAATTGACCATGCGACAAGAAAACAAGTATTTGTTCTGAAAAATGGTGTTCTTAAAAATAAACCAAAAAACAACTGGCAGAAGGCAACCAAAATCTGGAGACTTTTTTTAGAAAAGTAACTGGAACACTAAGTAGGAGGTTGAACTAGATGACCTCCTGCAGTGCCTTTCAACCCAAACTGTCCTATCCTAGTGCTCCTGTTCCATTACAGACTAGCATTTTTCTTTGTAATACACCTGCTACTTTTTACCTAGGTTTGCACTGTCATTAGGCAAGTACCAGTTATGTCTTTTCATTTGACTTAATAGAGCTGCTGTTTCAAAGCCTCTCACCCCGGCTGTGCACTGATTTTGGTGGATTTTTATGTGTTTATATGTCCCATGGGGTTCTCAGCATGAGCCCAGTAAGATGACTAATATGAGTAATGCTAGCATGATCTAAGTCAACGTTTGAGCTCATGCTTACGTTTGTATTTCTTTAACGTGCTTCAGTTGCAATTTCTTTATCAAAAGGTGAATGAGGAGCTTTCTTGAATTTCTGAATATGAGATTTTCAAAATTGTTGTGGAAGATAGGTCTGTCTTTATGCAGATGTGAAAAACAGTAAGGAAATGTGAACATACAAAGAAGCTTTTTTACAGTATTTCTGCTGAAGGAACTGCAATCCAGTTTTATTTGCTGCAGACAAATAGATGCCTTCTGCTGCATACTGCGTTCATCTAGAGAGCAGGCTGTGCATCTCAGTGCAGCAACAGCTACAAGGTAAGCGTAAGGTAGGTTATCACTGTCAGTTGCCACCTGTAAGATGCTCAAAGAAAAAGGGTGATGCCTCACTCAAGTGTCAAGCTCTGGGGGTTGTGCAGTGGTGGGTGCAGAGAGGTCTGGTTCACGTGGACAGTGATAACCCCCATGTGTTTGTGGAATGACTTGCCTAGAAGGCAATTGTCCCATCTAATTTTGGTTACATACTTACTGTTTCACACAGTCAAAACTGAATCTTTAAATCTGATTGTAGAAAAAAAAAAAAAGGGGAATCCAATCTGGTGCAGGCAACTATTGATTTAAAATCAATAGAAACATTGTTCTTTTCTGAGGTGAGTTGTGTCTGCATCTGTCTTTGACAACGACTTCTACAATAGTATTACAGGGTTCCTTTTGTTGTTAGTAGATTGCTTTTTAATCAGGGTTGCACATTTCCTTTTATTAGGAAGAGAGGTATTAGATCTTGGTGCTTTGATTTTCTGTCTTCTTGGTTTTCCTCTGGTTTTGTGTCGTGATTTTTTTTCAGGGGTGGGGGAAGGAGGTATATGTGTGTATTTTCTTTTTTCTTTGAGTCTTTAGTATTTTTTTGTAGCTCATACAAGTCTATGAACTGATTGTGTTTTTCTGTGTTTTTTGTGATGTGACAAAAGGCAATATTCCAGGTGAATTAAGAATGTTTTCAATACTTTTCCTTTTTTCATCAGAACAGTTTTTCTTGTCTCTTGTGTGCCTGTATTAAGCAGAGATTCTGTTGAGCTGCACATCCTGTGAGTGGTTGTTTTGTTTATCTGCTTACATTTGGCTTAAAATTTAATGTCAGGTGGGAATAAATGCAAGTTATTCTTTCAGGGGTTTATTATTTTGTGTTTGTTGAAGACAGATGTTATCTGTCTTCTGGGTTTTTTTCTTCTTGGCTAGCTCTTAGTTTTGATCCTGCACAGGTCTCATGTAAGCTGGTTATCACCAAAGTTGTTTTTAGTCTAGGACTCTGAAAGCACTTATATGCTTGCATAAATATGTATGGTGTGGTATTTCTTGCTCTGTGTGCAACCCCACATGGGATCTTTTCTGAAATTTACCCCAGTTCTTGATCTATGTGTTGTTTGTGGGGTAAGGTTTTTTATCAACAGCTCAGTGGAGCTGATTTAGCTGGTATTACCTTTATCATACTGCTTACGTGCATGAGCAGCTGCAGTAGATTTCAGGACTTAAGAAATTCTTTTACAGATGTTTTAAGCAAATGGATTTATGATACATGTTCAAAGTGTTGTAATTAAAGTTATTTGCATGTATGATTAAAAATTTAAAATTTCTTCTTTATGTGACTTCATTGGTCTCAAGGATTTATTTTTACAGTCTTTAGTGAGAGTAACTATCAAATTAGTTTAAATCAGTTTTTTAGACCTTTTTTGCACAGTCTGTATAGTCCTGTTCACCAGAAACAATGCAAGAATTTTGAGGTTTTTTTGGTGGGCCAATAATATCTTAGAGAAATAGTGTAAGTGTGCAGGTCTAGTATGCTTTGAGTATTTTCCATCTCTGATATCCATTAGTCTTGTTTGACTACAAGGACTTCATAACTATGATGAAAATTTTCATCAGTATTCATTGTGGCATAACACTGGCTACAGCTTGGGTTTCTAGTACTGTCAGATATTTCTAAAGTAAGAAACCCTTTGCCTTCTAAATACCCAGTCTTGATACATAAATATACTGTACCTTTGGTACCTGTATTTATCAAACATTTGTTTTTTTAGGCCTCAGTTTTTCAAGTGCATTTATACTGGGAGACCTTTTAATTTCAACATGAAATCATGGGATTACTTGCATGGATTCAGCTATGGAGATATGGCTGCAGATACGGTGATATGGTGTTTGAGTTATGTATTAGGTAAAATTTGACTGGGAGACTAGTGCAAGAGCATTTGAGGACAAAGACAACTGGAAAACAAACATTAATTCCTGATGAAAGAGGGGTTTATAAACCATAAAGAGGGAATTATAAGCCATGAAGTCACAGACATCTAAGAATAAGGTGGAGTTGTAGCTTCATCATGTGTATTAACTGTTCTCTTAACCTTTTTTTGTTCTCAAGACTTTTCTTTCCTTAGCCTCTCACAAGCACTGGAA
This sequence comes from Argya squamiceps, assembly GCA_037834095.1. Taxonomy (NCBI): domain Eukaryota; kingdom Metazoa; phylum Chordata; class Aves; order Passeriformes; family Leiothrichidae; genus Argya; species Argya squamiceps. The sequence goes on along the minus strand of JBBMKD010000115.1, from coordinate 47,057,797 downwards.
TTTGCTGCTCCTTTGGTGGTGTAAACACATCAGCTTTTTGTAAGATTGTGCTGTAAACTGTATCACTAGTGACTTAAGTTAAAATTAATTTTTCTTGTCTCATTTGGGACAAGTGGCACAAGGGAAAGGAAACTGACAGAATAACTTCTTAAGCTGGTTTGCAATGTCAGAGAAAATGTTGTGTAATCACATCCAGGATAACCCCAGAGATGTACTGAGCTACAAAAGAAATGTTGGATTCCCAGTGGAATTGGAGGGCACTGCATTGCACAAGACCCAGATCCTCAGCTATGGGCAGTAAAGCATGTGTCAGTCCAACAGCTGGCTCCCAAAAGGCAGACTTTGGAACTACTGTAACTACTATGTAAATAGGTGCATGGTTATCTTTTAATTGCCGTATACCCAGCTCTTCATAAACCTTTGTAACTAGGCTGTCAGGAAGCTTGTGAAAATGTACTTCTGGTCACTTTTATCCTAACCTGGTTTCTTCAGTTAATTTCAAGGTAATTGGCTAACATTAGGGCATTCTCTTCCTGTGTGTCTTTTCTTCCCTGAGATTGGAGCCTAGCACACTTAAACCATGTTTTGAACACTGAAAGGATGATGAACTTGTACTGAATTTGAGCGAATATTTCATAAACATGCTTGCAGAAGCCAGGAAGAAGCATGTTAGACTTAAACTTGTGATAACAAGAATGCAAAACTTAGACAGGCGCTGTGCAAAGTGGGTGTGAAAATGAACTAGACTCTTCACTCTTCATTGCTGTGCATTGACAGACCTAAAAGCTGCATGATGAAATAGATGTGCATCAAAGTGGAGAATAAATAAACCGGGGGATTTATTTGGCTGAGGTTTAATGAGATTACACCAGCATTACTCAGAACCAAATGAATTTGAAGCTGTTTGCAATATAGTTGCATGTGTGATTGTAACACACATAGGTGTACCTGAACTCAGTTCATATTTCAACAGCTGGAAGCCACAGCAGCTTAAACCATACAGGACACTGAAAGTTTCACATGGCCTTTGCTACATGTGAAACTGGTTCACATAGCTTAACAGTGTTCAGAAGGATATCTTTAGGCTGCATCACCCTTAAGCCATGCCATAATTTTCTTGGGCTTTGGTATTTTATCCAGGTTTCTTTCCAAAGAGCTCTGCCACTTGCTGAGATTGCTATCTTATTGTCCTGGTTTCAGCCAAGACAGAGTTAATTTTTTGTGCAGTAGCTGGGAGGAGCCTGGAGCCGTGTGGCAGTTCTAGGTTGTTATTCTATACCATGCACTTCATCCTGTCCAAAGTAGGGCGATCTCACTTCTGGAAAGAAGGGTGTGGCTTCGGGTCGAGATGAAGTGTGGTGGGCAGAGGGGGAAGTAGGGCCTTTGGGGATCGTTTTGCATGTGAATCACCCTCTTCTGTACACTTTTGTTATTAATACTGTTGCTATTACTGTCCATTTTCTTATCTCATTACTTTTCCCAGTAAATTGTTCTTTAAATTACATCATCCTGTAATCTCTGCCTTTTGTTTCTTTCACTGGAGCGGGGACATGAAGGGAGCAGCCAGAGTTTCTTTTTAGTGGGAGTACGAGATTGAGAATACCATTCCTAATCCATGATACTTATCAATAATTCTGCCAGTGAACCCACAAAGCTGAATTTTGAATTCACTTTGGAATGCAAAAATGTTTTTTACTTCGGTTTTTTTGAATACATTATAGTATTTGTCAGGGTTTTTTTGTGTTCTGGTGAGTTTTGACAAAATTTTTTTTAACTGTTGAATCTGAGGTAAAAAATTTTGGGGAGGTTGATAATACATGATACCTCTTTGTAGTTTAAGTTGTTATGTTGTGATGTGGTTGTGCAGTTGCTATGACTGTGGAGAGTAGTGAAATAATGTTTTTTAATCAGACTTTTTAGAAGGATAGTTAAAGTTTGTCATGACTTGATATTTCAGCATGTTAATTGCATGTCCTAATATGCTAAAAGGCATTGACTGTCTGGTTTCTTATCCTTACTGTAGTCTTGTGGGCTGCTCAACCAAATTCAGTGGAAGGCCTTTGAGCAGCTTTATATTTATACTTTTTGAAACCATTTCTGGGAACACAGAAAAGCATTAGTTTTGAACAACATGTAGAGCACTTGGTGCTTTGTGTAAACGTGTCAAACTACTTTACTCCCTCTCCGACATCTGTAGTAAGTCTTGGACAAGAAACTCAGTATTATTTTAGGTTGATGCAATGTATCTGAAGTGTTTCTATGTGAGAATGCCTAACGGGAAGTCACCTTTATCGTGCAGTTAATGGGTTAAATATCCGCAAAGCCTGGAAAAGTGATGATCCCCTTTCATGCTCAGGGGACACTCAGAATGAAAACAAGAGCATATCATCCCTGATCTTCAGTGGACAGGCAGCTAATAGATATGAAAAGGATTTCTTTAAATGATCATTTGTGTTGAAGAAAACCATTTGGAGGTTATAGTTACAATTCTGCTAAAGCCTAAATTTAGTAAAATAATGTAACTTCTAGTTTAAGACAGATACTGTATGTACAGAACCACAGAGTAATGTAGTGAAGAGGCACGCCAATTGGTTTCTATTTCAAAGTTCTGCATAAACCAGAGTCAGTAAGGAGGTCATGAAAGGCATGAAAGCTGTATCCAGACAGGTCATTAAAATCTCCAAGGATGGAGACAACACATCGGCTGCTGGGCCGTTGTCTGGATGTCAAGCTTGCTCTTTATATCCTCTCTGAACATTTTTCAACTTGCTCCTGTTGTCTCTTCTCCTTTGAATGGAGGACAAGAGCTTGGCTCTACCTTCTCAAAAACTTCCATGGTGATAATGGGAACTACTGGTAGGCTCCCCCAGTCTCCTCCAGGTGGAATAGACCCTACTTCCCAGTCTGTCCTCGTAAGGTCTGTGCTACAGCCTCCACCTGTGGTGGTGGCCTCTACTGTGAACTTTTTTCTTTTTGCCAGTGTTTTTTTTCTGTGTTACGGCAGTAGAATAGGACCTAGATACAGAATTTTAAATTCAGCTAAGATCTGAATATTGGCAGATTTCCAAATAAAAGCCAGGACAGTAGGTGGCCAGAGACTTTCCAACAACCAGACTGGGAATGTATTCTTCCACCAGTTTCTTTAAAAATAACCATGCTATAATGAACTATGATTGTTTTAAATCCTTAAAGGATACTGTGGCCAGGAACAGGCTGTTCAGCTCATGCAATTGAGTGAGCATTCATTGTTCAATGCACTGCACAGGTTGAAAAATACAATATATTTTGATAAATTTATTTGGTTATATAACATTTCTTTTTAAGTATTGCATTTAGTAATATCAACTGTAGTTCTTTTTGACAGTTTCCTATGTTTTTGTTACATTTCAGTTTTAGAAAGGCAATATGCCAATTGCATATAGTAAGTTAAAAATTACTGTAGTTGAAAACTACAGCCAATGTGCTTTTTGGCATAATGTAAATTATTAAAATTCAAAGTCTAGGTTGAACTCATTAAGTTCCATCTCTTCTTACATAAAAATGCACCATAATGTGTCTTGTTTAATTAAGAACATTAATGCAGAGAACTGTTTGGCTCCTTGAGTGATTAAACACATGGAACACCAGTTTAAAAAGTAAATGTGCAATGTGAGTGTTAAATGTTATTCATTATTAATAACATATTAAATAACATATTAATAACATTAAATGTTCTCTTTAATTTCCATCATAACTTAAAGAAGATATTTTTTATTTGAATAAATAAATTTGTCTGGCCATTAGATTGCTGAGTACTTAATTATACATTACATCCATATAACACATGTATTCATATTTGTGAGTTTGTTGGTGGTTTGTTTTGGTTTGGGGTTTTTTGCTTGTTGGATTTTTTGTTTGTTTTGGGTTTTTTTGTTTTAGCTGGTTTGTTTGTTTTCTTTTAATTTTCTCTTTGACTCTCTAAGATTCATGGACTGTTAAACCAGCTGGAGCTTTTGGAGTGCTACGGTCATTTGTTTTTGTCAGGTCATTAAACTTCAACCTGTTGAGAGCAATGCATTGTGTTCTGCTGGAATGAATGTGTTCTAGAACTGGTTACAAGGGTGTGCCAGTGCAATTTGGATCTTTCATCAAGCTAGATTTTTGAGTGCAAGTTCACAAGTCAAGTTTTAATATTTGTCTTTATTAACAGTTTCTCTGTAATCTCATTGCATACAAATAATGTTAATTGTGGAATGCAAGTTTCTTCCCTTAGGGAACATAAGTATATGTACACATGGATCAGTATGCCATTTTTTTTGCATCATTTAATGACCTCTAAATTTGTTTAATTTACAGCTTGTACTAGTGATATTATTTGTGTCTAAAATTCTTCCATTTCTTACTAAGGTTTGCTCTTGTACTTGAGGAACTAAGTATATATGTAAGTTCATGTTCCTGACTCTTTTCTTTGTATAATGACCTAAATTATTAGGCTGCTTTCTTGATTATTAAATATTAAGGGGAAAGAAGAAATTTTAAGAAATCCCATTGTTAAGCAAAACATCTTGATTACTTCCACTGTTAGGCAGAAGTATATGTTCAGAGGCAGTAAACATGCATGAATTATCACTATGGTGTTACTGGTTGGAATAATATTTTGCTTGTTTCTGGTTAAGAAGAAAATCTTATTTCTCATCTAACATTTGAGTTCTTTATAATACATTACAGTGATTATAGAATACTTACCTGTTGTTTGGTACAGTATCTTTCTCATCTAGACATAATTTCCAGTTACTCACTGAGCCTTCAGAGGAAGAAACTAAGCAAACAAAACTGCTGCACGATCTCTTGCTGTAGAGAAGTAAGAAGGTAAATCATTGTCACTGATGACACTTAAGAGTAGAAAGAAGAGAAACTAAGGGAAGAAAGTATTAAAGCCATCCTGGCAAAAACATACAAGATGCAGCAACAAGATTAAATAGGCTTGTAGACTCATTTGGTAAGCTTACACAGCAAGTGGTAGGAAAAAAAAGTTTGTTTAAATAGTTAGTTTGAATTTTCTGATATGACTGATACTGCACCACACACAAGATAACTATTTCGAACTTACAAATAAGATGGTCTTATTTGTCAAAGACACTGGGAAATAATATATATATTATAAAATATATATAAGGTTATAAGCATAATATAGCCTTACTGCTTCTAAGTGGTTATATTTCTAGTATTGTAAGAAAAGGAATTTTCCTATTTTATCACAACAGCCAAAATACTTCTGCATTCCTTTCTCAGTAGTGGAGTACGGGATGAATTTACAGGCAGAACCAGGAACTCAAGGAACACAATAGGATTCTGGAAATAATATGGGCTTAAAGTAAGGAGAGAGCAAGAATGTAAATGGCTTTGTCTCATCATCCCTCCAGATACTTCTCTGTTCATTACCTTCTTACTATGTCTTTACTCTTTCAGAATGTTTCTCTCATGTTCAGCCACATCTCTCCTGTTGAGGCTTTGTTGCTTTCTTACATTTCTTCCTCTGGTCCAATTAATAAAACAGCCATTAGCTGTTCTGCCCTGAATCAAGTGGGTTTTAAGATTGCCTTCTGATCTTGACGGTAGTCAATGTCTGACCTACTTGGAATCAAACTTCATGGCCCAAATCTTGCCAACTATTTTGTCTTCCAGTTTATGTTGCTGGATGGAACAACCTTTTGTCTTTCTGGATCTGTTGTCCTCATATTTACTATAGCAAACTCCCCAGTCAAGTTTTGAGTGCCTTTGGAGAGAAAATTGGAAGAAAATAAGATAACCAAAAAGCACTTTACAACGTATTATATATGATTAGATTTGCAAGCTGGGCTAAGCTAGATTAAAAGTGTTTGTGGGGTTGGAAAATGGATTTTCAGTTGGAGGAGAACTGTTGCTGATTTTGAAGAAGAAATTAGTTTTGATTTATTAGTGGAAAAAACAAATTGCTTGTGAAAAACAGATTGTGAAAAGACTCAGTTCTGTTACTCTCAGTGGGTAAGGGTGTGGCATTTTGATTAGCATTTCTTTTGAAGTGTGAGGAAGGAGAAGTATCGATATTTTGTCTGGAAGGAAAACAGAAACTGGCAGGTTGCTTGGTAGTAGATGCCAACTGATGTTTAATCTCAATAGAAGGGTAATGGTAGGAAGTCAAAATGTATTACAAATGCGGGAAAGAAAAATAGAGATGACAGGTAGTGAAGAAGGTGCAAGAAACCCTGAAATTAGTTCAGTTGGTTAGAGCATGATGTTAATAATACTGAACTTGTGGGTTCAGTCCCCACACAGGCCATTCACTTAAGACTTGGGCTCAGCGATCCCTATGGGTCCTTTCTAACTCAGTGTATTCAGTGATTCTTAAAGTTACAAGTGTCCTTGCTTTGCCTGTGAAGTGTCACAAAAGTGAACTGAATGTTCTGTGAAGGTGTGGGTAAATGAGTGGTTCTGTATGAAAACACAGATGGATGCAAGTCCTTGGAATGCCTTTTTAACTTTAACTGTTACTGTATATGTTTAATTATTCCAGCAGTAGTAACTGTTGGATAGTACTGTGTAATGTCAATTTTCAGTGCAGCTGCTGTGTGGAGAGCCAAGAAGTTCTTTGTGATAAGACTTTGAAAATGTTCTTTTATAACCTCAGTATACACAAACGATCTGGGAAAAGGTTGATTCTGGTAGGTGATTCAAGCAGGCATTCATGCTGTCTGCAAGTGTTTTGCTCGGTTTTGATTCACCATGCTTGAGGGTCAGACACTCTGGCTGTATGTGTGCATTAAAGATTTCATAATTTAAACTGAAATTTTCTCTAAGCTGGTGTTTATATCATCAGAAAATGGTGTATCTTACATATGTGTGCACACATTCCTTACTTCTTTTTCACTGATACCTTTATGGTTTCTTGACAGGGGAATAAGCAGAAATATGTATTTCACATTGTAGTCCTTCCATTTTTTAGGAAATGTGATGGAATAAAGTAGCAGCTTAATAAACCTTTTATTTATGACATCTCCATCTACTGACACAGATCATGTACAGGATTGGTTTTGCAATTACAATTTGTGATCTCTCATTTCCTGATTGCTCCTACATACTTTTATTTTAAAGTTTTGTTTTATCTGTGTGATTGATGAGGCCCTTTTGAAGTCATAATTAAAATATTGAATCACAGTACTTATTCACTGGGTGAATTGCTGCATAATATAAGAGTTCGTTACTGAAACAATTACATACCCATAAGTATACTGCTGTAAATGCAGTGTTTACTGTAAAATGTTATACAATTCTGTTGTTTTTATGAGATGGCACCTTTAATAGAGAGTATACAATAGAGAATAGAGAATACATACAAAACATTAGCCATTTTGTATTTTAAATTGTGACATGACTCTGTTTCTTGGAATATTGGAGTCAATTCTAGGTAATGATTAGAATGTCATATGCTTTCAGAATGTGATAGAACACTTCAAATGCTTTGTGGTCAATGCTGCTGTTTCTGCTAGTTTCAAAACATTTCAAAAGTACTCTTGGTTTTCAGCAAGTAGATCATTGAAGTGCACTGTTGGACTAGTTCACACAAAGTCTGGCTTTAGCAAATCTCATTATATGATTACAGCCATACTTAAAGCGTTAAATTGTGTGTATAAGTAATGAAAGAAATGGCAGGTCACCTGTGGATTACACAGACTATGTGGGAGTGTCAGTTTGGTAATTTGTCTGTCTTTTCATTTTTGTCCTTGTAACATAAAAAGCCTGGCTGACTTAAGAGTATCATGTTTACTGTCAAGACTACTATGAGAACTAGATTATTTATTTGGAACAGATACATGATGTGTAGACTCGATAACAGCAACACATCTTTTGACATCTACAATGGAGTGTTTCTTTCACACACACAAAAAAAAGAAAAAACCCTCTTATGTAACTTTTAGCTCACTAATAGTGCTGGAACTAATGAAATCAGTAGTCTGAGCTTCATCACAGGTAGAAATGAAGTAATTTTCAGTGCAGAAGTAAGAAAAAATGGCAGCTTTCCTTGTGGCAACACTATCTTCAGCGATTACATGAAAAATATTTTTCTAGAACCTTTTTCTAGATATATTTCCTTGTGTATTCCAGGGTTTATATAATTTTTTAACTTGTTTCCCCATTATAAGTCACTCTTTCAATGTTGCAGATAATCTTGTTTGCAGATAAACTGTTTGCAGATAATCCTGTTTTTTAAAGTTCTCTTGTCACATAAATGGCCTGATCAATAATTTCTACTTGCAATGGTTTATTTAAAATTACTGACTTGAGAGCCGTTACACAAGAAGACACTGAAGATTATCAACTTCGAAAGCAACTTGCATGCTCTTGAGTGATAAAGAGAAGAAATACTGGGAGAGCTGACTCTTTTGTTTTCTACCAAGGAAAAAAAACCCCAAACCTCTCAGAGGGGCAGAATGAGTTCCTTTGAGGAGTCCAGCTGCTAGGAAAGGAAGGAGGAAATAGGAACTGGAGAATGCCCTGAATAAACAAAGGAAAAGGAACTTAAAGTGGCAAAGTTTTACAAAATACAGAATAGAGCAGGGATATAGAGTGAAGTGGAAAGAAGAAATGCAGGTTTGTTTTTTTTCCTTTTGTCTTTTCCTTTTTTTCCTTTTGTCTTTTTCATGGCGGGGAGAGGGTTTTGATGTATAAAAGAGAAGGAAGGAACAAAACCAAAAAAAAAAGATGGAAGAGAATTTAGCTGCCAGCATAATTATAGTACTGCTGGACTAAAAGCTCAGCTTGAGAAGTATTTAGAGGTTTTACAGGACCAGTATAAGCAATATATTTGCATTTGTGTGGTAAAGGGAAAAATACTTAACCACTTGCCCAAGTCAAGCTACTGCATTGAAAAAGCTTGTGAAATAAAGGGCCAGTAAGGGGCCATCAGAAGCTGAGCAAAGGAAGTACAGAAAGGACTGATTAGAGAGCAGCTGTAGCTCTAGGAGGGCAGTTGGACTGCCTTGGGGCAGTCCAAATCCAAAGCATATGGGGCTGGTTTGGATTTGTAAAAGGATTAAGATGTGATGATACTTCATCAGGTTTGGTCGTAGTGAAAAACACCCTTGTTTCAATAACATGTCCATTCACCAGGATGTGGGCTCTGATGTGTGAAGCCTTTGACTGCCTGGCTGGTACCTCCCGTATTACTGACTTGGCAAAATTTCCTACCCAATCTATCTGTTAGTCACAAACACTTAAAGCAGAGTGAAAAGGAAGACAACTGTACAAGTGTTTCTGTGTTTCTTTGGTTATAGAGTAGAATTGCTAATATGGTGAGATAGACAGCATTAATAGGAAGGGGTTTGATAAGGCTGGGATGAGCAGGTATGTGGAAGCTTGCTGTCACTCTCTACCAACCCCTCCTGCAAACAAGAGGGTTGAGGTCCTTGAGCAGAAAACACTGATGAGAGAGAGGGGTTAAAAGTTTGGAGTACTGACGCTTTCTTCCATCAAAGGCCTAGCAGACACATTCTTGAAGGGCTCCATGAAATAGGGCTTTCAGTGCTGCAGTGATCCTCTTTTGACAGAGTTTAAGGACAACTGAATTGATTGGAGTTGAGTACCATAGATGAAGAATGCCAGTAAGTTTTTATTTGTCATTGTTTTATTTCTAGTACTTCTGCTGCAGTGAGAATGGGTGGTCATTAAACAGACAACATCGTACCTAGTTACTAAGTATTGTTACAGTACTTGAAGTAATTAAAAGAAATACTGTAAAAGAGATACAGCATATAGGTGGCTTTCATCAAAGCGAGGAGAATATTATTTGATTGCATTCACTATAAAATAAGGTCCCTAAAATACTAAGAATGAAAGAATAATCATAATTGCAATTGTGCTTACAGCCATTGAAGTGGCTTTTAAGGAAATGTTTTGAAGTGCTTTTGAAGAGGATCTGCATCTGGATCACTTTTTTTTTGTTCCTGTGTATTTAAAAATTACCAGACACCTATATGCAAGAGATTCAGTATTATCACTAGAAACCTGGTTTCTGTTCTTTTGGAATTCAAGTCTACATTTACATTAGATTAGTATGCATAAAGCAAGTCAACAATCAAGCATGTTAGACTCCCTAATCTTACTGAGCTGCAACTTGTTTAATTTGATTTCTTATCTTTTTTCTTTGAGGATTCTAATATGAACCCTCACTTCTTGGGCTGTCATTAATGCTGATTTCAACATTATGAAATCAGCAAAAATTATTTGAATTAACTTGAAATTAAACTGTTTTCATTTTGAGGTACATGATACAAATGGACATGATACAAATTTGAGTAATATGTGACTCAGGTAGTAGTTTAATAAATCAAGGCAGGTTTTAGGTGTATTATCTTTTTATTTAGATTGATTTCTGAGTTATTGCTGAGGTGTAAGGAGGTTACTAAAAGGTCACTGTTCTAGATAAAATATCAGATGGAGCATTTTGGAGACTACCACCATCTAGCACCCACTGGATTTGTTACTTTGACAATATTTCTGTGTAGCAGGTCCTGTTTATTGTTAAAATCTTGAAGTTCTTGGTCTAAGTTTAACAAGCTTCTATGTCCCAGAACTCTCCTGCAATGTAAGCTAAATGTTGGGATGACTCCCATATCCATTTTTTAGAAGTTTCCACTGAAACTTCTAAAGATAACAGAGGACTAGGGGCTGGAGGACAGACAGTGGACAGCGTGAAGGAGGTTATAGTCCTTGCTTGCATTCATTGGCAGATTGGGTTACAGAGACATAATTTATTGTATTTGCAAGGGAATAAAAACCTTTAATCTCCAATCATTTTGCAATTAGTAACATCTCTTCCATGCTAAAATGAGTTCTCTGAATTTTTTTTTTTTTTTGTCTAACTGATACTACTTGCTGGTTGATGTAACCATCCCACAATGCATCCTGGTTAACAAAAAAACCAACCAAACAAAAAACAAACAACAAAACTAAAACACACCCCCCAAAAAACCAAACAACCCCAACCAAACAAAGCAAAAAAACCCTCCCACACAAAACAAAACAGGCTTTAATTTTTTTTCCTATTTTTATGTACAATCCAGAAAGAGACTATTTATTTCCAGGAATCAGTCTGCATCTGTGTGTTAGGTTTTTTCTCCCATTTGCAGATTGAGTTTGTTGGTCATTGATCTTACTTGGAGAGCAAAATATTACTTTCTCTCCTGTAGTCTAGCAAAATTTATTGTAGAGTATTATGAATCATTCTTCAAGTCTGAGGAGCGGGGTTCTCTCATTTTAAAGTTTGGTCTGCACTGCTTGGAAAAAAAAAATCATGTTAGCTCAAGGAAAGTGTAATACTGAACCAGCTAGTTTGTGTTTGTTGCACAGCAAAGTTCCTACATAAAAGTAGAGTTTTGGGTTACTGTTCCTTCTTTCTTATACAGGTCTTGCTATTGTTTAGCACACTTTTGCAAGTTGGAAACTGTTCCAGCAAGTTTAATGATTGTGTCAAATATGTACAACTTCAACAGAGACAGCAAATGTTTATGAATTATATCCTTATTCTTTGATGTAGTCCTGAATTTTTGCAATTGTTAAGCATTTTTATGCTTGTAATTTGTTGTCTAGATAGTCTTTAAACTCTTAAGAGTAATCCTAAATAAATGCAGATACTATAGAACTGTACTTTCTGTTTTTGGATTTCAGCCAGGATGTATGTAAGGTTTCCACCCACAATTACTAAGTCCTTTATATATTTGAAGTATATAAGTAAAATTGAATATGTGTAATATTTATTATACATGTGTATTTATAAAGAACACATAATCTGATCCATACATATAGGTAGTGCTTATAAGATTTGTTTACTGCTCAATTACATTGAAAATTTGTATTCAGTTCAGCTCTCACTATACCAGGAGTTACTGTGATTACTATTTTTCAGGGCATGCTCAATTTTTTCCTAAGTGTAGCCTGCATTTTTCTTGAGTATCTAACTTAACATTGATATCACTTAAATGCATTTCTTTTAAAAGAAAATTCTATTTGAAAGGCTTCTATCTAGTTTTGTTTGATTGTGCATTCCAGTTCAAAGCTTCTTAATACTAGATCATTCCAACACTGGCATGCTGGTAAAAGTTCAGTGAAGTACCGCCAAAGATGAATATGGCTAGAGTACGTCATGTACTGTGGACTGAGGGAGCGGTGTATTTTCATTTGGAGAAGTCTGAGGAGACATCTGTTTGTTGTCTTTAGCTACCTGATGGGAGGCTATAAAAAATATGCAACTGAGCTTTTTTTTTTGAAGGTACAGGGTGTTTGGATGAGAGAAAACAAATACAAGGAACATGGGAAATTTTTGTTAGGTATTAAGGAAATCTTTTTCAGCCGGAGGACAGTCAAACACTGGAACAAGCTGCTCAGAGAAGTTGTGAAGTATCCACCTCTGAACATGGTAAAAATTTTGCTAGACAGGATTTTGGCCTGGTATAATTTGACTCTATTTTGAGCAGGGGTAATAGACCAAATGGCCACTATAAGTCCCTTCCAACTATATTTAGCTATGATTTTTTATTATTATTATCATTATTTTTTTATTATTATGCTGTTTGTTTTTGGCTTTCACATGTAATAATTGTGACTTTCAGTTTTGTTGCTATATAAAAATGGTGTGTTGTTTCACACCAAAGAGAATGTTTGCTTAAATTGCACCTGTGTATGAATAATCATCACACTAGGGTAAATGGTATTGCTTGGTTTTGATTCCCTTTTGATTATTACTTGGGGATTCTAATTAGTGTGTCTAACAACCTTTCTAAAGTGTGGGGTTTTACTTGTTTCTCAAAGTGGAACGCAATGGGATATTAAGTCTAAATCCCTGCAAATGTCTGCTGAACCTGTATAGATATTTGTGGTTAAATTAAAAGCATCACTATGTAGAAAGTATGCTCGTGGCCTTTTTTTCTGTATGAAACCTTTTATTTTCAGATTTTCCTTGAGTATCTTTCTAAGAAAATAGAAGTTTCCAGCCACAAACCGACATTTTCTTAACTCTGCTTGTTTTTCTGCAGATTTAGAGAAACTTCCATTTTCTGTGGTGCATTTTCAAGTAGGATACATTTTCAAATCAGTGTGTGGCATTTAGAGTGGAGCATGTTCCCATACATGTCTCTGCGTCTGTGCTAGCAATCCTGTGGTTTTGGAGTGAAAAAAATGCAGAAAACTTCAGCAAATGCTGAAAACTTTTGAATAGTACTAACTGAAACTGTTGTCCCATTACAAAGACAAGTGCTGAGCAAGTAGGGAGCTGTTAGGAATCCCAGGTGAAAGGGAGAATAAGACTTCAGCTTTACAGAATTTCACAGATTTAAGGTAATGTGAAACTCGTGTAATCAAAACAACTAGACTGCACTAACCTTTATATTTAAGACTTTTTTTCCTGTAGTAGATTTGGTACTAGAGTTAGTTAATAGTTAAATAACTACACTAATCTTAGGTTTTGGTGATGTTAGAATAGCAGTGAGGCTGGTTTTGTAGGCATTCAGAGTTAGTTGAGCTGCTTGTTGAGGTCTGAAAGTAGCTCTATAACAGGTAAATTTTCAAGTAAATGCCCTTGGTTCACTGTACTCTTTTTTTTGGCATGTTTATAGAATAGGTATCTTTCACAGTTCTCTGGTTTTTAATGGGGTTTAAATGGCTAAATGTATCTGTTTAGGTATTGAAAGATAGCATGTAGAAGAGTTAATCAGAAAGTTGAGAATTGAAGTGAGGTTTGTTTGGACTTCATAAATTGTGTTGATCCCTCGCACATTCAAAAGATTTCTTTTGAATTTGCAGTAATGTTAACACTTGCCTCCCCTGCTTCTGCAGCTGTGCCAGCAGCTCATATATTTCAGTAGTGTAAATTGTGTTGCTGTTTTTAAAAGTGCCACTTTCATATATGAACTTTTTCACAAGTCTTCATAAGTGCATTCTTCTTATGTGTTGCCAGGAGGTCTACCGCTTTTGTATGAGAATTGAACTAATGTGTTTGTGTGGGTTCATTTGTCTTGTCAATTTGTGTGTGTACCACATTTGCATACCTTGTATCTTCCATTTTTAATTAAAGGCTGTCCCTACTGCTGTTCCAGAAGGTCTGTGTTAACTGGTGCCCCATTTGAGATGCAGGCTTTCCAGTTCATGCAGCTCTCTCTGCTGGTCGGCCTGCATAACCAGTTATGCCTCAATAAAAGCACTGCCAGAATTTTTCCTTTAGTGCCTGTCTTTTCCTACTTAAGTGTCAGGAGGCTTCACTGGAGATGGTCAGTTGCTTTCCTCCTCAAGTTCTTTAAAGATCTCTAGGTAATTAACTTAGGTAGTTCTGCCTCACCCTGTGTTGTGTTCCAGTGTGAGTCATTGTCTTTGCCAAATGGATCTGCAGTCCTACCTGATTTTGCTGCCACATTCTGTATCTTTCCTGGGAGCAAAATGGCATGCATGCTTTGTTTTCTTTTCTTGCCTTGTTTACCTGGTTATTTTAGTATGGAGTTGTTATTTTATAATGACTTATCTGTCTTAGGTCATGCAGCAACTGCTTATGTATTTTTTCTTGTCTGAAAATACATATCAGATGCCTTGCTTTGAGTTTGATTTAATTCCTTGGAAGTTGACTTAATGAGTGGCTGATCATGATTCTTTGTCTTTTAAGTTTCCAAGTTACTCTGATTCCCTTCCCCTTTTGGGTCGCTGAAGAAGAGTGCTAGTCAGTAGGATGAGTGAAAGAAGAAAAGATGGAGAAAGAAAACATTGGAGAAAACAGAAGAAATTACATGGAAATGAGGTTTGAGTGTTCTTAAGGTTAATCATTTGGGGAGAAAAAAGTCAGAATTTTTAACTTAATCCTAGGGCCTTTATATCTTCTGGTCTGATGATTTTCATGTCTGAAGGGACAAGCATTTGTACCATTTTTCATAGAGTCATAGAATTGCTAAGACTGGAAAAGATCTCTGAGATTGAGTCCAACCATTGACCTAGTAACACCGTGTTCACCACTAAATGATATCCCTAGGTGCCACATCCACATGCCTTTTGAACACTTTCAAGGATGGTGATTCCACCACTTCCATGGGCAACTTGTTCCAATGCCTGACTACCCTTTCAGTGAGGAAGTTTTTCCCAATATCCAATCTAAATCTCCCCATATACAGCTTAAGGCCATATCCTCTTGTCCTGTCACTTATTACCTGGAAGAAGATATCAAACCCCACCTCACTATGACCTCCTTTCAGGTAGTCGTAGGGAGGAAGGTGTTTGTTTTCAGGTGTTGCTTGTAAAGACCACAGAGCTGGGTTTTTTACTCATCTTGGCTTAAAATATTTATGAATCTTGGATCACTATGAAACTACCCTGGGGAAGTACCATTGTGGGCTTGTTCTGCTCCCAAGCACTTTGCTGGGCACTTACTCTTGGCCATCACTAGAAGAACTAGATGTTGGTCTCATCCTGTGTGCCTGTTCTGGAACAAGTGAACCAACAAATGGCCTGGGAAACATGTACTGAGAGAGAATTAACTCTCAAAATCAATTTGCCTGTTGTAATTCAGGTAGAGAAAAAATACAAGTAACAGCATTGTTCCATAGGCAGTTGAATATTAGTCTGAAGTCATACAAATGCAGTAAACATTGACAGTAGCTGAGAAAGGATGCAGACTCAAAGAGTGTTTAAAGTTGGAAGGGTCCACAGTGGGTCATCTGGTCCAATCTCTTTTCTCAAGCAGGGCCATCGCAGAGCACATGGCATAGGATTCTGTCCAGATAGTTCTTGGATATCTCTAGTGAGGAAGAATCCACAGCCTTTTTGGACAATCTGTTCCAGTGCACAGTCACCTGCACAGTAAAGAAATTCATCCTTGTATCCAGGTAGAACTTCTGTTGCTGTTACTCTGCATTTTCTTACCTCATTGCTGTTTCCAGTAGCTTGTTCTTGTCTCAACCTGTGCTTGTCAGTTTTTGTGCTTCCAGTTCTCATCTCCATCCTGCCAGAGTGGGAAGGGAAGATCAAGCAAGTGGTGTTGGTTTGGGAGAGTACTGGTGGGGCCACTGAACTGAGGAGTACTGTTCCTTAACCACAACAAATGTTTAGAACAGGAAAACATTACTAAGTACATCTAGTTAGGTTTGTGTGCATTAAGTCCAAGCCACTCCAAAATGGCTGTAAATGTATTTTCGTAAATAAGTAAAAGACCCTTAATTGCTGTTGCTAAATTCTCTAGAGATATTTCAAAACTGGGGTTGGATTTACAGGTGTCACAATTTGTTAGATAGCAGGTTGAGGAAAAGAAGGAAGGACTGCTTCGTATAGCTGAAAGAAACAGAAGGGGTAGACTAAGAAAGAAATGTTTCATAACTAGTGAGTGTGAAGAACTATGCTTTTTTTCATGTTCAGTAGTTAGAGTGGAATGTAGGTGTTCCAGAAATACTTATTGGTACTCCTTCATTATAGAAGTAACAGCAGCAGCTCCGAATACTAGGATATGAAAGATCAGAGAATGGTGAAGAAAGCATGCAATTAGGAATTCAGGTTTTGAATCAAGAAAGATCCCTGTTCTGAATTTTCAACAAAAAAGGAGGAAAGGAATGCAGTTAGGCAAAGGCTGTAGTGCAAAATGCATGCGACATGATACATTTCTTATGATGTGTCTATTCAAAAAATAGGGCCCGTGTTTATTAGCTTTGTTGCCAAGCTCACATACTTGAAAATTTTATGATCATAAGCACTAATTAATTCTCATACTGTCTATGCTAGCAAAGAATGTCAGTCTGAAGAAGTTTTGTTGAAAGCTGTTGTATTGTGGTATGTCTTCTGTGGGCACTGGGCTTCAAGCAAATGCTGCAAACAAAATCCAAGGAAGTATGAAGTAGTAGTAAGAAGGAACTTGGTAGGCTTCACTCTGTCAGTTTCTTTTCCTGTTCAGTAGACAGTTGAATCTGGGCAGTAGTTGATAAGAAATTTGTCACATACTGGTACTAAAGGGAAATTAAATTTTTCAAGCCCATCACATTGGTAGTCTAGGGAAATTTAATAATCACAAAATCATTTGTGACAAACTGCTTCTTGCTGTGATACAGATCACAAAGCAAATACTTCACTGATTGTAGAACTGCATACTATTAACGAAGAGGACTTTTGCAATATAGGCAAGTACTTGAAGTAGAAAAGCAGTTATCTTCATTTTGAATTCTTTTGAAAAACTGAAAGAAAAAGAACTATTTTAAAGGCTATTTTTAACCTGTCTCTAATTTCCCATAAATCCATCATATCTGTTATGATAATTGTATGTAAAGCAACTGAGGAAAGGAGATGTACTGCAATTTAATTAACTTTGATGGCTGAACAGATAAAACATGACCTAACATCCCACATGCACATTTGTGGGAAGGCTTGTTGTGTGTTCGATGCAATACAGCCCTTTTCAAACTTAAATTAACAGGATGACTGAGAAATCACGCTGTAGAAAGACCAATATTAACTTAGCATTGATAGGTGAGAATCAGCTAATTGTGTTGCTCTTGCTTTTAGTGCTTCTGAACATCTAGGTTTGTTTCTCTGCAATCTGTGCTTTGACCTCTTCAACTTCTGTATGGCTGCACAGCCTTCAGAGTCATATTACAAAAGCAAGGTATGCTGGGGTGAAAGCTGGGACAAGACACAAGGAAATAACAAACTGCTTCAGAAGCTGTTGGGAGCTGACTGTACTTCAAGACCACCAGTGCTTCATTCGGGCATTGAAGCTCATAGCAGTGATTTTATACGCCGACTAGAGAAGAAATCAACTGGCATGGATGTGTTCTATATATAAACCAATGTTATAACAGCTGGCACAACCTGCTGAAGCATCTTCACCGCCCTGTTAAGCTGGGTGTTTTAAAAGCTCTGTAGAAAACTATGTACTTTCCTTCCAGGAGGAAGCAAAACTGGTTTATCTGAGTAAGATGTTTGCACAGGCTGCCCAAGAAAATTTTGAACAGGTGTGAAATCCATACTTGTGAGTTTGTGGACTGTGCAGAACTATTTCTTCAATTTGATTTTGTATGTACTTGTGAAAAAGCCAGATGTATATAATTATTTATTTCATTCATTGTATGTTCCAGGTGATAAGGAAATAACATAGCTATTTTGTTATCTCTTCATTCTGTTTGAGAGTGGCAGATCAGAGGGTACCCAGCTGGAACCACGAGGATTAGAGCTCCTTTGTTCTTCTGGACGATTGTGTTGTTACAAGTATTTACTGTTCCAGTCTCTTTCAGTAAGGCTAGTTTGCTCTGCAACAGGTGACCTTTGTCAGTAGTTGAGAGTAAACAATCTTTATTCTTTCATTAGGAGCATGCAAAGCATCCTATAGATGCATAGAGTCATAAAGGTTGGAAAAGACCTCCAAGTCCAGCCTTTGACTGAACACCACCATGCCCACTAAAACCATAGCATAAAGTGCTATGTTTACATCTTTGAACTCCTCCAGGGATGGTGAATCCACCACTCCCTGAGGAGCCTCTTCCAATGCTTAGCCACTCTTTCAGTGAATAGTTTTTTTCATTATATCCAACTTGACCCTCTCTTTGCTGAGTAATTTTCCCATGTCCTGTCACTTGTTTCTTGGGAGAAGGGACTGAACACTGCCTTGTAACAATCTCCTTTCTCATAGCCAGCTATAGGGCCTCCTTTTCCCCAGGCTAAATAACCTCAGCTCCCTCAGCTGCTCCTCCAGACCCCTCAGGAGTTCCTTTGCCCTTCTCCAGACATGCTCCAGCACCTCAATGTCCTTGTCATAAGGGGGCCGATACTGACCACAGGATTCAAGGTGTGGCTTCACGAGTGCCTAGTATGGGGGCAGTCAGTGCCCGGGTCCTGCTGGTACATGGCCACTTGTGCTGTGGTGGCTAAAGTTCATTAAGAAATAGTAGTCACTTCTACTGGTATTTTTTCTCATTCCACAATGGGAAGATTAAAACAGTGATTAAAACATTTTTTTTAACGTCTGTGTTAAGTCGGTCTTGCTCAAGGGCTCTATTGAAAGACTCCTTCAACCTTCTCCTTTTTATCTTCTTCCCCAAATTAACTCCTGGTCTTTGGGGCTTTTTTTACCCATTAAGGTATTTTCTCCTGCTTCCTCTACTTTTATGTCAGCTTAAAATATTATTTTTGTAAGTTTCATTTGTTCTACCTTCATTTAAAAAAGAAGGCCTAAAATTGTCAGCAATAGGAGTGTGACATTTTTAATGCTTAAAGGCATTAGCTGCACTTGTAGTGCTCAAAGGCATGAGCTACCTCTGAGGTTTCCTTCCCATGTTTTAAGAGAGAATAATGACTGAAATCTTCAGCTTAGAGTTCCTAATCACTACCCCCTGAGGCTCTGCAATGTGATCGGCTCCTTTCTCAACTTTTTCTAGCCCACTAAGAGAATAAGTAAATGCTGCTTGGAGAGTGACTGAAGAAATATCTGACAAGGCTTAAAAGATTCTTCCCTGTAGATGGGGGAGGGGGCCGGGGGTAGAGTGAGAGCAGGGAGGGGAACAGAATGCACTGAACCACCTGTAGTGTGTTTTTAGCTTCAGCTCTTCCTGCTTCTTATTTCTACTCACATGTAGCTGTTATTTGGACACCATATGAACGAGAAGTGAGTAAATTTCTTAACCTCAGTATGGGAAGTATTCTTTATCATATACTTTGCAGTATCTGATTTGTTAGCCTGGCAATGCTGGAAACCCAATAGAACCCAAGAAAACTGGAACAGGAGTGTCCTTGGTGGGGAGGGAAGTAGCATTGGTTTAGTTGGATGAGTCTGGGACCTGATGAGGAGAGACCATATTTGCCAGAGACAGGAGGGGAGTGGAAGAGTCCTAAATACTCTTTTGTACAAGACAATGATGTAGAGATGCAGGAGATTAAGTGGGAGAAATATCTATGCTTTTGCTGGTTTTCTTGATTTTTTTTCTGACATGTGACTCAGTGCATTGTCTTCATCTTCCGTCTGAACTGAGACTCGTGCTTTTACTAAATCCTCCTCTCATGGAGTATCCCCCTCCTCTGGTGCATGTCGCTGCCTCCTGTCACCCTGAATTTTCCTGCTTTCCAGTGTTTGCAGTTTGTAGTCGAGGTTCTCACACAGCTTCATATAAACTATGTAGATAGTTAGAACTTACCAATCTTGTTTACGTATTTCTCCTCACAGAGGAGGAATAAGATTGATGGTGATGTTCACCAATGAGGTCAAGAAGGTGGTGACTTTTTTAGCCAATCTTTTGCCTTCTGACCAAATTGTATAAAAGATGGAGTCAGAAATTAGAATAAAGCTTTTTCCTGCTTGATCTTCTGTGTCTGCCTCGTCCTTCGTGTGCCTGAAATTTGCCACAGCCTCCCAGCAAATAGTCCCTGAGAAGATACTTTCTTCTCAGGAGTAGTTGGAACTTCTTCCCAGATTTTCATTTGTGTTCAGTTATGCTTCCAAAGTTTAAAATATAATGCTCTGGAGGAACTTAATTTTGGGAAGATGCCTTAATTTCCTTCCTCTTTTTTGATTTTTATAGGAATCAAATGGCATCCAGACTTTGGTCATGTTCAGTAGTTACTGTTTTCCTATGCCTACCAAGATGAAAAGGCTCCAACCTTCTGGTTTTTTCATTGGCTTATGCACAAGCATTGATTTCACCTTGTGTGTATTAAGGTTATGCCTGCCTTTGAATCATGAACTTTTAATTAGTTTTAAACAAGTTAAATTAATTTTTAAATTAGTTTTAAAGGAAGTGGAGTAAGTGCTAAATCACTGAGGTTGTTTCAGCTAAAATTTGAACCTGGTTTTGTACCCAGTTGTGGGTGAGAGAGGAGAGGAGAATTTCTCTTTATTAGAAAAGCTTAGTTGGGAGGGGGAGTGGGGATGGGAAAAGAGGAGAATCAACTGCTTTTGGGAGGTATTTGGGCTCAGACTTGGCATACTAATCTGTACTTTTGACCTAGTAATGCATTCTAAACTTGAAGACTATTCAAGCAACATCCAGGTTTTAGAGTAAGGCATACTCAGATTTTTCTGGAAAAATCTGATGTTCTGTTGTGTCAGTTTCTGATACATGTCATACTGTCCTTTCTCTCTCATTTCACTTTTTTTTTCCCTCAACGATTTGCTTGTTTTACCTGTTGCCCACTCTTTTTCTTCTTTCTGGTGGAGATTGTGTACAGCACATAAAATTACCTCAAGTCTTCAGTGTGACTCAGCTGTGCTTACATTGCTTAACAGGACATAGGGGGATAATTTGGTTTTAGGAAGTTTCCATATCAGATGACATAGGATCCTTCATCAGAGGAGGCATCCTTCCATTACACTGTCTTGCTGTCCACAAAAGCCTGTGTCTGGTAAAAAGAAGCTCAGGAACCACTTGTTACATGATTTTGATTTTAGATTCTAGATTTCTAAAATCCTTTGTCAGCTACAAGAGTGATTTAACTGCCATAACCCCTGCTTCACTTCTTTTTATTGGGTCTGACTGAGATGAAGTTCATTTTCCCAGAGGTGCCCTCAGAGTCCTGTGCTCTGCATTGGTACCTACAGAGGTGTTGATGCCACACCAGTGTTTTGGCTGCTGCTGAGCAGCTCTACACAGCATCAGCAATGTCTCTACATCATTCCACCCTCCCACCAGCAGCCCGGGGGTAGGCAAAATCTTGGCAGAGGACATAACCAGGACAGCTGACCCAAACTGACCAGAGGGATGTTCCATACCATATGACATCAGCTCAGATATAAAAGCTAAGTAAAGGAGGAGGAAGGAAGAGCATTGGTTATTTACAGTGTTTGCCTTCCAGAGCAGCTATGGTATATGCTGCACCCTTGCTTCCTGGGAAGTAGCTGAACATCACTTGCTGATGGGAAGTGGAGAATGGGGGGGGGGGTTTGTCTTTGCTTATGTGTGCACAAACTTTTGATTTGCTTTACTGAACTACATTATCTCAATCTATGAGGTTTTTTCCATTTTTTCTCTCACCTGTCCAGCTGAAGAGGGGAGTGGTAGAGTGGCTTAGTGGGCACCTGGCCTCCAGCCAAGGTCACCCCACAAGACCCTACCTGCAATTCTGACTGCCTGTCTGAAGTGACTGGCAGAATCTATCCCAGCATACACACTATCCTGAGATGTGGTCTGCTTGTGCCTGTAGTTAGGCCAAGTGTAAAATGGTGATCTTTGTCTAGGAACAGTTTTCAGGGAGGTGGAAAGGGGAAGCATCTGATAAATGAAAACCTATCGTTCCTGAGTGCAGATGGAAGAATAACAAGAGCGTGGTTTGGTGCGTTTGTTTTATTTACTGATTGAAATAATTACATCCTATATAGCAATGGCATTTAGAGTTGGGCAGAGCCACAGTCACTAAGAATTTTATTTCTGTTGTAGGCATGAAGAGTATCTTATTGACGTATGAGGTAATGAACAATACACCTACAGCTTGTGATAGAGTTGTTCACAGTAGTGTCACATTTGCTACCTAATTATATCTTTTCCAGACTCTAAAGAGTAATGGAGAATGGAAGTAATAAACACTGTGCTGAATCACAGTTGTGTTGTGTGTGTTGTGTTACTTTGAGAGGTGTTAAATATATTGATGTATTAAATCTGTGTCTTTTACTCAGTGCGTTTTTTTTGTCCTTGGTATGATTTGGTTTCTTCCTTATTCATGCCTTTTGTGTTGAACTCTGTGTGTTCAGGAGAGGTTCTTTCTCTTTCCTCTCCCTGAGGTTTTCTATATATACTAAAACTGAAAAACAAAACATGAGAAACTATATGGGAAAAGTTTCAATGAGGGTTGAAATTTAAAACTGGTGGGGTTTTTTGTTTTGCTTTGTTTTTTTCAGTGTTCAAGCAACCTGGAGATTTTTCAACTATTTAGCTTATATGAAAAGAATGATGAGATAAATATTTCTTTACAATGAATTTTTTTCTCTTAAATATTTAATGAAACAATTTTGCTTATATCTGGTCTACCAGTGGTTCACAGTGTGAGCCTGGGGAAATGATTTAGACCCTTGTATTAGATCCAGAAAGTAGGAGAAGTAACAGTTTTTATGTAAAGCATCCTAGCATTGAACTGCAGTGGAATCTGAAAATATTAGGGTTATTATGCATTGTTACAGACTTGTTCTGTAACAATACATAATAATACATAGAGATTGTCTAGAATAGGGGACGGGTTCTGGTAGCACTGAGGCTAAGTTTTTCTCTGACAGAAGCGTGGTCTCTTTTGTAGCAAAGCCATATTGTGGGGGTTTGTTTTTAGCCAAATTTGATACTGAAGATTGCTATCAAGGATCTAAAAAATCAAGCCTTGGTCTGACTTCTGTCATTTGGCTAGGTTTTTTTTTATATTTTCCTTTTGTCTGTGTGCCAGTCAAAGGGATGTAGTGCCCTCTGACTTGAGTGATATGAAACTTAATTATTATTTGGTGGATTGGCGCACAAATACTGTTGTTTGTAGTTTGGGCCTGGATGTGGGTGGACTATTTCTTGCATCTACTAGTGATCAAAATCCTTACTAAGTACCAATTCAGGAAAAAAAGTACTTAAAAGACTGCTTACTGGTAGATGTGGCAAACTCTGAAGGGCATGGAGGGGGAGAGGGATGTCCATTTATAGTTGCTGGAATGCCTGGTCAGAAGTGGTCTACTCGGACATTATTAATTCCTGCCTAGGATTTTTAATTGGCTATCATTTGCTATTTGGAATATATATTTAGCAAATCCAAGAACCACTAGTATTTATAGTGATTTGTATTTCATTTAGGGATGTCCTTAGGAGCTCAAAGCATGCATAAAGAGAGGAGAGACCATGGTTGGTTTTAAACTTAGAGCTCATTTCAGTGGGCTTCAGCAATTTGTCGTGTAAATGTATGTACAAAACATACCACTCAGAGCAGCTAGTTCGGATGGAGACAATTCTTACTCAGTATACTTTGCAAATTACAAAGAAACTTGGCTGTAATAAACTGTGTTGCACTTGTATTCTAGTCTTAGCTCTAGCTTATATAATTATTTGCACTCAATGAAATAAAAAGTGTCAAAGAATCTGCAGTATCTTTTACAGGCATTTTTTGGGGGCCTAGCTGCATTTTTCAGTGCATCATGGTCACAGTTTGCTTTTGTCAACTTTGCATTAGTCACATTCTGCTTTATCTTGGGGTCTATACTTCTTTGCCACAGCTAGTTCCAAAACCTGGAGAGAAGTATGTAATTCTTATTTCATCAAAACTGAGGTGAAGCTGCAAATAACTGCAGAATATGCTGAAAAGTTCTGTGGAAAACTGAAGTGGCTTGCAAGTCTGAGATGATCTAGGAAAGAGTCCTTCTGTAATTTGGAGAATGGAGTGTCTTAGATTTTGAACAGATCACCTTAGGTAGATTCAAATTTCCTATCCACAAGTGGGTGGGAAAATAATGCTTTTAGACAAGATGTTGCATGTTTGTCAAAATGGGGACTTGCAGGTAGAACTGACGTGCCTTGGTTCACATTAGTGAGTTCATATATCTGCAGAACTTTTGGGTGGGATCCCACAATGCTAAAGACATTGAAATAGGAGTGAAAGCCCTAGACTTCAGGGCTCAGAGCAAAACTTGTGTTGGAGTTTGACTTATGTACTGAGAGACCTGAGTGTTTTCAGACATTTTTTTCTAGTTTTCTGTCATCAGAAAGTTTTAAGAGGAGTTAAATAATTGATTAGTAAGAATTTTGCAATGTAACATTTTTATAAACAACTTATCAGTTATGAAATACTCTTGTGCTATAAATGTTTAATCTTTATTTTATAATGCCTTGTCATAAAGGAGCTGATAATAGCCAAATCTGTAACAGCACATTTTAATATCTAGACAAGAACATTGTCTCTTCTTGTCTGATCTTCCCTATATCATAGACCAGTCAGTTACATCTGGGCTTTCTTCCTCCCTTCATCAAGTTCAGTAACATAGGATTATCTAAAATCTGTTTTGTAACAGTGCATCTACTCTTCATGTTTTCAAATCAGGAAATACAGAGTCTACTTATATCTTAACTGGTTTTTTTCCAATGGTTTGACACTCTTGTTTCTGAGAGAAAAAATGTTTTTAAAATAGGTATTTATTCTAAAGCTATTGTATATCCCATTTAAACCCTTCATTGTTTTTCCACTATTTTTTTTTTTGTTTCCTGAGTCTGTCAGGGATCTTTTTAGTCTGTCGAGGCAGTTTTCATGCCCTTGCCTTTTGCAGTTTTCTTACGGTGTTTCAGGATATAATTTCAGAAATAATGAGGAAAGGTTTGTGTCATTCTTGTTTCAGAGCTTGGGGGAAAGACAATGTGTATATAGGCAGTTCTAAGCTTATCTTAATTTGGAATATTTTCTTTCTCTTTAAAAGTGAAGTGTACAATTGAATGCTTAATCATGCTCAAAACAGAGTTCTGTAAGTACTGGAGATACATTACGATATGTTCAAATGTGTATCCAGTGAACATATTCAAGAGAACACAGAATATTTGAAATGTTACATAGTGAAGATATGTTTCTTTCTCCTTGTCACTTCTATTAGACTTTTGCAGAATCTCTGCTAGTGGTATATTTTGTGAAAAACCTTTGTTTACTTTCAGAGCCCCGGGTTTTCTGGCTTGCTTTTTTTTTCTAACAATCTGCTTTTATAGAGATAACATGATCTTGGCAAAGCATGTAATGCAATATCTTTGCAAAAGCTGTCTGGTATTTCAGATAGGGAACAAGTGGAGAACTCACAGGCCATTGATGTTTAAGGAAACATTAAATAAACTATCAAGCAAGTACATTTTCCTGAATTGTAAAGATAAAACATCAACATTGCTGTCATAAATTATTCAGCAGTAAGAAGCATTAACATAGGATTTAAAAAAAGAATGTATTCTTTTGCAAAAATACTTCAGTTCTACTGAAGAGTAGCAAGAAGCTGCAATATTTATGCTATAATATCTCTATGTATAATTACAATATTTATATCTCGATATAAATATTGATTTATATGTTGATACAGTAATTGAACTCTGAATCATTATTTGATAGACTTGAGAATGCATTTACATAGTCTTGACTTCACTGTTTAACCAAACTTCTAAAGAAATAATTTGATTTAGAATATTTCTGTGGTAGTTGCTTGAATATCTCAGTGTTGCTTGTATGTCTCAGACAGCCTTCGTTATGTTTGTTGCCTCGTATTATGTGACCAGGCCCTGACTCTTTAGGCATTTATAAAAGGACCTAGTCATAGCCTTGCTGAAACTGTATAGGATCTGAGTTGGAAAGGAGGAAGTTGGAAGTTCTGAGTTGGAAGTGTTGTGGATTTGTGTTGGTTTTTCCTTTGGTTGGAGTTTTGTGGGGATCTTTTCGGGGATTTTTTTGTGTGTTTGTTTGCTTGGTTTTTTGTGGGGGAGGGTGTTTTTTAAGGCAGGCTTGTAAATAGTATTAGTGTCCTGAGTTCCTGTAAGTGATGTGTCATTGTAAAGAGCTAGTCTGGTTTCCTTTACAAAACTTCAGGCAGTTTTCCAAAGACAAGGAGGAAGGAGGGCAATGACACCAAAATCCCCTAGAAACCCCTGCACCATGAGGAGGGAATTTGTACAATGAAATTTGTATTAGATCTGACCTTTTGATATAAAATTTCTTAACTGAAGCTGAAAAGGCAGGATAGGCTGAGGAAAGTATTTCTGGAGAGTCCAGAAGAGAGACTGACATCTATTGCTCTTGGCTGTTTGGAAGAGTTTGCTGATTCACTCTGACTTAACTGTTATCCTGTTTACATGCTGACAGTTATTTCTGCAGAGCTAATTTGTTGAAGCACATGTTTCCAGATTCTGTTCAGATAGTGTAGCTGGTGTAGGAGTAGTTCCTTCATCCAGATGTTTTCACATTTTTGATGTCTCTGTCTCAGATTTAGTAGGTTGGTTTTCCCCTATATTTTTCACAGAAAAAAGATGTTACAGGAATCAAGGTAATGCATGTTTTATCACTCAGCCTGTTTTTGCAATTTTCTTGTCCAAGACCACTTTATC
This sequence comes from Argya squamiceps, assembly GCA_037834095.1. NCBI lineage: Eukaryota > Metazoa > Chordata > Aves > Passeriformes > Leiothrichidae > Argya > Argya squamiceps. The sequence goes on along the minus strand of JBBMKD010000115.1, from coordinate 47,030,765 downwards.
CTTTGCTTTGGTCAGATGATGAAAACTGAGACAAAAAGCCAAATAGCCTATGAAATTGGGAGCAGCAAGAGTGACATCTTAGAAACATTGTGTAGAACACAGTGCATCTTTTTGTAGGCAGAAGAGCCAGTTGGGGTTATGATTATTATATTCTCCATGGTACTTTACTGTCTATGGCAGAGTGTAAATGTGCTTTTAGTCTCTAAATATAGGTATTGAGAAGTTTGGCAAAGAGTAGTCATTTCAGTTGGGATACTTTGGAGTTGAACCTGGAGGCACTATTTCGCCTGAAATGATAGAAGGAAGAGACCTAGTGATACTATTCTGTGGAATTGTTTCTCACTTAAGTGACTGCAAATTTCTTAAACAGTCTTTGAACAACAGATTTTTTTCTTAAGATGTTCTGATCTTGGGCAGGAATCAGGATCATTTATTCCCCTCTTTTTGCTTGTTTGTTTTTTTCTTTTATGTTACTAAATGCAATCTGTGTTGAAAGAGAAAAGCCACAAAATAAACCCTGAAGGTGAAAGCATGTTTTAAACATTGTTCTGACACTTCTTGCCTTTAGAATGGCTCTTCCTCTTTCTGTTTACCTCCTACATGCCTGGAGGAGACTTAGTGATGTCACTACCCTTTACCCCTACTACGTAATCTTCTGCTCCTGGTTCTCAGGAGAATTCTAGCTCTTCAGCCTTCTTGAGCTCTGCATGTAGTTTAAACACAGGGCAGTTACTGCAGAGGCAGTAGTTTTACTAAGCTCTGAGGAGGGAAGTTGCCAGACTGGGGAAGTGAGATAAGAGTTCAAGAAAACGGAGATGACAGAATTCAGAAGGAAGTCCAAAAGAGTTTAACTTTTTAAAATCCGGGTCTTGGAAAAAGCTTCCTGAACAAATGCAAGCAGGGAAATTTATACTGATAGCCAGTGGTAACTGGAAAGAGTTATGACTGGTTTTCCTCACAGAAATGTTTGCTATGAGAAACTCTTTTTCTTCTGTGAGGAAGAGAACCTTGTAATTTCTACCAGTAAATAAGTCTGCTTGATTAAACTGTTGCATTGATATTTTTTATAGACTCTGGAGTTCTGAGTGCATCTGTAATGGGAGAGGATAAAGAACTTTGTCAAAGGTCTGATGTCTTTCAGAAGTACAGACTACTGCAAGTGGCGGGTCTTGGCTGTTCTCTGCTTTATCTATTCCACAGTTAAGTTGCTAAAATCAGAATATACCTGGGAAATTGCTGCCTGCCACAGAAGGCTGGGAGAAGAGTAACTGGTTTGAAACCTTTTCCATTGTGATAGAGCTGGTGCCTGCCGTGCCACTCTTCAGCACTCACTGACTGCAGCGTGGAATGTGTATGACTTCTGATAGCTTAACATCGCCTGTGTGGTTCTTGAAAGCATCTGTAAACTGACATCTGTTTTGCAAATGTTGATGCTATTCTTTGGCCTGGCAGTACTGTAGCGACAAGTGCTGGTTCATGTTTTCACAAATCTCTTCTCAATTATGACGGCAGGAATTGCATTTGGGACAGAATAGCTAGCTTTCTTCAAAAGTATCTTCCAGCATCACCCTCCCGACTGTCTCAATCTTGCAACATATAAGAAAGTGAAGTAATTTCGCAGACTGCTTAGCTGTGGTTGTAATTTTTGCTTTTGTTTCCATTTCTAGTATTTATTTTAGCTTACAAGTGTAGCTGTAACTATCTATATATTCTCTAGAGGTTGTTGAAGGGTTTTTCCCCAAGACAGTATTTTTAACAAAAATGCCTTTTAATAGAAAAATACTTTTTTTTTTCCTGCTTTGGTCGTTTCTTGGAATATTTTTTCAACATCAAAATGTTATTTTTTCATTGAGCCTTTTATTTATAATTTCCTTACTTCATAATGCATTGGTAGTTTTTCCTGTGTAGAAACTGGTGCTTTGATTGTTCACTGTAGAACAGTTCACTGGTTTTTTGTAACCAAAAGCCAACTGCTTGCTACTGAATGAGACCAGTAGCAAGCAGTCCTGCTTTTTACTTTGTATTAATTTCCTCCATGTACACAGGAGCACTGGCAATTCCTATTTAATGTCTTTCTGGAAGAAATCAAAGAATCAATTCAGGAAGACCTGTGCTCAAGTAAGTAACTTTTGTCCCATGATCTGAGCTATTAAACAGTACTCAGTTTTCAGTACAATTAACAAAAAAAAAAAATCTATTATGATGTGGTAAACTTGTGAAAATATCACTTAGTCCTCATTTTGGTGTTGTCATCTTTTGTTGCATCACTTTAAAAGAATTTGGGAGATATGTAAGGGAATTAAGGTAAATTGGTGATATTTTTCACATGCTTCATTTCAAAGGTTATCCTGACCCATTACATTACTTTTCCTGTGTCTTCTGTGTATATAATGATGTGCAGATAATCATGGCTCTAAATGGACTCGGGACTCTCAGATGCCATTATCTTGGGACATAATCTGTGCCAAATGATTGGGCAACTGTTTGAATTGCTTGGAAATTTTCTGATGAAATAGACTTTTGCTGAAATTTATCACCATGGTGAAACTGAAATGTTTTGCAGATATGGACCAACTTTCTCCAAAGTTCTAATGGAACCTCAACAGAGCTATTGCTTCTGGGCAGGTCTTTGATTTGATTACTTCCCTGGTAACTCACCTAATTGGCAGGTTACTGTGGTGTTGAGGCTTCTACCTGAATTTGGTGTTCATTAATTTTCTGAGAGCAGCCCCAGGTAGTTTTCTTTCTGCAATAAGTAGAGCAATTACTTCATCTTCATTCTGTTGTGAAGAACTTAGAAATCACATTTTTAAAATCTCTAATCAGAATAGAAAGGTAAAAATCCTTATATTATCACTGAGTTTCTATCCACTTAGTCCCTGTGTGTCATGCAAGCAGATCAGGCCAGGACCATTACTCTTTTCTGATACAAAAGTTCATGGACTGAATTGTGGGTACTGGTAGTGGTTTTCCAAGTGAAAGCTGTAAGCAAATATTATCTTTGCTTCTCTACCTTTTTTTTTTTTGGCATGTTTTGTCATTGATATGTTAATCTGTCACTTTCCTTATGTATTTGCTTGCTACCACATGCATTCAAATTTTAGTGTATTAAAAATTCTTGTATGCTATTAGTATACAGCTGATAAAACAGGAAAACTCCTTTGAAGTTACTTAACTTTTTGGGCTTGTTTCTTGTAAGACCAGTTGTTGTCTTGTGTGGCATTAATTCATGGCAGGGCAACAATAGGCAGAGCATGTTAGAAAAATGACCATGAAAATTGAAGATGCACTCCTTGTTCACTAAATGTCTTTGAATATGCTTTAGAAGAATATTTTATATTTTTGTGAAAACTGTTTTTAAGATCAGAATAAATATTACCTGAGAAAAGACAACAGAGTTTTAATGCAGAAGATGATGCATTTAAAGCACAAGTTAACTTTATTTATGAACTTGGCACCTGTTATCCAAATAATGGAAAAAAGTTGTCAAATTTTCCAGATTGCCTAGCATTTTTAAAGGTATTGTTGAATATTTTGACAAAGTTATTCAGGAGAATATTTTCGTGTGAATATGTATTGGAAATATATGAATCTGTTACTGTGAATTTTTTGTGAAATTCTTGCTGACGGGGCATGTTCTGACTGTACAAACACTTCCTAACCTCTTGCTAGTCCATTAAAAAGCACTGTCATTCTGTACGAGGTGATGTTTTAAAAAATATGGTACTTAATTGCCTGTCAGAATAATGTATGCATTTGGTTCCTTGAATTTAGTATATTCCTTGTTTTTAAAGCAACCCACTGAAACAAACTTGCATACTCAAAGAAAATCAGACCAGATTTGCAAGGATGCCCCATCATATATGCAGAATGTGATGACTGTTGTTATTGTCATAAGATTTTAAACTTCTGATAACATAACAAGCCATGCTAAGCACATGTTATGGTCAAGCTTAATTGTGCTCCATTTGTCTGTGTATTCAAACTGAATTGCAAAGACTATAATTAAATATTAAGTATACATGTTAGGTATAAATCAAACAAACTAGCCAAAACAATGACAAGCAAGAAGCTGACTGATTGTTTTTCTTACTCTAAGTTTAGATTTAGAGGTAAAAAAAATTATTTTGGTTTTCTTGTAACAAGATACATAATACCCTTTAGAGCCTTGTGATGTTCTATTGCTACTGACTAATGTAAAATTTCTTAGCACTTTTTGATACTTTGCTGCAATCTTAATCTCCTGTCACAGGTAGAGTATGATCTTTAGACAAAGATTATTAGAAAAGCTCCCATTGAGTCACAAGGTGCAGAAGGGACCCCCTTGCCTTCTAAACTCCTTCTCAAGGAGGAGCCTAGTGTGGCTGCATTCAATCTTAGGGCAAAACTAATAGTTTTAGGTCTAAGAAATGATAGTGGAACTGGACTTTCAGAGTATAAAGTAATGACTGTCAGTCATTATCCAGGCCAACTGTGTCATCTTAGCATTTTTAGATAAGGACGTTTTACTGTATCTGCCACATCTTCACCTCACTGTCAGGGTGTTTAACTTTGCTGTTGACGATTCAGACTGGTTTTAGCATAATTCAACACTGAAGGCAACATAACACCTCCTTCTGGTTCACTACAGATAACTTTACAAAACAGGGCATTGCTCAAGTTGGTTTACTCCATTCCAGGCAGAGCATTCTGCTGCACCACCTGCCCACCATTACTTGGGAAGGCTTTAATTTTTGATGTTAATTCAAATTCCATGAAAAAGGGATGTGTATATAAGCAGATGGAAAGTGTGCACATTGCTGTCATCTTTGGCTTACTGGCAATAAACATATTGAGTTGTTGGGAGACAGCCTGTGTCTTCAAGGCCTTGCTTGTCAATAGAAAATGCTATTTAATCTTTTCTTTCACGAGTAAACTGAGTAGTTGGTGACACAGGCACAAAAGCACTAGTTGTATTTATAGCAGTTCTGAAGGCTTGCTGGAATAACAAATGCTGTGTTGTGTTCTTTGTGGACAGTGGCAACTTGGAAATGATGGACTGATTTATTTTGACTGAGTTTCATTAGACTCTTAAGTTCCTTTTGGAACTGGGCATTTAAATCCTTGCAGCTACCAGAAATGTAAGATGGTGTAGACTTGAACAAATAGAGGGAAGGAGGAAATAGGGGAGCTAGGTCACTGCTAAGGTGGTGACTGTGAGATTGGTACAGCAGCTCTGCTTCTGAAAGAGTAAATTGTGTCAGATGAGACTTAGTCTGAAAGTGTGTGAACTGAATAGTTTTATAAGGCCTTGATGCAGATCCTGTAAATGGCTGTGTCAGTAAATGTCTGCTGAAGAAAAAGTAGCTGTCTCTCTTAAAAAAAGGTGAGGGAGAAAGAGAGAAATGTCACATGAAGCTACCTGTTCAGTTGGAGTTTTTCATCTCTGAGTTTCCATGCTTCTTGTTCACAGCTGTAAGCTGCCCTTTCATAAACAAGCAATCATTTTTGTATGTCATGTGAAGAATAGACTTTATGTTAGGCTGCTTTATTGACTTTTTGCCTGTGAAACGTAAGCTGCAGTGTTACTGAGGCTATGCAAAATGTTGCAATCCTTATTCTCCTGCAATTGTGGATAAACTACATAGTTAAACATAGATAATCTTCATCCAGTTTTGCTTGAAATCAGGAGTCTGACTGGGAGGTACAAATGCTCAGCAGTTCTGAGTATGGAATGGTACTTTTAAAATAGAAAATACATTAGGATACCCACAATGCCCTTTGATCTGAAACCTGCATGAATGTGTGGTTGTTCTCTGCTTTGTTTGAAGGTCATGCTCTCAGATCAGTGTGCATGGAATGTGTGCTCAGTAGGTCAGAGACAGCTCTCCCCCAAACAACCCTTCCTCTCTCCTTCTGGCACTTCAGCACGGGTCTGGAAAGCTTGCACTGGCTGTACTGGCTTTTGGATCAGATCCTGGTATGATCTGAAGCACTTGGAGGAGGTGCATATAAAATACACAGCTGTCCAAGCAAGGCAAAACTGTCTGTCTCTAAAGCTAGTATTGCCAGAGGAGAAATGCTAATCATTGCCATCAGTCTGCCTTCTGTGGGAAAGAAGCTGTATTTATTGCTCACTGGGTTCATTTGTGGGGAGGGAAGAAAGAAGGGAGTGTAGTATTCATGACAGACTCAGTCAACACAGGACATAGCACTGAGAAAGGTGTGTTGAAGTCTTCGCTCCTATTCAGGGAGATACCTGTCTGAAGAGTCATCCAACATAAAACTTGAGGAGTTCTCCATTCTGAATTCTGCCCCCTTTGAACTTCCATTGTATTTCCCCCAACTTTATTTGGTTTAAAATGAATTTTTGGTTCTCTGTCAGGCCCTTCCTGTGTTGGGAGGGTGACAAAGGGAACGTATATATTTTTTCATTGCTGCAGGAAGCTGCTGTTGTGCTCAAGTGTTTTCAATAGTTTCCTGCAACCACAGAAGTGTTGCGCAAAGAGAGCTAAGGGTGGGTGTGCCCTTGCCCTTCCTGCTATGAGACAGTTGATCTTAACTTCCACATGAATTGAAATGAGTGGATGTTGTCAGTTTTCAAACAGAATTAATTGTTGTGGCTAAAGCGATTATTACTACATGAAGTGAACATACCCTGTCTCTTTTTGTGATTACTTTCCCTTTTTAATTTCGATTTTCTCCATGTGATGCCATCAACAGTTTTCTTAAACTGATGCTGTATTCACAGAGAAGTAAAACATGTTGTGTGCAAAAAAAACCTGGTGGTTACATTTGAAGTCAGGTATCTGGCCTCTACGCCACTTTCTTGTTAGATCTGAGAAGCAGTCTCAGTACCAAAAATGTGATTTCAATGTTTTTTAAATTCTGTATTTTAAAAAGCCTAAAATTAAAAACTTCTTGCAAAGATTACAGGAATTTGGGCAAAAAAAAAGATGAGAGGGGATCATTTAATCTGTATCTAAATGCAGATTTCATTTCTTCAATAATCATGCATTATGTATTCATCACAGCCATTAACATTTTTTTAATATTGTGTTTTTAATGCAGATACATTATGTTCCACCTCTGCCTGTGTGCCTGCTTTGTCTGACTTTCTGTGGATTCCTGTAGCAAGTGGATGGCTTGTGACATGCTTATTTAAAAGTCTTCATCACTCCCATGTTTAGTTTAGAGATTTCTCAAGTGATAAAAAGGTAATTAACTGTTGGGGATTTATCCATAGTGAGAAGATGCTCTCGTTTTTAACCCTTAAAAGTTGTACATTTGGAGTGGTGTGGCTCAAGACCCTGGCTGAGACGTCTTCCCTTCAACAGCTACCTATTGCCTCAAATGGCCCTTCCCCCGTCCGTCCTCCCCAACTCCCCCTGTAAGTCAAAAAACAATCTTTTGAAGGCTGTGAATGCTACATATTATGAAATTGTGAGAGTTTTGTATGTCCTCCATGTTTTAGTGAAATGTCTCCCATAAGTCATAATTTTCAATCTCATTAACCAGTTTCTTGGTGATTGACTTAAAAAGAACCGTATGAATTACTGCAGCCCAGTGTGGCTGGTGAAAAAAATTTTGAGGTGCATTGACGGTGCAGACATCAACAGAGAGTTGTATATAGACATGTTCTGTTGTAGATGCTTTTGACTGTAGTTAGAGCAATGTATGGAATGATTAACCTTATCTTTTAGAAGCCATGACATAAAATATTATCCGGACTAGGAGCATAAAATCTATTGAATCAAATCATCTGTTCATCAGTGCCAGAATCACGTCTCTTACAGCTAGTAGTTTTCACTGCCAAAACATCATCCTTGTATCTCAGACTTTGTTACCTATTCCTACTTATTACTTGGATAATTGGTTAGGCCATTTTTTTTCATTTAGTCTTTATTATGTTAGACATCCACTCTAAGATGTGTGTGCACTTGGTATAGTTTTTTTGTTGTTGTTCAAACAAATACCATTGTGCTACCGAGTAACTTATCTACAAAAGTCACATTCTGAATATATTAAATCCTTTCATACAGCTGTGAGAATTACTTACGTTCTTTACAGAAACACAGAAATTCTTTTGAATTACAATATGATAACAAATCTGTATACCCCAGAAAATTATACTCAGTGTGTTCTGCAAACAGGTACACAATTGTCTCCCAGCATATTTAGTCTCAAAATGCTTATTAACTCCATCAGAAGAATAGGTCATATTTTAAATATACTAACTAGATCAACAGCAGTTAATTTTTTTGCCATGTTTAGTGTTTCTGTTGTGCTAATATAGTGTTCTCTGAATGAGACAAAGCAGAGAAAACCAAGTGTGTTTGATTGGAGACTTGTCTGCTAAGAAAAACAGATGAAAACAGTTTATTTTTCACAGCTCCAGCAAGTGATGACCTTGTGTTTCAGTTACTTTTCATGTGAAGCTTTGCCCTTACAACTGCTTTAGTTGCATGTATAAGACAGAAGCCAAGAAAATCTGTTTTCTATTTTCAGTGAAGATTATGTAGGAACATTTCTTGGTTTCACCTGTTTTGTCTGCACTTTGACATAAAAGACAAATTTGAAACTTGAAAGTTATTTAATTTGAAGTCACAATTTTACCAATAATATCTCTTGAGATTTTTTTCACATTGTCACATGGAACCTTTGAAATTAGTGCAACAAATAGAACAGAGTAGAGTATTCTGTTACAGTATTTACTTTGCATTTTTTACTACATTTTACTGCTATTTCACATTATTAGGTGAGATTAAGCAAGGTTCCCTTCTTGATTTATTGAGTTTTGTCATACAGAAACAAAGAGGGAGTTTTTTGAAAGGACAAATATGTTGTAAATACACAGACTTCATGGAGAGGCAGGCACAAGCAGGTATGTTTAGTGCACTTCTGAAACTGGACAGGTTTCCAGTTAGGTTTACAAATTATATTTCCATTCAGTATTGGATAGACATAAAGCCAAATGACCAAGATGAAAAGATCTGTCAGTTCAGGTCAACGTTTGAATAAACAGAGGGTTAATATTGGAGTATTTTGGGAAAACTACTGTAGTAATTAAAGACAGCCCCTTGTGGAGATTAAAGCTGTGGGTTAAAGCTCTGAATGTTTTATAAAAACAAGTTGCAGAGCACAGGCATTACTTCTTGCATAATGTTGACAGAAGTAATGAGAAATCTTTTAAATATAATGTTTATATTTAAACATGTGGTGGTTATTTTCTTCTTTAAAAAAATCCTTGTTAAGAGGGATTTTTTTTTTCCTTAGTTAAATATGTACTTGTTACCTGTGCTACCTTTGGAGCTAAGAGCATGTATCTTCTCAGTTAAAGGTAAGCTGGCTCTGTAAATGAGGCACAGGGAATCTGTATATTCCCTGTGTAATGGCTTAAGGAATGTAGTGAATGACATTTGCATCTAGACCTTCATATTTATATATCTATGACACTATAACACTGGTTCTTTGTCTTGCTTAGTTTGGGAAGTAAAAGGATGCATTTTTCACTTGATGATGGTGTCGTTTTTCTCTTTCCCCCAGAATTAGCATAATGGTAACACAGTTTTATCCTCTTGTATGTGTAATTGAATATTTTTGTCATCTCATAACTCATTAAGTTAATGTTTTCCTTATTTAAGATCTTCAGCCTTTTTTTCCTACTGATATAATTGTTGTGATTCTGCAGCACACATCACCTTTAGCCCACGTTAATGAGTATTCGTACACTCAACCTTTCTTAAGTAATTGTAGTTAGGAACAGAACATTAAAAAAAAAACCAAACCCTAAACATGTTCCAAACAGCTCTTTAATGATAAAGCAACATAATTCAATACAAAAGAAACCTGCTGAAAATAATGCATTGAGAATGTAACACCCATATTCCTATGCAAAACAATAAACATAGTTTTAAATTAAACATTTACATTTTCAAGTACAATATCTTTATTAACCATTCAATTATCTTCAACAACAACATGCAGACCCTTATTAGTGAGTTTGGGAATGACACCCAGATGACTAGTGCAGGTGAAGGGATTGAGGGAAAGGACACCATCCAGAGGCACCTTGACAGACATGAGAAGTGAGTCTATGGAAAACTCATGAAGGTCAACAAGGCCAAGTGCACCTGGTCCTGCAGCTGAGTTAGAGCAATCTCCAGGACCAGTACAGGCTGGAGGACGAATGGATTTGAGAACTGCCCTGTGGATGAGGACTTGGGGATCTTGGTAGAAAAAAAAAAGACATGACCTGGCAACATGCACTTGCACCCCAAAAAACCAGTTTCATCATATAAAAAGAAGCATTGCCAGCAGGTCAAGGGGTAATTCTCCTCTTCTTGTCTGCTGTGCTTTTGTGAGAATGCAGTTGGGTCCTGCGCCCAGCTCTGGAGCCCTTAGTACAGGAAAGACATGGACCAGTTGGAGTGAGTCCAGAGAAGGACCACAAAAATGATCAGAGGGCTGGAGTGCCTCTTCCATGAGGAAGGACTGAGGCAGTTGGGGTTGTTCAGCTCAAAGAGAAGGAGGCATCAGGACAACCTTATTGTGGCCCAAACCTTTCTCTGATTCTAAAAAACTGAATCTTTATAATTGTCTTGCTTAGACCTATTCTGCATTTTCAGAATACGAAATGCAGAATTCCAGGTGATAACTACTTGGAATCACTTCTAATAAAATCAGGCTTTTAGGCTGTGATCTAAACTTTTGTCTTAAGCATGGATTAAACCAATCAAAATTATTAAGTCACAGAGAAGCAAAGATGTTCTTCAGATGGCTTTTGGAATATGCTGTCTAATCTCACATATTTAAACCTTTTTTTTTCATTATCAGGTATATCTGTGGTTATTTATTATGCCGTTAGTCTTCTTTTCTTTGATTACATTTATCAGAGAGGACGGTTATTTTGAGAGCAGATTAAATAGTTTTTTTCCGAAAGAAGGTGGTCTTGGAAAATCTCCCATTCCTAAGCTAAGTCTGTTAGATTCTCATCTCAGTTAGCACTTGTTTTTGAAAATATCTGCTTACAGTGAAAACTCAGCTGAAAGGTGCTATTTCTGTCCTTCTCTTCATCACAAATTTGTGACCCAGCTAGTTATTTTGTCTTCCAAGTTTAAATTGGGAATAAAATGAGTTGTATGGATCTCAATAAAGCAATTCTTTTAGCTTTCAGGTTTAATTAGCATGTTGCGGGTGAGAGCACATGCTGTCTCAAATCCAGTGAAAAGTGATAATCCTCTAGCTGGTCTCCCAGTTAATGTTTTGGTTTTTCCTGCAATACTATCAGTTACTTTTGCTCTAGGGCTATGTAGTAAATCAGAGTGAAACTTAGCTTTCCATAGATCACCTAAGCTATTTTCTTGTGTTCAAATTTTAATGTTTTTCCATATCAGAACAGTACTGTCACTAAATATGAATATTACAAATAAAACCAAGTACAGTTAGTCAAGAAGTATTTCTTATATTTCTTTCAGGGAGATGCTCTGAACAGAACCAAAACAAACTATGGCTTGTCTTACAATGACAAATATGGAAAGTGCAGCACCTTCTCCTGTCCACCAGAATGGTGAGCTCCGTGGGAATAGCAGTGCGCCCAAGCAGACAGAACCATTGCTTCAAGTGTACCTTTATCATTCTCCTGGGAAGACAGAAGGAGATTACCTTCAATTTTCAGCTGGAGAATATGTTGCAGAAGAGATTTGTGCTGTTGCCTGTAAAGCCTGTGGTGAGTATATACCTCACAGTTTATCTAATGAAGCAGTGAAATCCAGCTTCATACAAGAAAGTTTTTAACAATCCAAAGCTCATCAAAATGATGGCATTTAGACTGAAATGCTAATTTCTCTGTTCTTTCAGAAGTAGTTAGCACCAGACTGTAAAACTCTTCCTGTTAGAATGGTGGTAAAGCTGAATTGGGTGACGGCCATAGTTTTTCAAATCATTTAAGGGCATACTATCCTGTAACTGAAAGTCACCTTTCATTGAGCTGAGATACAGTTTAAATAGTTAAATCATAGCAGGAGTTGTAAATAGCTTGAATTACTTCCTGATGCAGCCCTGCAATACAGATTGATCCTGGAAGTTATGCATATGTTGTATATTATACATGCTTAATCACTTTGCAGAAGGAAACTGTTCTGTTAGATGTGACATGAATGCTTGTGTGTGTGTTAATGCTCTTCACAGTAGTTTAGGAAATAAAAAGTGTAAATAACATGGTCATATATTTTAAATAAAGAAATAATATGTTGATATCTAAGAATGCCTTTGAATTGTTGCATTTACCCAGTCTAGCATACACCAGGGCTGAAATCTGCAGTAAAATAATTTTCAAGCAGGCATTTTGTGCATGCATCTTCCTTTCTTTACAAAAGTACATTGAATTTTTTAATAAAGCAAATTGATTCCTATAATCTCCGGGTATGAAAGTGGCCATCTTTTTGTTCTGTTTTCTCTTTTGTAACAACTATTAGTGCTTAAATCATGAGGCATTGCTTCTTATTGTTTAATTTTTTCTTCTTCTTTTTTTTTTTTTTCTGAGAGGATTTTGTGGTTCTACAGAAGAGCACATATGTCTCCATACAGTCAAATAATGTTTATGCTGGCAAGACTTATCTTTCAGGAGTAAGCTATGAGTCAGAATAGTTCATTAAGAAGAGAGTGATTTGGGTAGTAAGCAAGACTGAAATATAACAAATTTGGTAATTGCTAATGAATTTTGTGATCTGAACAAGTGATAGAACTTTTGATAGCAGAGCTAATTGTGTCCAAGTATGACTGCTGTTGGTGGCAAGCAGGACTGGATCTAGGCAAACATCAGCAGAGAGAGTCTTATTGTATACCTTTCAAATGGTTCAAACAACTGAAGATTTTCCAGTCACTGCTAACTTGACATTAGATCTGTTATATCTGGTATGTATGGGCTATAAAAATATTAGTCTGTCTAAATGTTATTCTGCTAGTTTGATACATGCATGCAGAAGATTGACCATTTTTTAAAAAACTTTATTTACGAACAGTTTTCTGGTTTAGAAAAAATATAATAAATATAAGCATTTTTGTGGGTTTGTATTTTTATAAGGAAAATTTTACGTAAAAGTGGCTATCACGTTTTCCAAACAGAAATGCAAAAATAAATATGGTGTCTTGGAATTAAATTTAAATTGATGAGCTGCTCATAGAACAGTTCTTGCATGTTAGTTAATTGCCAAGTAAAATATTAGAAATGTCACACCAAATTGAAGAAAAGCTATTGCTCTCTCAGCCTGAAGGGGAAAGTGGTATTAGAGGAACTAAGTGATGATGGAAATGAAATATATCAGACAAATCATTCTAGAGGTTACAGAATCATTGTATTAGGTGTTGTCTTAATTTTAATTCTCGCCCGTCTGAATTGCAAATATATTGCAAGTTCCATGGTACTACCCTTGATAAATGCTGGTCTCTCTTGTAAAAGCATTAAATGGCAAAGAAGTTTTAGTTGTAACTAAGTAAAAACACTGTTTCAAAGCATTTAATATGGCAAGTGGTTGCAGTGTTTGCAGTCAATTATATGTTTTGAAGGGAGAGACGGCATTGCATAATATGATGATGTGTGATACCTTTTTGCTTGTGTGCTTCAGAAGAGATTCTGTGCTGTTAATGGGAATTCTAGGCAGATTTTTCCTAGCATGCTGAATTTCCAGAATTGACATGACTCAGGGTTCACCTAGCTCAGAGTTATCATTGAGTATAACTGTTCACTGAGGTTTGGGTTTGTTGGTTTGGTTGTTGTTTTTTTTGGGGGGGGGAGGAGGGGTTGTTGTTGTTGGGGTTGTTTGGTTTTTTGTTTGTTTGTTTTGGGGTTTTGTTTTGGTTTTGTTTGGTGGTTTTGTTTGGTTTTGGGTTGGGTTTTTTTTGTGTATGTGCATGTGAGTGTGTGTGTGTTTGCTTGCTTGTTTTTGTGTGGTCTTGTTGTTTGGTTTTTGTCCGCCTTTAGGTGGTAGCCTTTCCTGAGAATCCACCCAGAACATGCAGCCCCCTGCTCTCCCCTGCTAGCTGGGGAATGAATTAATCAGAACTCTGGGCAATTCTGTTTTTCCTGGAAAAGAAATACAAGCTTTGATTGAAGGAAATGTAAGCTTTGATTGACTATTCAGAAAGCATTTTGTTGATGAGAGAGTGATAGTGAATGTGATGTTAAGGGTTTGGTAAGTTTTCAGTTTGTATGAATGATGATTCATTCATACAAATGAGCATTCGTACAATATTCATACAAATGAATATTCATAAAACACGAGTTACTATTTTTATGTCAGAAAAGGCAAACAAATTTCTGTTTGGTATATGCAAGGCTACATAAGTTTTAAATAGTTTGCTTCCACTTGTATGGGAACTAATGTATGTATTAGACTTTTTACGTAGAAAATTTGAGACTTTTAGAATTGTTTTTAATCATTTGACTAATTTCTTTCATCTTTTTATATCTTACAACTTCCATGCTTAATTGAGAGTTTCATATGACAGTATTTCTATTGCAGACTCTGCATGGCTTTCACATTTCATAGTGGTGTCATGGCTTGTTGTGATTTACTCTCCCTGTTTTATATTTTTTCTTAGAAGAGGGACATTACCTGTGGGAGAAAGGGTTCCTAACGCCAACAGAGGAGGAGATACAGAAAAACTGTTTTTTCTTAGCTGCTTCAGGATAAATGAAATAGTGAGACTTGTCTGGATGTGAAGCTCTAAAATCATAATGAGGAAAAGAAGAATCTACCTTTGTTTTAGGCTTGAAACAGAACTTCAAAGTATAAACTTACACTGTGTTCTAGTCTTTTGTGATGGTACTTGACTGTATAGTACGACAAGGCTTCTTTCTTAAGCCTTATGTAATGAATAAATAAATTGTAAAGAGGTTTTGTCATAGCAAGAGTCCAGAAAATTTATTTGATAGCCCTTGCTGGAGAACCAAAGCAGAGAAAATTCTGTTTAATTATGTCTGAGTCATTATCCTCTCTCCTAATTCTTCACCAATTGAGCTGATAACATGGTTAATGCAGTGCAAAAATCCAGGGGAGGCTTTCAAGTACCTGTTGTGAATAACTCTTAACGATTTTACTTGTGTTGAAAAATACATTTCTCCTAAGTTTTCACTACTGTTGACATGTCTAGGCTTCAGCAGAAGACTTCTAATCCCCATGCCGATTTTTCAATTTTTATTGTTTGTAGAGAAAACATTTAAGTATGGCAGTTATCATCACTTGAAAAGGCCCTGCAGTTAATAGTGGTGGTAAGGATTGTGTGAAAAGAAGCTTCTGGACTCTTTGCTTTTGTCAGATTTTTGTGGACAATTTTCAAGATCTGTTTTATAAAGGGATTTGTTTTATAATTGTTGAGCATTGAGTGTAGCAAAACAAGTGAATAGCTCTTAAGGAGAAGGGATAAAAAAGTGAAACTCCTTTTCTTGAAACATATACATGATTGCTGTGTCCTTAAATACTGCCAGTGAATGGTGCAAGTTATCATTCAGAACTATAAATGCCAAAGTATGAGGGATGGAAGAGTGCACAGTTGACTTTTCATACAAAGGAAGACAGTGGCATGGGGAGGAGTTAATATATATTTCTGATTTGTAGGGGGAGTACCACAATCATGTCTTGGTTAAAGGTTCAGAATGATATGATTTTGAAACACCTGTGGGGTTTTTTGAGATGGTGATTGTGGTGTCTGTAATGTATTTGGTCAAATACAGTATTTGCTGTATTCGAATAGCATTTAAGGATTTGAATTTAGGATATAGTTTTGAAATTTTATTCAGCGTAGATGGGATGTTTAGTAGTTGGGGTAAATGCATTAGGGAAACTAGGTAAATCTCACTAGCTATATAGTAAATATTCAGCATTGCCCTGAATTAGCATCTGTCAAGCATCATGAAAAAGGCTAGTGATTCTCATATACATTATGCTGTAATTGATCTGAAATTGTTTGGAATACAGACACCACACAGCCTTAAGACTGCTAAATTAGTAACTGCTAAGTTACTGCTTTATGGATAACTGACATGTAGTATAATGTAGTTCATCCCACTTTACATATCAAATGAGAACCATTTTTAGTTGCATGGGATAAGTTTCTTTTTAACTCCATAAAAAAAATTCTCAAAACTTGGATGGATCAAATATGTCATATTGTCCCATAAATTTACAACATTTAGAATTACAGCCAATTACAGTTACTCATTCCTTCAGTTTTATTCCTGTGGGGTGGTTGTTTCGTTTTGGTTCTGCTTTCATTGCCTTACATAATATTTTCCATTTCTCTAGTTTCCTGTAAGTCTATGACTCCTTTTCGTAGAAAATCATGGGTTAAGACTTGCAACTGTGGTATGTTTGGTAGAGCTTTGGTTTAAGATGTCAGATGACTGGCCTGCAGATTTCAGCAATTTAATCTTCACAAGGACAGAATGGAACTCTAGTTCTTAGCCCTCTTACTGGACCCCTATAGAAGCTAACTCTTTTTGTATCAAATTTAGTAAGCTAGTTGTTGTTTAAGACTGAAATATTTCTTATTCTAAAGGGTTATGTGGTTTTATATGTGAAGGTGATTGGTTGTTTCTTCTGATTGTCTTACATGCAGTTTAGATGTGATGAAAGAAGTGTGGGATCTGCCCCTTTCAGTAATTACCTAGATGTTCTGTTCAGAACAGAAAGAAATAAAGGATATTTTTTTTCTCCTGGTTTCTTGTGAGAATTTCAATTACTTCATTCTAAGTTATTGAGCAAGGGTGTGGGTACTTTGCCTTTTCCCAGAATTCTTTTGTCTCTTAGTGTCATTTTAAGTTACTTTTATTGTCTTTACCTGTTATTTTTTCAGTTATTTTTTTGCCTTCTTGCCCCAAAGTAAATTGCTTTAATGTAAAGTTTTCTTTAGATATGACCTACCGTGACTTTGACACTGTAATTTTTCATCCTACTCTCTGTCCTTTCAACCTATGTCTTTCTGTCTTCAGAATATGTGTGTCAATACTTGCAGTTCATCTTTTTGTGCTGTCAGTTTTCAGGCACTTAACCTGTTTTCCAAATCTAACACTGGCATCACATAGATGCATAACACTGCAGCACAGTACAATGCTGAGTCACAGGCTGTGTTTCGGCTGGCATCATCAAAGTCAAATTAAAATTCTGGTGCTGCTGAAGATTTGATGCTCAACTGATTTTTATAGTTTCTGATTAAGAGGATTACTTGTTAGTTACCATTAGCATAATTCAAAGTTGTTGAGGGGAAGAGAATATTTTCCAGTTCTCTTTTATTTTAACAATATATGTTTGGGTTTGTTCTAAACTGAGTTACTAAAATGGAAATGGTCGGTGATTGTCCTAGTCATTGTAACTTTCTTTGTGTCATTCTACTTCCAATTTTTAACCGGTCTGAAGTCTTGAAATCAATGCTCAAATCTAATGATCTGATTTTGGAAAGGCAGGGGGAAAAAAATCTACTCTTCTAAGCTGTTTCTAAACTGAGAGGCTAAGAAGACATTTTATTAAATGCCATACAGAGAAAATCTTTTAATCTAGCAGAGAAGTATTGGAGAGCAGGTCAACAGAGTCTTCAGTCAGAGAACATAAAGGAAGAATGAGAAATTTCACCAGCAAAGCAGCCTGCAGGTTATGGTTATTGCAGTGTTATTTGTGATATTGATACCTGTTACTGACAGTAGTAGAGTACTGTGACAATCTGCTACTTTTAACCCACAATGTTTTTTAAAATATGTTGTGAAAACAGTTTCCTATTGATGTTTGCTTCTCTGTTCTTCATGTAGGTATCATGCCAGTGTATCATAACATGTTTGCACTCATGAGTGAAACAGACAGAACGTGGTATCCTCCAAATCACATCTTCCATGTAGATGAAACAACCAGACTCACCCTAATTTACCGAATAAGGTAATCTAAATAAAATGTTGTACACTTTTCATAGTAAAACAAGACTGTATGAGAAAACAGAACTAATATGATATTTAGTTGAACTATAGTTTCTCTTAGATATGAAGAGATTCGTGGCATTTTCTAAAATACAAGGAACTAAATGAATAAAAAATATTGGAGTGCTTTGAATTATGTACTTTATTAATTTTCTCTATCCCACATGCTTCCCAGTGTCAGATGCCAGAAGAAAAGAACAATAAAAATATACTAGAAGTAAAAACAATAACTTTCTTAATAATGATACATCTCAGCTCCTGTGCTTGCCTGTTTAAGTGGTAGTATCTGAATTGCAGAGTAATTGTCCTGCATAGTCAGGCATGTTTCTGCAATACAACCATTTTTCCCTAACCTGAAAATTGAATGCAGTCAACTAAAACTAGAGTAATATTTTTTCTTCTGTAAATTGCTTAATTTATTTACATTATATAATTTGGCCTAAATGTTTTTTTAGGAATATTTTCAAAAGAAACTGTAAGACTCTAATAAAATTCTCTGTATTCTGATTAGTGAGAATAACTTAGTAAAGGTTCTCATTCCTTTCAGTACAGTTTATCACCCTGCTTAAATATTGTAGTACTTTAAAATACCAAGCACTGGATCTGAAGTCTTCATTGAGTAACTGGGGTTTCATAGTGGCCCTCCAGATCAGCAGCACTAGTTACATGTATATGAGAGCAATAAGGTCTTACGTTGGTAGCCAAAACGTCTGCTTATTGACATTTGCCTAATTTATTTCCTGCCAGGTTTTACTTTCCCCACTGGTATTGCAGTGGCAGCAGCAGAGCATACCGGTATGGCATTCTTCGTGGCGCAGAAAGCCCTGTCTTTGATGATCTTGTCATGTCTTATTTGTTCGCACAGGTATGATTTGCTTGCTTCTTTTTAAATGCAGATTGGTAAAGGTTATTAGTATTTGTTCCCTTTCCATCTTCTCCTGGTAACTCTGTAGGCTCTTGAAAGCTTGAAGCCCTCTCAAGCTGGAAATTAAATTCCGTGTCCTATTGTGTATTTGGAGAGATGAAGTTCAAAACAGTGCTTCTAAGCATGATAGCAGCTGGTATGGCTTATGAATAAGCACATCTTTTGTGGATGAAGCAGGTCATTAAAAAACCAAGCCAATAAAACCCCCTAAACAAACCAAACATAAACAATCAAACAACACAACTGCTCCCCCCCAACAACTGCACCCCAAATCTCTCTTCTTGATAAACAGCAGTGCACCAGTTTTCATTTGCTTTCTTGCATTCTTTCTCAGTGGCGAGCTGATTTTTTGGATGGATGGGTACAGATGCCTGTTACACATGAAACACAAGAAGAATGCCTTGGAATGGCTGTTCTAGATATGATGAGAGTGGCCAAAGAAAAGGACCAAACCCCAATGGCTATTTACAATTCAGTCAGGTGATTCTGTAATTTGTAACTGTTTCACATCTCTCTGACACCTAAAGCTTGTATTTTTGCACCATAGTATCTCACAGGAGGTGTTTGGCTGTTGGCAGTTGATGTATTCTAATAGTTACATAATTTTATGTATTATATAAACTAGAAGTTAATAGAAAATTTGTGTCATGATGGCCTTTCATTATTTGGAGACATGAATTTGACTCTCTTAATGAAAGGTAAGGCAGCATCTTCTTATGTGAGAAAATATGTAAGCAATAATTTTATATGAAACATCTTCTGGATGTCATCAGATCCAAGCCCCTGTCAGGGCCAAATTCAAAGTCAGATGAAGTGACTCAGGGCCTCATCCAGTCAAGTTCTGAGAATGTCCAGATGTGGAGATTCCCCTGTATCTCTGTGCAACTTTGTCCTATGCATGACCATGGTCATTGTGAAAGATTTTCTCTGTACCTAGTCAGTCTCCTCTCTGATACTGATAATCCTCTCTTGCCCTTTCACATTATTAGAAGGCAATTATTAGAACACCATACTTGAGCCTTCTGTTCTCCAGGCTGAACAACTCAAGCTCCCGTATGCCTCTTCTCTCATGTCATGTGCTCCAGGCTCTCAACCATCTTGGGGAAATCTCTGCTAAACTTTATCAACTCACTTGGGTGTTACCAATCCTATCGGTTCCTACTCCAGCTGTGTTAATTCTGTCCTGACATAGGAACTTCAGTGACAACCACAGTGTTGTATTCTACCACCTGTATTTTCAGCCAGGGAATCTGTCCTTTATCCATGTAGTTACCATGCAGTATCCTCTTTACAATTTCTACACCAAACAAAGCAAATTTGTAACTTCTGCTGCCTTGCCTCAGAACTTCACTAATGAAAGAACAGGCATCTTTAAATTTATGGAAAAATGCATTGTATAGTTTGTGTTGCAGCTGAGTGAGGGGAAAAAATGGAAAATGGAACAAGGGGCTCTCTTTGAAGGAACGTACTGCAGATCTAAGAAAGGGTCTTTATTATCCTACAGGTGAAAAAATAACGGTACATTTAGAGGGAAAGGTGTTTTCAACGTTGACTTGTTTAGCACAGAATAATAATATTTGCTGGATTTAATGGATAAAATTAGTACCTTTTTTGTCTGGTTATGTATTCACAGCTACAAAATGTTTTTACCTAAGTGTGTGCGAGCAAAAATCCAAGACTACCACATTTTGACACGAAAAAGAATAAGATACAGGTTCCGCAAGTTTATACAACAGTTTGGCCAATGCAAAGCTACTGCCAGAAACTTGAAACTTAAGTATCTCATAAATCTGGAAACCCTTCAGCCTGCCTTCTATTCAGAGGTCTTTGAAGTAAAAGAACCTGGTGGAGGTCCCTCTGGAGAGGAAAGTTTTGCAACTGTTGTAATAACTGGAAATGGTGGAATTCAGTGTTCAAGGGGAAAACTTAAAGACTGTGAGACACTTGGAGAGCAGGTAATTTTAAAAAATTATTTTAATAACTGTGCAGTTTGTTATGGAACAGGGTAGTAAGTTTGTTTTAGAAGTTCTGATTTGCCTCAAGCAAAAAATGAAAGGAAAATTTTCCTTCACAATAATGATACAACTTCCATACGGCTGAGTATCAGAGAAATATATTGGCTTAAACAGTGCAAGATTTTAAAATCAGATTTTATTGAAATACTAGAAAAAACATTGTGTATTATTTCTCTGCTTGACATAAAAAATGTGGAAATGTAATGACCATGCCCCCAGGTATAGATGAAATGCAGAAATTCCCCAAATTCTTTTTGACAGCAGGGATTTAAGGACTCCAAACAACAGGCAAATTCCCCTCTACCTCTTTCCTGCTGCAGTTAGACAGCAACCAGTGTCTCAGTTAGCAAATTTAAAATGACATCTGTGTGACTGTGGAGTCCATATAGTCTTTGTTCAGGAATTAGGTGCTTAATGGTTCCTATAAGTGCTAGTAATCACGTACTGCTGCATTTTTATTTATCAGTATTATTTTGTGTGTGTGAGGTTTGCCATCACGACTGTTCATTATGTTGAGTTTACCAAAACCTGATAGAAACTCAAAGCAGTGTACATTGAGAGTTTTTCAAAGGTAAAAGTAAAGGCAAAGTGGAATATGTGTGAGTTTTTCAAAATAATCACATCTGTTTGGTACTTTTGATTCATAAAATATAGCAGACAAGACCAAACTACAAAAGGTGGTAATTTTACAGTGTGCTGTAATAATTTGTAAAAAAGGCTATATGCTAGTGTGGTTTTTCAATATTTGGCAAAAAGGAAATCTGATTACATGCCCATACTTTTTAAAGTGTGATGTTCTTAGAACATTTGTAGATTGACAATTACCGCATTCATAGTTGTTATGTATCAGCCCTCTGCCTTTCCTTATTTTCCTGTAAGTGCCAGTTGCTCTGGCAGGAGCTATCATAAATGTCAGATTTTGCAATTTGCAGTTTTAGATGTATAAAATGTATGCATACTAAGCTGTTTGGGCTTGGCAACCAGGCCTTTTGTAAGAATAGTATTTGAAGGAATCATGTTTTTTATGAAGATTTGCCAAATTATTTTTTCATAGTTAAAAATATTATCATTCTATTATTAACAGATACTGCATATATTTTTACTGGTAAAGAAACGATTTCTAAAGTTGGTTTTGAAAACTGAATGAATTAATATGGCTGCTTGTAAGCATGATAATAACTTGTTTCAGTAAACTTTACAGATGAATTGTCATTGAGATACTGAACTAAAAAATAATTTTTATTTATTTTATCTAATGACATTTGTGGAGTAGATTGTGAAGAAATGTTTTGCAAGTTTACATTTTCAATGGCCAGATGAACAAGTAGATAGAATTGAGAGGACAGCCTTTTCTTACACTTCTTGTTCATTTCAAGTACAGATTTTGCAGCTTGCATCACTTTGAATGAAGTAATGACTTTTTGTATTGTTAATAGGCTTTCTAAACCTGTTTAATCAGGATGCCAATAATAAGCTTCCAAAAAAACCAACTGACAAAAAAACCTAAAAAAACCCAACAAGACAAAAAAACCTTTTAAAAAGTAATCAAAACGTTCCACTGTTCATAAAATACTACAGACTGAAGAAATATCTACAGTTATAAAAACCCAAACCCATACATGTATATTTCTGTCTATGGTTCCTGGATCTCTGTCTGTTCTTTAATTTATGCTCCTAGTTATGATTCCATAAAGAAAAAAATCCTTTATTTGCTTGTAATGGCATGTTTAAGATTTTATAATCCTCTTTGTTATTGACTTACAAGTGCAGAGTTGTAGGAGTCCCAGTGCTGCAAATAGGTGAGGCTTTTTAATTGCCATTTATGTTATTACTGAAATTATATATTTGTTGCAGGATTTACAAACATACTGTGATTTTCCTGATATCATTGATGTCAGCATTAAGCAAGCGAGCCAAGAAGGCTCCAGTGAGAGAAGAATTGTCACCATTCACAAGCAAGACAGCAAGAATCTGGTCTGTTTACTTTGGTTGCTGTTCTTTCAGATAGATACTGTTATGAGCAGACTGTGTTATTGTTGTACACATAGCATTGTATAATCCATGACAACTTAATTAAGCATGAGATAAAACTAAACACATACTAGCAGTATAAGGGGTGTATCAGAACACTAAAGGTCTTCTGCATTCAAAGCTGTGTGCTTGGAATGAAATAGAAATAGGTATTTATATCTGAGGAAAATTTCTGGTACACAGATTGGTTCTTTTGTTCGTTAGTCTTAAACCTGAGTCCATGGTTTCAGTTCTCAAGTGTGCTGTTTCCATGGTGTCCTGATAAGCTGTCTGCTAGAGACCAACACATTGAAAAAGGCTTCAAAATGCTCTGAAGAATGATGATACAAAATAAGGATCAGGACAAAATTAATGTTATGGCTTTTACTGTGTACAATTCTTTGAAGAAGATCTTAAGAAAGTATTTTATACACAAGGTTTTTTTTTTTTTTAACTTGAACTACAACCTGGCACTTGAGTCAGGCTTTCTAGCAGGTATAACTGTCTTACCAAAGCTGCTTTAATCACTCCCCTCTTCAGCTGAACAGGGGAGAGGAAATATAATGAAAGTCTTGTGGGTCAAGATAAGGATATATATCACTCACTTATTAACAGCAATGGACAAAACAGAATTGACTCAGAGAGATTAATTGAATTTGTTGCCAGTCAATTCAGAGTAGGGTAATGAGCATAAAAAAATCTTAAAAACATTTTCCACCACCCCTCCCTTCTTTGCGGGCCAACTTTATTTTGTTATTCTCTGTCTCCTTCCCCTCAGCAGTGCAGAGGTTTGGGAATGGGAGGTGTGGTCAGTTCATCACATGTTATCTTTACCTCTCAGTATTCCGTTATTGGTATTTCACTCATCCCCTGCTCCAGTAAGTGATCCCTCCCACAGTGGACAGTCCTCCACGAACTTCTGTGATGCAAATTGTTTCCACAGGCTGCAGTTCTTCATGGGCTGCTCCAGTGTTGGTCCCTTCCACAAAGTGCAGTTCTCCAGGAAGAGACTGCTCCACAGCTCCATAGGGGCCTGTAGGTTCACCAGTCCTGCCAACAAGTGTGTTTCAGTGTAGGCTTCCCATGGGGTCACAACCCCTTCTGCCCCATGAGGTTCTTCATGGAGTGCAGGGGTATCTCTGCTGCACCATGGACCTCCATGGGCTGCAGAGGCACAGCTACCTCACCATGGGTTGCACTATGGGCTGCTGTTATTTCTGGATCCTCTTAAAAAGGAGTTTGAAGACTCTAAATTGTTGGCACTTACTCAAAAACATCAGCTTTTTTTATTTCTCTTTAGCAAAAAATGTGCCAAATAATTGTGTTCAGCTACTAGGTATGTCTCTAGTGTCACAGGCAAACACATACTGATGTCTGTTCTGTTGGGTTACACTACTGAATGAAATCTAGGGTGACTCAGAAAATGCTTCTCTATTTTTGTTTTATTTGCAGCAATAAATGTTGTTGCAGGTGAATTTGATTTTGCCCTGCTTTTATACTCAGCATAACACTTTTTTCACACCCATTTTCTTTTGACTGCACTATTTTTCTTCCTGCTCCTATCCAGTGTACCTGTCTTCATAGCAGTAAAAGGTCATCTGTCTATGAACTAGCTCAGGATGACAGTTTCTGGTGACTAGTAGTTAAATTCTCAGGCAGGTACTTCCCTGGAGATTCTTCTTTTAACTTGAAGGCAGACATGTAAATCCTTGATAAGTGAAGGCTTTTCTTTAGGGAGAAGAACACTGTATTGGCAGTGCAGTAGGTGTCTGCATGCTGAGTTATATCTGGTAATTTTTCCCCTTGATTGCTCTTTCATGCTGACATTCCTCTGTTTCATCTGTTTAGACTAAGGGGGGGAGTGCTTTGTGGCGGATTTCATAGAATCATGGGATGGTTGGAGTTGGAAGGGACTTTAAAGATCATCTGGTCCAATACCTCTGCCATGGGTGGGGACACAGTCCATTAGAGCAGATTATTCAAAAGCTTGTTCCAGGGATGAGGCATCCACAGCTTCTCTGTTTTGTTTGGTTTGGATTTGATTTTGAACACTGAAGGTTGCTATCAAGTTTTGAAAGATAACAAGAAGGTAGAATGTAAAAACATCAGTTAAAAACTGCTTTTATTCATGTCTTTAAAGTGTGCGTATAGGCATATCTTTTATAGATTAGCAAACACAGGAATTTTTTATTGCCTATTAAAAATTGAAATTCTCTCTCCCTCCCTGCCCTGCATTGTTCTCTGGCAATTGAACAGGAGGCTGAATTTCAGTCATTAAGAGAAGCTCTCTCCTTTGTATCATTAATTGATGGATATTATAGATTAACAGCGGATGCCCATCATTATCTTTGTAAAGAAGTAGCACCACCATCAGTCCTTGAAAATATCCAAAGCAACTGTCATGGGCCAATTTTGTGAGTATTTTTTTTAGTAATATGACAATTAGATATTATTTTTGGAAGATCACGTTTAGTTGTGTGTGAACTGTGGTAGGCATCTTAAAATGGTTTTTTATTGCGTTTATGTAACATAAAATGCTTTATATTTTTCCTCTTATTTTTCACTTTGTAAAATACAGGGCCTTCTTGGCATGTTATAAAAGTTAAGTGGAAAGATCATTCTTGATATGGATAGAAATAGTGAGTTAGCGAGGCTTGTTTAAGAGGAAATTTGTTCCTAAAGCAAGTGTTGTTTTATTTCAGCTCTTTTTTCTTGTTAGCCATTTTCCTAGTTAAACCCACCTTTTTAACCCACACAAATGTTTTGCTAATTTAAGCTTATTTTTTTGGCAGTTTTATTATAGATTCTTTAATAATGCATGTTGAAAATCTTACAAGCTGTGCAGAATATAGTTTTTTAGCCCTTAACATTTCTTATTGGATAAATAATTGTGATGGTTTAGTACCAAAAAATATTAATATACTGTTCTCAACATAAAAAATCACCCTATACATTGGAAAATAAAGGGCAAAGAGATTAACTTCAGGAAAGATGTACAAAATTAAAGTTCTGTCTGTTGGTCTATTAGATATTTGTTAATGATGTTCATTGCTCAACCTCTTATATTGCTGAATTTTGCAATTATGCAATATTAAACATTTTCTTTTTACTGTAGCATGGACTTTGCTATCAGTAAACTGAAGAAAGCTGGTAATCAGACTGGTTTCTACGTCCTTCGCTCCAGTCCTAAAGATTTTAAAAAATACTTCCTTACCTTTGCTATTGAGGTTTGTATTCTGTCTTAGTGCCTATTTGATTTTTGAGCCTGAGATGTTCAGTAAATGATTCTGAATTTTCCCTCCAGAGTGTTTGTTTGATATGTATATATTCTGTAGCTACTTTTGTCAGATGGGCTAATTTTCAGGGTCTCATGAGAAACATCAGAGTTGGTACAGAATTGCTGATACACATACCACAATGCTTTGGAGACCAAGATAAAAAAGAGAGCTTCAGAGTTCTGGAGATAGCGACATGGATCTTGGGACTGTGATAAGTGTTTGGGAGATGGTGCAATTTGATGGGTTTTCTATTTTTTTAAAGTTTGGGGGGTTTTAGTTGAGTTTTTTCCCTGGGTTTTCCACACACCACCTCCCCCCTCACAAGTGAGGCTTCATTAGATTGAATGTACAGCCTTTGACAATCTGAGAGTACCTCCTTCCAGTTCCTCTGGATTTGGGTCCTGTCCCCACCCCCAGTGCTGGGCCAGCCATATTATTTGGCAGTTGTTACATCAACACAAATCTCCTGGATATATCTGGTGTTAGTTATAGAGAAAGCCACCCTGGAAATGCATATGGTTCTCATGAAGCCAGGGAACCAGATGTACCTCTTCTTTCTGACATTGCAGCTAGTGATAATATAATGCTTTAATATTGCTGTTAAATAATTGCATGATCTTGTTTCAAGAATGAATTTCTCTTTATTTGATTAACAGAGCTACCTTTGTGTTTTTAGCTAGGGAAGGTAATACATGAATTTTCCTCCTGGTGTACAACAAGCTAGCAAGTTTGCTGTCAGAGATAGGTGCATCTCTGAAAATGACCAAGTAATGCTGATGCTTGGTAGGGAATTTTGTAGACAAAGAAATCACTTCCTGAACAAGCTTAGACAGGCAAAGTTGACAGTCAAGCTTGTGAGAGAAGACTACCATTGCCTTTAAGTGACTTTGCCACAACTTTCTTTCTTTTCCTGAGTCTTGAGCAAGTCATTGGAAGGCTTTCTATATTCAGAATTTGTTGGAACATTTGCTGCAGTATTGAGATACAAGGCCACAAAAGCACTATTAAGAGCTCATCTTGTTTAAAAATGTTTAATGCTATCTTTTCACGAGTCATTGTGAAAATAATTCAGTGCATATTAAAAATATGTATTAGGAAGTGATTTCTTAGAACTGTGCTGGAGATGACAGGAAAGCATAACTGCAGCAGAGATCTCCAAATGCCTGCCAAACAAACATGGAGTATAAGCATTAGGGCTATTGCTTCTAACAAAATTTTGTTTTGATGTAACCCCATGTCAGGGTGAATAAGCTTTCATTAATAGCTCTGAAGGATTTTTCCTAGGATCCATTATCTGTTTTCTCAGGTCCATCTTTTCAGATTTCATTCACATTTGTTTTTCTCTAGCATCAACATGCTAGTTCCAGTAATGGGAATGGAGTCATGTTTTCTCAGAATCAATATTACATAGTGAGAACAAAATAACAAATTATGATCATATTTTCCTAAAACATCCTTTCTTTAATTAGTAGAGTGCTATACATTTAAATAAGCTTTCAAATATTAAATATTAATAAATTTCATTTATAATGGAAAAATTTTCT
Source organism: Argya squamiceps (assembly GCA_037834095.1). Lineage (NCBI taxonomy): Eukaryota > Metazoa > Chordata > Aves > Passeriformes > Leiothrichidae > Argya > Argya squamiceps. Next base: position 47,003,052 of record JBBMKD010000115.1, on the reverse strand, counting down.
GCAGCGTGACGGTACTACAGAATATAAGCACTGCTTAATTACAAGGAACGAGAACGGAGAATATAATCTTAGTGGAACCAAGAGAAGTTTTAGTAATCTTAAGGATCTCTTGACCTGTTACCAGACAGAAACCGTCCGTTCAGACAGCATAATTTTCCAGTTCATCAAATGCTGTCCTCCAAAACCAAAAGGTAAGAGACAAATTATTTCTAAGCAGAAAGTTTTCTAACTTCTAGATTAAAGCCTTAAAATAAATTAATACGAAATGACTCTCAAGTAGATGCATGATACAAAACTGGGAGGAACTGTTGATACCCTTGAAGGCAAGGAGGTCCTTTAAAGAGACCTCAGCAAATTAGAGCATGGGGCAATCACCAACCATATGAAGTTTAACAAGGAAAATTCTGCATCTGGGATGGGGCAACCCTGGATGTACAGACAGACTGGGGAATGAGATGCTGGAGAACAGCACCATGGAAAGGGACCTGGAGGTCCTGGTCAGTGACATATTGAACATGAGCCAGCAGTGCCCTGGCAGCCAGGAGGGACATCCCTGTCCTGGGGGCATCAGGCCCAGCATTGCCAGCCAGG
>JBBMKD010000115.1:46981716-47002230 GCA_037834095.1 Argya squamiceps | reverse complement strand
TATGGAGGGAAGAGCAGGGGCAGACACTGATCCCTTCTCTGTGGTGACAGTGACAGGACCAGAGGAAATGGCCTGAAGTTGTGTCAGGGGAGGTTTAGGTTGGATGGTAGAAAAAGGTTCTTCACCCAGAGGGTGGCTGAGCGCTGGAAGAGGATCCCCAGAGCAGTGATCACAACACCAACCTGAGAGAGTTCAGGAAGTTTTTGGACGCTGCTCTCAGGCACATGGTGGGACTCTTGGGGATGATCTTGTGCAGGGCCAGGAGTTAGGTTTGATAATCCTTGTTGGTCCCCTCCAACTCAGAATATTTTGTGATATATTTGTGGGGTTTTTTTAAATTTCACTGACCTATTTATTCATCTTCTTAGTCATAGTTTTCAATTCCAGTGTCTGCCAAATTTTAATTTGATGTAAGATACTCTTCCAGAAGTAGTCATGGGAGCCAGTTTCATGATTAGAAGCAAAACTGGTTTCTTAATTGCAGTGGATTGTTTGCAGTAGCATTTCTTCTTATGTCAAGTGTTTTCATGTCTTAAGAAGGAAAGAGCTACTAAATGGATTATTTATCACTGAGAATACTTCCATAGGCAACAGAACCAACAATATCAGTGAATTTGTCATTGTTGATCTTAGCTGAGTTATGCCAAATCTACAGTGTGGTTTCAGCTCCTTTTTAATACTGAAAAAATACACGTGGAAGAGAGCTCCTGTCTGAGGAGTAGATTTTTCTTGAATTTGCATTTAATTTTATTGCCTTTGATATTCATGTCTTTCTCCTTTATGAAATCTTTAAATATCTGCCCTTCTAAGTAGTACTATGTACAGTTAATATTAGTCTTTGTCAAAGTTCCTGTTTAAAGACAAACTTGCCAAAACAGACTATATTATATAACTTTTACTTCTCCCAAATTTGATTAAAAATAGCCAATGGATTCAAAACCTAGAAAAAGTGTAACAAGTTAATATGCATGCACATTATAGAGAATAATTTTGTAAAATTATTCCATTGAAGTAAAAAGTATATATGCATCAGAATGATAAATTATTGAATAAATATAATCATGGATGTCAGCAGATACCCACAAAGACATAATTTTCAGATTAAGTATCAGACTTGCTCTACTTCTTATTTTAAAAGGAGATAATTTCCATCCTCTTTTCCATCCCCAATTATTATAACAAATAGTGCAGCAGTTAAAATATGAAAGGAGGTAGGGATATTTTCAGAATGTTTGTCGAAAGTAGGAAAACTTAAAAACAAAACTCACAACTGAACCTAGATGATTTTACTGATCAGAAAATATAAGATTTTTATTTAAATGAAATACTGTGTAGAGTTTTAAATACTGAATCTCAGTGTGATATCTTGTTTGTGTTGAATTAGGAGCCCTTCATTAATAATCCTTCTGAAATTATATTGGTTTAGTTTTATATTTTAAATTTATTTAAATTTCCTTTCCCTCTTTCTTCTCCCAGATAAATCAAATCTCCTAGTCTTCAGAAGCAACAGTGTTTCTGATGTACCTTCATCACCTACGCTGCAGAGACACAACAATGTCAGTCAGATGGTCTTTCACAAAATCCGCAATGAGGACTTGATATTCGTAAGTCCCTTAGTTGCTTTCTTCCACAGCAGATGTTGGGTTTAATATGAACCAAGTTTTAAAAACCTCAGTATGTGTTTAAAAGAATCTTATCTGAGCTAGAAGATTTTGCTGTAATCTTTCCTTAGAGTTATGGAAAAGGATTTATTTTCTTTTCCAATAATGCAGATAACTATTTTTTTATAATTAAGAATCATCCTTTTGACTGCAATAACAGTTTTTTGTTCTAGAGATGTCTGTATACATATTTAATGGAATTACTCCCTCTCTGGTTCTTGCAGCAAGTTGTTTTCTGAGATCCTTGAGTAGTCAATAAAAAACAAGCAAAAATCTAAGATGTTTCTGGTATAGTTGCTTCCTTTCCTTCTCAGCTGGGCTCTACAGCCAGCACACCTCTGAAAACTTGCATATGCTTATGCAGGGTGGTTTTTTTAAGACATCTTTTAAAACAAGCAGATTTTTTGATTTTTTTTCTATCTGTGTCCTTCCTTGCTTTTAGGAGGAAAGTCTTGGACAGGGCACATTTACTAAGATTTTCAAAGGTATAAGGAAAGAAGTGGGAGACTATGGCCAGCTCCATCAAACTGAAGTTCTTTTAAAGGTGCTGGATAAAGTGCACAGAAACTACTCTGAGGTTGGTGTGGTTGTTGACTGCTATATAAAATTTGTCCCTGCTATGTTGAGCATTACTCCTCTTCTTTTGAGCAGTACCCATTTACTTCATAAATGAGTATTTATTGTATGGTAGAGGGTTATATGTTGAACCAAGCTCATGCTTAGACTTGTGACACTGGGAGTATGGATTTGAGACTGGCTTTAGGAAGTACACCTATGTACTTTATTTCCCCTGTTCCCACCACCTGTGGGAGAACTCAGAGCTACCCACTGAGAACTGGGTAACAGGTAATTTATACAATTAAAGTACCAGAGGAGGGGTGGTATGGCCACAGGATTGTCTTAACCAGTAAATTCATTATTTACAGGGACAAAGGGACCAGTATTTATGGAAAAACTCTTTCCCTAGGTAGACAGTCTTCAGATTTTCCTGTAAAATCAAGTAATCAGAAGTATTTATGTATGAGAAAAACTTGTCATACGTTGATTCACCCATAATCACTGAGTCTTCTCACTTTTTGAGTGAAGCTTTTAGTAGACCTGAAGTGCTCTGTTGAAAAACGAATAAACTGGTAGTGTAATCAAGCCCAAGATCGTGTATGTCAGAATTTAATTTTAATGATTTTCACAAGATGTAGTAGAACTTATTATATTAATGTAACCTTTTATACTGCTTATTGTTTATATGTGTAGTTTATTCAAGTTTTTAATTATCTAGCTATGTTTATAGCAAGTCAAGAAAACCAATACACTCTTTAGTGCAGTTTTCAATTACTTAAGATAAATCTATACGAAAATATAAGTAAAAAAGGAAGAGACATTTCAGATGGCTAATATTCATAAACAGTGTAGGCATACACTTTGAACTGTTGAAAACAGTTTTAAAAACTATAATTTTGATAGCATGGGTAATATACTTATATTCTAAACTTAAGTATGAATCACTTACTAAAAGCTTTGAGTATAGAAATAAAAATATAGTCACCTGAAAGAAAATGTGCTCATTTTCACTTCACTTTGTTGGGTGAATAATCAGTACACAAGCAAGTGTAGGTGGAGATGCCACTGAATAGAATAAGAAAATAAAGACAGCAATAAAAGCATTTGAAACCTTCCTGGCAAAGTTGGAAAAGGTCTTGCAGGTCTTGTATGAATTACATAATGCTTTTTGTGTTTTATCTTAAAAATGTGCTACAAAGAAATAAATTAGAAACTCAATTATGCATTATGGCAGAATAAATTAGAAAGTGAATAGTGTATGATGAATTTGCCTTCAGTTTACTTTGCCTAGGTAACTGACACAGAAAAAAAAAGATTATTTTTAAAATATTTTTATATACTTGCCCACAGAGAAAAAGAGGTTGTTAACCTATCTGGAATGTGTACAATCAGTTACTTAGAAAAAGAAAATTAGAAAAAACCCTCCACAACCAAAAAACTGAAGCAAAAACCAACCAAACAAGAAACAGTTGCCAAACACAAACTGACAACAATATGAAATATGTTACATAGGGTCTATGCAAAGAGATAGTTGAAATATTAAAAAAATGGTTTTAGTAAATTCATTAGAATTTGGGGGCTTTGTTTTCACTGATATATTTTCTTCATTGATCTCTCCCTCCCCTTCCAAAAAGTCCTTTTTTGAAGCAGCAAGTATGATGAGCCAGCTTTCTTACAAACATTTGGTGTTAAATTATGGAGTCTGTGTCTGTGGAGAAGAGAGTAAGTAGAAATTAATTATCTTTTTTTACCCATTTTTAAACATCTCTGTTAGGGTTTGACATTGTTTTTGGGTAAAACCAGGAAAAAACAAACAAAACAATGCAAGTCCAACACCAGCTGGACAGCTAATACATGTTCACACTGCAGTAGCATTAGTCTTGGTATCTGAGAACTAGTTAACTAGTAAAAAAAAAAAAGAAAAGGGGAAAGTTATTTACAGTACAGTCAGTGTGAATAGTAACCTCTGTAAATTACTCAGTCATGTCTGTTGTATCTGAGATCAGTTTTGCTGTGCCTCTGGAATGAGCTTTTAAAGTGCCAGAAAAATTGCAGCCCTACATTGTATCAGCTGTGGTTTGCTAGGAAGGGAGGTAGTGTGCTACCCAGAAAAAATCTTTGTTTACTGTGATTGAAAACAGACATTGCCGCCCTTCTCCACATGTGCTGGCTTTGTGAGCACAAATATAACTTTGGGAAGTTTGGTCTAGAGGTCCCATTCTGAAAATAGGAGCTCCCGATAATTCAGCGAACACACTGTGAAATTTTAGCAGCAGTAAAGTTTTTTAATCATCTGCCAAAGTTGAATGTCTTTTAGTTTAGCTTACAGCTTTGTGACTATATATTAATAAGATCTTTTAAGAACATTTAAAGAATACATTTATACAGTCTTGTAATGAAATCTTAATTTTGGATGGTTGTCATATGCTAAGGTGTGCTGTCTTCAAATATGACTGCTGGATCTCACTTTGACAGTTTTTCTTCTTCATTCAGTCTTTGGGCTGAAATGTCAGTTTGCCAAAATTCATTTTTTTCTCTGTGATTAGAAATCTGTATGAAAGGAAGAATTTTATAATAACATGAGCATATTGTGTAGGTGGTTACCTTCATTACGGAGAAAGAATTTCCAAAAGACACAGTGGATTCAGTAATCAGAATTCACCCCTGTGATTTCTGATTACAGAAGGCTGGAAAGGCACAGCATTGGCCAAGAACATGTGTCAAAACAAGTACATAGGGGTTTTGTATTTTATTCATTGTACCACACACAGGGACTATATATAAAACTTCGGGTAGATAAGTTTATGATTGAAAAGAGATTGTTGAAAGAGGTATATCATGACTTATTTCACCTTAAGATTGTAGCTGTCCTCCAGAAGTTATTCTCTCCTTCTGAAGGCAGGAGGCTTCCTACAGTTTAAGGAGAGGCAGTTACTAAGAAATAGGAAGAGTAGCTCTTATTGATTTTGTGATTTACAGACTTGATGTACAAATTTGATAAGAATTGTTTCACGTAACTGCAAAAAAAAAGAAGAAAGAGTTTGCTGTCTCTAAAATGAATTTGTTAAAAAATCTGTTTATTTGTTACAGACAGATATAATACCAGTAGTTTCCAACGTGGGCATCTTGCAGCTGAGGGCAAGGGTTCAGTCATGTGATTTGAAATTGTTGTGTTGAAAGTGATGTAGCTAGTAGTTCTTGTTTCTGGAGTTATTTGCTTGATGGCTGCATGAAGACGTATTTCATACACAATTTCATAGACATATTTCATATGTCTATGACATATTTCATATTAAACATATTTCATAGACAATTTTAGGGCTTGTCTGTTTTCAAGCAAAGCATCTTTTGTCAATAAAACATTGCATTTTTCAGTAAGAATATAGATTGTGAACGGCTGTGAAGTGAATGACTTGAATGTTACTCAGCTCACCACATTGGTAGTGCTGTGCACTACTATTCTTCATCAGCAGTTACATTATTGTGCCTTTCAGGTGAGGGTGGAAAGATGCTCACTGCATCTATGTAGGTAAATAGATTTAACCTATTCTGTAAAAGATTAAATCTGAATAATTAACCCTAAAAGATTAAATCTAGTAACTTTGCATTTGAGAAGAAATTAGGTGAACTTTCACACTCGAAGTATAAAGAGCATAGAATGTTTGTGGCAGTACTCAGATAATACAGAGTTTAAAATCTATAAGGAGATCATCAACAAGGTATCAAAAAAAGAGGTGCTAAAGTATGAATCTGTCCTGAAATTTCATTATTTGTTGTTGGTTTTAATTGTTACTCTTTTTGTCATTATGAATCAGACATCCTTGTACAAGAATATGTAAAATTTGGATCCTTGGACACATATTTGAAAAAGAACAAAAATAGTATCAATATTTTATGGAAGCTGGAAGTAGCCAAACAGTTGGCATTAGCCATGCATTTTCTGGTAAGTGGTTCAGTTTTGTTTGCAGCAGAATTCAAGTGATTCCAACTAATGTGTGTAGAAAGGCTGAGCTATTACCTGAATTCTTGAAACTCTGGAGAATTTTGGTAATGAATTGGCCATAGACCAGCTATTTGTTAGATACCCAGAGACAGACTTTGTATCTTCCACAAAGTGTAGTTGGATGTCCATTCTTTTTTAATGCTTTATGTTTTAGCATAAAATATAAACACATTTGCAGTGGTGCTTTCCCTCCTGCTCCCCCACTAATCAGTCCTTTCTGAACTTCTCACCTCAGCTCATGGTGCTGAACATAAACTGTTTCCTGGTAGTGTTAACTACTGGGAGGGGAAAACACTGTACTGTTGTTCACTCTGCTGGTGCATTCTTCTTACATGACTAGATAAGTCTTTCCTTTAACAGAATTTAAATGTTCTTACATTAATTTTAAATGGAAGGATGAGTATTCTTCTGAGTTAACACATGTCAAGTTGTTTCAGACTTCAGGCAGATAACAAAAATTGGATGAAAACTGTAACTTTGAGAGAAACTGGTGAAGTACCTGAAGTTTGATCAATTTAATCTTCTGTCATCATTTTATTTGCTGATGTTTCTCTCATGCTGTACAGTATTTGTTTTTAAATATCTCTTCAACAGTAGGACTTTTTTTGTCAGTTTGAAAAATATTAATTTCTGTTTACAGGAGGATAAAGGCCTTGTTCATGGGAATGTCTGTGCAAAAAACATCTTGCTTATCAGAGAGGAAGACAGGAAGTCTGGAAACCTTCCATTTATAAAGCTAAGTGATCCTGGCATCAGTATTACAGTTTTGCCAAGAGATAGTAAGTCTTTGCATCAGCTTTCTTGTTCAGTGATTCTTGCTTGAAAAATAAGTTTGGGGTTGGGTTTTTTTTCTGACAGCCATCTAAAATAATTCTGCTATATTAAGGTCCTTGATCTGTCATTTTGTAATTATCTTTACAGTCCTAGCCAAGCAGTTTTGAGTGTATCTTTTTAATTAGCAAATAGCTACAGGAAATAAAGCCACAATTCTCCATTGTGTGAACATTTTTTCCCTGCTATTTTCATTTTCAACCCTTTTTCATTGGTAACACTATTGTTACATTGTAAATATATAATATAGTCTGTTACATTTGCAGTAACTGCTGAACTGAAATTGATTGTCTTTTATAGCTTGCAGGAACTTTCAGAAGTGAAACCAAATGCACTTTTGAAAATGCTGACTGGCAGTTAAAAAGCATCTTCAGTGCATTTCTTGGTGAATACTTGGAACCACTTGATAATGTTAAAAATACTGGGTTATCTTCCACCATTAAGACTGTTCCAATGCTGCTTTATAAACAGCAAAATAAATTAAATGGAAAATGTGTGCAAGGTTGTTATGCTAATGTAATGGAAGTAACCTTTCTATTCTTTTTGTGGTCTTACTTTTTAATAAGAATACTTCATACTTGGTACTTTTATCGATGTCGAAAGAAATAATGTATCTAACAGCCTATAAGTAATTCTTTATAATAAGTATAAATAAGTGTCATTATTTGCCAGTAAACTAGTTAAATTCTCCTGTTTTAATGTGAAGCTTACATTATTTTTATGAGGTCACATTTTAAGGAGTTGTAAATCCAAATTAGAATAATTTAGATTTACATGTTTTAACTTGTTACTACAGTCAGTAGCAATAGCTTAAAAATCAAATAGTGTAAAATTCTTTTTCATGATGCCTTCTCCTGTGCCATATTATGCCAACCACTAGCCAAGTACTTTTTACTCTTTGATATCTTGGTTCCCTGTAGTAGCTATTAAGTCTTGGTAATATTGGGGAAAATAGAGAAATCAGAGAAAAAAGGTAACATGGAAATGATATTAAGGCAATTTTATACCTTTAGGCTTATTTTACAATAAAACTAATGGACCTCCTCTCTGATTCACAAATATTATTTTTATTTTTGTCCATATCCCATAATTTTATTTTCTTGATGGGAACAAATACTTGGAAAAGTATTATTAGTGCATTGCAAAGTGAAATACTTATGTATATTAAAGTAATTTTTAGCAAATCAAATATGTTAGAGAATTTTCTGGTCTTGTTATTTGTCTTAACAAGTTTCCTTTGTGTTATCACACAGTTCTTCTTGAGAGAATACCATGGGTTCCTCCTGAATGTATTGAGAATCCCAAACAACTAAGCCTAGCTACAGACAAATGGAGTTTTGGTACCACTTTGTGGGAAATCTGCAGTGGAGGAGACAAACCCCTGAGTGCACTGGATTCTTCAAGAGTATGTATTACTGGGTCTGCAGTCGTAGCAGTTTGAACATTTCTAATTTAAAACATCTGCTGTTGCAACCACATCAGTGTGTAAAGTGGTGCAGCCTATGGCCACTGTAGGAAAAAGACTTTTTACTTGTAGATGATAACCTGAAGAGATGATTTGAAGTTTGGTTTTATGTTGTTTATTTTGATTTTTACGGGAACAAAGTACCGAATTGTCAGTGTTATCTAGTTAATATTTTTCTTCCTTTGTTGCAGTAGTGTATCCTTACTTTAAGCAAAAAGTATTCCTAACTGTGCATGGGCTTTAATTAACATTCTTGTAATTGAACATCTTAAATATAATAGTACTTCGTGTGTTGCAAAATTATACTATGCTGGCTAAACAGGAAATGTTAACTTTTATCTCAGGTAGGGGCAGGAGATGGAGGGGAAACATATTCCTTTAAAATATTAATTCATATGTATTTGCTTCTTTAGTCAGAAGCAAAAAAGAGTACTTCACCATGCCACAAGAGTACTGATAGTATTATTTTTGTAAAGGCACTGTAATCTTCCCATAAAGCCTGATCTGATTTTTCAGATACTTTTATCAGCTCTTACAATAATCTCCAGGGTTTACCTAGATCTGCCTTATAGATGTCTAAATATTTCTAATAATAATTTAAGAAGTTGCCCTACCTTCTTTCAAAAGACTCAAAAAGTTTTTCACAATTGTGAGTTCAGCCAGTTCACAGATCAGTAGAATTTTCTGCTGAACCTATTCAGCTGAGGATTTATGACGTTAGCAATAAAGGAGACACCATTTTTCTCATCTTTCTCTATCCTTTTATCTTCTACCAGTAACAGGCTGGAAATTTTTGAACTGATCGCTCTAAATTATACCAGCCTTGCTTTTGATGAAAATCGGTGAGATATACATTTGATGAGATAACAAGTCTAGGTTTAGAGCTGTAATTTTTGGCTACTCTGGTGAGAATGTTACATCTTCTGCAACTCTTCATGGTTGTAAAATGATGTACCTGTTTAATTCCAGAAACTACAGTTTTATGAAGATAGGCACCAGCTTCCTGCCCCCAACTGGACAGAACTTGCAAATCTTATAAACAACTGCATGGATTACGAGCCAGATTTCAGGCCTTCTTTTAGAGCAATTATACGTGATTTGAACAGTTTGTTCACTCCAGGTGAGCTTGCAATACAATAGAATCAAAAATACTCCTGATTTCTATTGGTTCACTTTCTTCTTAGTATGTTTTTTGCAATACATCGTTGATTTTCACTGCAAATTACTATATAAAAATAAAGGTGGCTGTCAATATTCTACTGAGCTTGAAGTATGCCAAACAAAAGAAGAACATGCCATGACTATAAATAATAAGGTTCTTCCTTCTCTTGTTCACAACTGTGTCTTCTGTTCCCTTTCTTCCCTTCTTCCTTCTACCTCTCAGATTATGAGCTATTGACAGAAAGTGATATGTTACCAAATATGAGAATTGGAGCACTTGGATTTTCTGGCGCTTTTGAGGATCGGGACCCAACACAATTTGAAGAAAGACATCTTAAATTTCTGCAGCAACTTGGCAAGGTAAGATGTTTCAAAATTCTGTAATAGTTTAGGAAATAACTATAGTTTTCAGTAATCCTTTAATGACCCCATATACGTTATTTACAGTGAAACTTCTGTTTTAGAAGTTACTAATGTCAGTCATATCTGAGCAACACATGCAGTTCCTTCTAGCTCTTTTTTCACTTTCACAATATTCTTAGACAGAAGAAAATTAGCTAACCTCCTCAATGAATCCGGTCACACCAAAAGGCTAAAGTATTTTTCAATAATGCATGAACGTTATAAATATATATGTTTGATCTATACACACACTTGGTATTCAGTTAACAACACTCTGGAGCAGTCTTGCACAGAACTAGTGGGTTTGGGGGTTCTGAGAAACTCTAAGAAATCTGAATATACAGTCTCTCAATTCTAAAGGAAGATATGTCTTCAAGATACATCTAGGCCTTGAACTTTTTGGCTTTAGAAATCAGCATTTGGTTACTAGTTTTGCAAGTCATTGCAGCCTGGATGTGTGAAAGCATACCTGCACGTGACCAAGTGCAGCTGGCAGATCTTCACCAAGTACTATTTTTCTACAATGGTTCTTTGCTGTTTTATTTGTTTTTTCACATGCTAGTTATGCATTCCTTTGGCTTCAAGTACTGAAGCAGCCTGAAAGTGAAATAGCAGAAGTACTTCTGTTTGCAGATGGTTGGTTGTTGACTGTGAGAAAAAGTAGCATAGGGAGAGGAACAGAGTGGTAAGTGATGGCTGAATAAATGAAGACAAAAGACAATATAAATGGAGAAAGAGACAGAACATTGAAACAAATGAAAGAGGAGCCCAAAAGAAACAGAGCAGAATTAAGAACCAAGACAAAGGGATTTATGCAAGTGCAGAAAAAGGATTATGCCAGTGGAAGTGGAAACTTCTGAAAGGAGAAAAAATAGATGGGCATCACCCTCTTTCCTCGTTCTCATTTCCTGTTCTGTTTGCTTCCTTTCATGGAATACGTGTCTTTTACAACTGTTACCCTCGGTCATGCACTTTTTCTCTCAGGGAAGTTTTGGGGCATTTTACTTAAATAATTATCATGTCACCTTAATGCTTAGTACAGTGAACACTGAACAAAAACTACACTCGACATGAACAAACATGTACACTAGGAAATACAAAGAGAGAATTATGTGGACTTGTTTTTAATTCCCAAGTGTTTCCATTTGTAACCTAGGGAAATTTTGGCAGTGTTGAGATGTGCCGCTATGACCCGCTGCAGGATAATACTGGGGAGGTGGTTGCTGTGAAAAAGCTGCAACATAGCACAGAAGAGCACCTTAGGGATTTTGAAAGAGAAATTGAAATACTTAAATCTCTGCAGCATGATAACATCGTTAAATACAAAGGAGTATGCTACAGTGCAGGTATGTGCTATATTGAATACAGCTAAATATGTATACTGAGAAATTCAGAGGTAAGTGTTTATGACATCACTGACTTGTCCTAAATCTTCCAGGACTGAGAGAGTACAAAACGAAGGAAGTTGTTTCAAAAGATGTTAACATTGGTAATTAGCTGGTGTCACTTGCCATTCTGAGTTTCATCTAGACAACACAGACATACAGACTTCTACTTCGCCTTAGCAATAGTAGCTGAAGTATTGATGAAATAATGTTGATTAGTGATATATTATTTTTTGAAGCATATCCACATTGTTGTTGAGTTTCAGTAAGTGGCATTATCTGAGGAAATGCAGTTAATTAATATTTGAAAAATTGCATAGTGATGAATAGATCATAAGTTAATATTTTTGTATTAAGTCCATTCTGTGTTACAGCCACTGATAGATGTTTTAAAATACTTATTTTAAATACTCCAAAAGCTCATCTTTGGAAAATTACAGAAAAAACGACATGTGTATTTTTTGTTATTGTTGTAAAAGGACGTAGGAATCTAAGATTAATTATGGAATACTTACCATATGGAAGTCTACGAGATTATCTGCAGAAACACAAAGAGAGGCTGGACCACAAGAAGCTTTTGCTGTATGCATCTCAGATATGCAAGGTAGGACTTTTCAAATTATGTACATCTTTCAATGAAGTTTTGTCTCCTTTCTTCATCCCATTTGTCTCAAACCAACAATAACTCGTTGTTTTGCTGTGTCTTCTTCCTGTTGGGCTGCTAGCACCATATAACCCTAAGAAAAAGTAGCAATATAGTCATGTAGTCAAGAGCTGGCAGAACTTCTGGGTATCTTAATACAGGATGTTGAGACTGGCCTATATGCTGACTGAGGCAGAGTATACTCTCTTTTCAGCCTAAGGTGACCTGACATAAAATATTGTAGGAGTTAATGTACTCACTCGGGCAGTCTGTTCATGATATTTTGTGGTGGAATTTTCATAAATTTGACATTCAGCTATAAAAACACCATGACAACATGTGTATGTTTAAATAATTTACTTTGAACTGTAAGTAAGAGCAAAAATTCATGATTTCTGTATGCAGAACTAGGGGCCTTAGAAGTACTGAAACCTGTAATAAATAATTTGGTTTATTCATAATTCATAAAATAATTAATTAAACATAATTTATAAAATCCTGAAAAGCAGTACAAACATCTGATCTTTTTTGTGATACCTCATTTTCCTTATAAAGACGGCTTATGACTTCCCTAGTTTTATTCTGTAGTTTGCTTTAAATATAAGAAACTAGAGACACCTGAGATTTCATTGCATATTTAGAAATTTGGGAAAACAACAAAAAAAGGGGGTGAGGGGGAGACAGATAAAAATAAAAAATATAACCACACCCACTCAAGGCATGTACCAGAAAAATTTTTAACTTTCTTTTCCCAATACCTACACCAAAGACATGGAAACAGTAGGTTACATAAGATTACATAATCTCAGAATCAACTAGGCTGGAAAAGACATTTGAGATCATTGAGTCCAACCTATGAATGAACACCATCTTGTCAGCCAGACCATGGCACTGAGTCCCACATGCAGTCTTTCCTTAAACACCTTCATGGATAGTGAATTCCCCACATCCCTAGGCAGCCCATTCCAATAACCTTTTCTGTGAACAACTTCTTAATGTCCAACCTAAACCTACCCTGGTGAGGCTTGAGACTGTGTCCTCTGGTCCTGTTCCTTGTTGCCTGGTAAAAGAGCTCAGCCTGCACCTGGCTACAACTTCCTTTTAGAGAGTTGCAGGGAGTGATGAGGTCCCCCCTGACCTTTCTCTTCACTTGGCTAAGCAATCTCAGCTCACTCAGCTGCTCCTCACAGGACCCGAGCTCCAGACCCTTCACCAGCTCCATTGTCCTTCTCTGGACACCCTCTAGCAACTCAATATCCTTCCTAAACTGAGGGGCCCAGAACTGAACACAAGATTTGAGGTGTGGCCTCACCAGTGCCCAGTACAGGGGGACAATCCCTGCCCTGGTCCTGCTGGCCACACTGTTGCTGGTACAGGCCAGGATGCCATTGCCCTTCTTGGCCACCTGGGCACACCCTGGCTCATGTTCAGCTGCTATCACGAGAGCCCCCAGGTCCCTTTCTGCCTGGGCACTGTCCAGCCACTCTGTTTCCAGCCTGGAGAGCTGCCTGGGGTTGTTGTGGTCAAAGTGCAAGCCCTGGGGCTTGGTCTTTTTAAACCTCATACCGCTGGATTCGGTCCATGGATCCAGCCTGTCCAGATCCCTCTGCAGAGCCTTCCTACATACTAGCAGATCAGTGCTCCCACCCTACCTGGTGTTGTCCATGAATTTACCAAGGGTATTTGATCCCCTCAACTAGATCATCAGTGAAGGCATTAGACAGGACTGGCCCCAACACAGATCCCTAGTGACTAGTGGGGGACACCACTAGTGACCAGCAACCCCCTGGGTGTGGCACCGTTCACCTCCACTCTCTGGGCCTGCCGTGCAGCCAGTTCTTAACTCACCACAGGGTGCTCCTGTCCAAGCCGTGGGCTGCCAGCTCTTCCAGGAGCGTGCTGTGGGAGACAGTGCCAAAGGCCTTGCTGAAGTACAGGCAGACATCCACAGTCCTTCCTGCATCTACCAGGCAGCTCACCTGGTCATAAAAGGAGATCAGGTTGGCCAGCCAGGACATGTCCCTCCTAAATCCATTCTGGCTGGGTCTGAGCCCTTGGCCATCCTGTAGGTTCTATGTGATGGCACTCAAGATAATCTGTTCCATAACCTTGCCAGGCACCAAGCTGAGACTGACTGGCCTGTAGTTTCCCAGATCCTCCTTCTGGCCCTTTTTGTGGATGGGTGTCACACTCGCCAGCTTTCAGTCATCTGGGACATCCCCATTGAGCCAGGACTGATGATAGATGATGGAGGGTCGCTTGGTGAGCTCTTCTGTCAGTTTCTTCATTGCTCTAGGATGGATGAGGGTATTTTCTAGGGTATATTGCCCACAGATATTCTTATGTCTGGTAATTGTGCCCTGCCACATTAAGATTCTAAGACTTAGCTTCTGCAGTATCAACAGAGAAGGTCTGACAAGAATCAGGGGAGAGTGTCTGCCAGAGCCAAGATCTTCTCCTGACATTCAAACTCTCATGATGAAAAGAGCTTGCTGGTTCCCTGCTTGAAACTGGACTAACCTTTTAGCTGCTGAACCTCTTGCATGTATGAGGAATGCTGCACCCTTAACAGCTTATGTCACCTAGTCATGTGCTTCACTGAAGCACAGCAATGTGAGTAGTCTCCTGGAGAAGCTCCTTGATGGGCAAGCAGCATGGAATGTGGGAAAACAAAAAATGTTAGCAAGTCTATGGCAAGTGTCAGTCTTTTTGCAGGGAGAAAGGATTGAACAGGTGACCACCCACTTCAGAGGGTTGAAGTGCTCTCTGATCTGTGTCTCCAAAACAAGAAGTCATTCTCTGGTTACAGGCCTAAAAAATGATCTTGAACTTATTTCTGCAACAAAATTACTATTGTTATGCTGGTAAGTCACTATAAACAGTCTTTGGTCAAGCAGAGACCTGGTAGAGTCTTAACACTCATCACCATCTATGAGGGCTGTGACCGAATCATTCATAAAGTAAGATGTAACAGATTTTTGAACACACAAAGGCTGCAGACACTTTGCTGTTTTATTCTGTGTCCATCTCAGCCTGTGACTTCAAGGTGCTGGCCTTGTGCACTCTCATAAGAAGCTATGAAGCATGTAGAAGTCTTTAGGCTTTCATGCAAAGCCTGGTGAAACTATAGTGGCAACATGTCTCAGGATGCTGGTCTGAGGTATCCATTGAGAGGACTGGAAGGTGGATTTTGCCCTTTGTTGGCTGTGCAAGTATGGCAGAAATCTTTGGGAAAGGAACTGTATTCAGAAACTATAAAAAGGACTTTAGTATGTGTGTACATACACATATATGAAAGAATTTTCAAAATATTACAGGCCTTCAGGATGGTGAGAAATCAAAATAGCAGATAAGGTGATTCCTTCCTAAGTACCAATCACCAGCCAAGAGAAAGGGAACTAAAATATGCATCCTGCAGATACTAAAGTGGAAAGACATCTGGCTTTGATGACAAACCATGGGGACAAACAGTATGAAAATGTGGGAAATCTGCATAGAACTTGCTTTTTAAAAAGATGTCTTCACTTCTAAGGAAAGCAAAATCTAAGAGTTAGAGTGCATGTGCCTTACTTTGGAGTGTTGTTGCTGTACCATCTGCAAAGTAGGGGTTATATCAATTGCTTTAAGATTTCACTTTAATCTGTGGCATTCTGTTACTCCAAAACAACTTAATTATAAACCTAGAGAGTACCTTATGTTGTGAAAATATATGCTTTTTCTTTGTTTAGCTGATCATGTTACCCTTTTCAGCTGGTTTTGCTTTTCTTGCAATGTTTGCTCTTTCACCATATCACATCTTTCTGCTGTGCATTTCTGTCAGTCTGTAATCAATCTTGGAGGGTTTTGATCAAAACCTTTCTATCTCTGCCTTGTCGCTCTCCTCTAAAGTGTATGAGAGAGATGAAGGCCTGTTACCTGAGGGTTAAGGTGAATGTGTTTGGTTGTTTACTGTGTTTTGGTTCCTTGCTACTATACTAAGAAAGAGTTTTCCTTCTCTTTATGTTTGAAGTGTTCCAAGTGTCCTTGCTGGTGAACCCAGTTTTAAAGACAAACATTTTAAATCCCATTTAAACTCTGTTGTTAGACTAGTGCCACAAGATTATGATATCCACTTAGAATTTGCATGATCTCTCTTTGGTGTTTTCCTGGCTAACAGAAAAGTTACTATCATCAAACTTTAGGGCTGTTTTCAGCATAATACATTGTAATAGGAAAAAGCTGTAGCATTTTCATAGGCTAATTGTACCAGAAACACAGAAGCCTCACTTTGAAGAAGTTAGGTTTGGTATTTATGGCAGTGAATAAGCTGGCAATGAGGAGTGGGGCATTTTTGAACAGTTTTGGAACGAGCTGTGAGAGAACAGCAATGCCACCCAATGGTACTGAGAGGTACTAGATCTGAGAGGAAGATGGTACTTTGTAGCCAAACTCTGAGTTTTCTCACATAAAAAAAAAAAATTAAATAAAGAGAGAGAAATAAACCTTTTGGCATGACTAGTATAATGTTGCTTTTCAGAACTTTTGAGATCACCAGTGCTATTAGTGTAATTTAACCTTTCCATTGTGTTGAAGGGGTGATATGCTTTCTCATAAAACAGTGAAACCGACAACTTGCTTTGTGCCTTTCACATATGAGTTGAGTATCTCTTGACATTGTGCAGCATCACTTTCAGTCCTCCATTTATTGCTGTCTAAGCAAGACCTTCTTGCTTTAGTAATGCCTCTACACATACTGGCTTCTTCCAAATTTAATGGTTAGTGAAAGTAATTAGGTGCATTGGTAAGAAGGGATCATCAGCAACAAAAGACAGCATGGCTTCAGACCAATGTTTTGTTACAGTAATCTGTGGAAATATAACAAAAAGCAGAACTGTATTGGTGAATAATGGTCCACACAAAAGAGAAATAAGGCACACAGCTGGGAATACAGTGAATAATTGTCAAATTACAGGAATCATAATACAAAGTTTCATGGAAGCAATTGGGAAAGCAGATGCAGAAAATGAAGAGAAAAAGCATAAATTAAATCAATAGGTTGGACAGTCTTCTCAGGTAATTTGGATTGTGTAGCTTAACCCAATTTTTTTCCTTCTGCATATCACCAGCCAACTGCATTTGGGCACAGGGAGGAGCTGTAGCATTTATCCAGCAACATAATCAAAAAACACTTGGCTCTGACAGGTGCTCAGTCTATCTCCCTCCAGTTAAGGGAAGACCCTGACCTTGGGAAAATTAACTCCTCAGAGAAGACAAACCTGGTTTTGGTTTTAACTTTGAGGTTAATTCATCCTCTTAGGGAAAGTGCAGCTATGTGGTGGTAAAAATAACTCTTTTTCTGTTATGTTTGTAACCTCTACACCTAGGGCATGGAGTATCTGGGTACAAAAAGATATGTTCACCGGGATTTAGCAACAAGAAATATCTTAGTTGAGAATGAGAACAGAGTTAAAATTGGAGATTTTGGATTGACAAAAGTCTTGCCACAAGACAAAGAATACTACAAAGTGAAAGAACCTGGCGAAAGTCCCATATTTTGGTAAGTCTTCTTTTGGTATGTGAAATCATGGCATGTTTTCAGGTTTTGCCATTTCAGCCAATTTATTTTGCATGTGTTACTTGTAAGCTCCACATCAGTTTTCCAGCATTGTGGAAGTCACATGTATGGTATTTCACTTTGCAGAGTAGCATCTAGGACTTTCCAACTTATTTTTTAAAAAATCAGAAAAACACCAAAAACAAAAACCAAAAAAAAAACTTATTTAAAGGAAATAGTGTCCAACATAAAACATTCAGAGATAAAGAAAGTCTAAAATGGCCTATTCACCTGGATGCTTTCAAATTTTTAGACCTTCTAGTTCCCTAAACACTGGTCATTCATGTCTTCCAGCTGAGATTTGTTGGATGCACCCCAAGAGAAAATGCCATTCCATACATGTGATTTTGGTCTGTGTTTTAATTCTGACTCAGGCACTGTTTGTCTAAAGAATAAACGATACAAAATGGCATCTTAGTAGATGTTATTAGAGATGTACAGTTTAGTTCCGAAGTGCCTGCAACACAGTTCAAGGTTCACTGAAAGTGATGGAAGGCTATAGGTGTTTCTCTTTGCAGGTTTTATCACATCAAATTCTTGTTTACTTGCACTACAAATAAGAAATATGTCTACAACCTTGTTGGAAAAAAACAAACTTGGTTATAGTTATCACTATGTTTGTTTAAAGTGGATTTGTTTTTCAAAACCAATTAACTATTATTAGAGGAGTGGTTAATTGAAGATACCAAAAGGAAATGACAACATGCTAATATCAATGAATAAAGATCACTTACTCATGAAAAAGAAATCTGTCTTACTAAAACAAATGTTTTCAAAATCAAAATTACACATGTTGCAGAGATCAATTTTCCTTGTACTTTGTGTTGCAGGTATGCTCCAGAATCTCTGACAGAAAGCAAATTTTCTGTGGCCTCAGACGTGTGGAGCTTTGGTGTGGTCTTGTATGAACTCTTCACCTATATTGACAAAAGCAAAAGCCCACCAGCTGTAAGTATATAGTTAATGAATCTCAGAGAACCTAAATTTTCTAGATTGTTGTGTACCTCAATGGGTTAATGTTTACTGATCTTTTTCTGGAGATACCTTAGTGTTTATGTGACAGCATCCAGTCTGGAGCAGTAACTAAAAAGTACTGATATCAAGCCGTAAGAAGGAAAGATCTGAAAATTTCTTCAGAGTCTGTATATATCTTATCCATTCTCTGACTTCTGTTTGAAAAAGATTTTAAAATCTCTTATAGGTTGTTCTTTCCCATCCTTTGTGGAGAGTTACCCCAGAAGCAACCATTCCATTGCATGACCTTTATTTTTAATGTTGTTCCAAA
This sequence comes from Argya squamiceps, assembly GCA_037834095.1. Taxonomy (NCBI): domain Eukaryota; kingdom Metazoa; phylum Chordata; class Aves; order Passeriformes; family Leiothrichidae; genus Argya; species Argya squamiceps. The sequence continues at coordinate 46,983,243 of JBBMKD010000115.1, read as the reverse complement.
TTTAAGACTGAGCCAGACAAATACATATAAATTAAGTCAACTCAAATAAGGAACTTAAAGGTATTTTATATTAGCAGAACCCCAGTTAGTAAGTTAGTAAAGGTCAAGAAAGAAAAGGAGTGGGTTTTTTTCAGACTGTTAACAGATGTCTTTAAAGACAAATTTACAGTGGATGAAGAAAGATGCTGTTATGCTCTAATTGAAAATAAGATCCATGATCTTATTTTCATCTAGCAGTATCCGTGGGCATAACAGAGGAGTGTTGAGGTTTCTGTATTTACTGGAGCTGGCCTTACCCTTGGCCAGGGTGTCAGTTCTGGCAAATGTGATTTTGAGAGCTGAATAGTGATGATGGGCAAAAATGCCCTTGGGGGATATCTCTGCACTGGCCTCAGTGGATCTCTTACTAATTCCATACAATGAGCTATCAGAGGTATCAAGGAAGAACTCAGGACAGCTCTTCCAGCATAAGAACATAAATGAGAGTTCTTCAGAAGTATTATGAAATGAAAAGTGATAGAGTAAGTTACAAGCACAGGTGGACTATTCTTTCAATGAATCAATTCTACATGTGCATTCACCATTTCATCAGATTGGTATGTATCAAGAAAAGGTAATTTGGTAAATTTAACCAACGTGGTCTGTTCAGCTCTCATAGTCTTTATAATTATTCATTTTTGTTCACAACTTGGCCATTTGCACATTCAACCCATGAGTGTTTCACACTTCCATGTTAAGGATTGTTTAAAAAATTTTGTAGTATTGGAGGAAAAAAGTGTCTGTTATGTTGTGCTTAGAAATTTATTTCTGTTAATAGCACATCTTCATTTACTTTTGATGTCTGGCAGGCTGAGTGAGGTTTTATTTGCTTTTTGGGTTATTTTGGTTTTTTGGACAGCAAGGTTTATCTAAGCCATTTTTGCTGGCTTTAATTATATTAATTTTTCTGCTGTTTAGTTACTGATTAGTCCTGCTAACTATTTTTTATGCATCATCATGATAATACCTGTTTCCTATTTGGCATTTTTCAAAGCATTAAGTTATTTTAATGTTTCAGAGAGCTCTTTAAAATCAGCTGTGAGTTTCATGCTTTTAAAACTAATTAATCACAGAAGCAAAGAATGCTATGGGTTGGAAGGGACCTTAAAGATCATCTAGTTCCAGTCCCTGCTGCCATGGACAGAAACACCTCCCACTAGATCAGGTTACTCAGGGCCCCATCCAGCCCAGCCTTGAACACCTCCAGGATGTGGCAGCCACAGCTTCTCTGGGCAACCTGTTCCAGTGTATTACCACCCTCACAGTAAAGAATTTCTTCCTAATATCCAACCTTTGTTTCTCTCCTTTCAGTTTGTACCCATTGCTCCTTTTCTTATCAGTGCAGTTCCTTATGAAGAGTCCCTCTCCACCTTCCCTGCAGGCCCCCTTCAGGAAGTTGCTGTGAGGTCTCCATGCAACCTTCTCTTCTCCAGGCAGAATAGACCCAACTTCCTCAGACTGTCTTCATAAGGAAAGTGCTCCAATCCT
>JBBMKD010000115.1:46959126-46981118 GCA_037834095.1 Argya squamiceps | reverse complement strand
AGACAGTTCTTTATCCACTGAGTCATCCATCCCTCAAATCCATGTCTCTCCCATTTAGAGACAAGGATGTCATGTGGGACAGTGTTTGCCTGAGTCTAGATTGCTCCATCATAGAAGGTCACTAGATTTCTCAGGCAAAAAATTGTGCCCTTAATAAAGCCATGTTGTCTGTTTCCAGTTACTTTTTGTTTTCCATATGCCTTAGCATGGTGTGCACGAGAACTGGCTCCATGATCTTGCCTGGCAGAGGTGAGACTGGCTGGCTTGTGTCTTCCACTTTCCCTTTTTCAAAAATCAGCATTATCTTTCCTTTTTTCTAGTCATGACAAACTTCCCCTTGAATAAATTTCATCAGATCCTACAGACTTCTGCACATTTAGGTTCCTTAGATGGTCATGAGCATGACCTTCTCCTACAGTGGGCTTAGGGTCTTCATTCTCTCAGCCCCTCCATCTGCCTTTCTCAACTTGGGTGGTGTGCCTGGATCACTTGCCCTTGAGGACTCAGGCACAGAAGTAATTGAAAACCTCAGCCTTCTCTTTATCCAGGGTAGCCAAATCATCAGATGATGATCAACATTTTTAAAGATTTTTCACTCAGTTCTTTAAATTGTGTATGTACCATTCCATTTTATTCTATTCTATATCGTGATTCCATTTTATACCCCTCTCCCCCTATAATTATTGTTACATTCTCTGGAGGTGTAATTTATAATTTTGTCGTTGTTAAGTACTATTCAATTTTATCCTATTATTATTCTTATAAGGAATTTTTGCTTGGTAAAAATATTGCAGCATCTTTTTTTCCTCTAAAAATTATGTATTACAGTTGGTCTTTTGTTTCAGGAATTCATGCGCATGATTGGCAATGATAAACAAGGGCAGATGATTGTATTTCATTTGATAGAGCTTTTGAAAAATAATGGACGACTGCCAAGACCAGATGGATGCCCTGATGAGGTGAAGTACTGTGTTAAAATAATATTATAGTGTGAAGGGTGCTCAGTTAGGGTGAGTACCTGTAAATACAAAACTTGTGGTTTTGTTCTGCTTGGACCACTTAAGTATTTATTCAGGTGGAATGGTTGTTTGTGGCAATTTCAGGCACACAAAGAACAAGGCAGGCACAGCAGGTCAAGGGAAAGCTTCTCTATTTTAATTATCTGACTCCATTCTTATATACATTTGTACAGAGGTCAAGAGATTGGTTACACAGGTTGCCACCTCTTTGACCTGGATGGTGAACATCACTATCAATCATATTTCTCCTTCCAGAGCAGAAATATGTAAACAATAGATAATTTCTAAAAATATACATTGTTTTCTTGAAGCTGCATGAGAATCTGCACTGCAAGATTTCAAACACTTGCAAGCAAGAAAACTGAGGGCAACAGTTTATCAGTTTCATGATGAGTATAATAATAGTTTTTTCTGATTTTTTTAGCTTGTACTGCCTCAGGAGCCCAGACTGTAGTCTTGCTGAGTTTATGAAGTGGGGCTATTATGACCAACTGCTGTACTTGGGCACTCACACTTCTATTTCAAAAAGATACATGTGTTAGGGCAACAAGATCAGTATATAGAACTTGTTCTGTGTAAGTCCCATGTAGAGATTCTCATTCAAAGCTGTGAACTTTGGATTCTTTTGAAATATGTAATATTTAGCAAAACTATCTTAATATCTACCTAAGGTTTTTCACATGTAATTCCAGGATTTAAAGAGCTTCTTATCTTGATTATTGCCTTTCTGATACTATTCCCTTCTCAAGTGTGGCAGGCTCATGTTTATCACGTATGTTATTCACTGTCAAACATTTTCAACTTGCAGACTGTAGGCACAGTTATATATATGAATCAGATTTTCTATGTTCAGGGTCTTCAGATTTGTATTCCTGTTCTTTGTAGATACTAAAGTATAGCTGTAAAGCTGTCCTCAGAGCACAAAAATCAATTCAGTATTCTTTTGGTTTTACTTATACACCAGATGCCTTAAAAGATACTTTCATACCACTTCTAAGTTGTGTAGTATTCTGTTCTTCAGAGCAGGGTGCACAAAGCCAGGTTCAGTCAAACTGACTTGGTTGGGCTGTGTAGGTGAATCAGTAATAAAAAAAAGGAAGTGAAACAGTTATGGGTTGTTGTTTTTTACATATGTAACTTCTAGTTCAGATTAATTGCTGCATTCCTTTAAAGTCAAACACACTTGGTAGTAAGTGAAGAAATAATCCATTCAGAACAGATGGAAGAGAAAACATTAGGGTCAAGTGGCCTAATAGAGGAGAGAAAGAATGCCACAAGTGAGGCAGGAAGCCATGGGGGGAAGAAAAAATGTATAGAGAATGGAAAGAGAAGTCTTTGAAGAACCTTTCTTGCATTTTATGTACCGGTGCAGCAACTGTTGAATTGCAAAGGTTTGGCTTTTTGTAGATAACCTGAATGTCATATGTATAAGATAATACATAATCTGTTTTACTGAAACTGTATTTTAACTAACCCAAAGGTTTCAGTGTCTGACATTTCTCCAGATATCAAAACAAGGTGAAAATGTCTCTGTGTCAAACTGTACTCATCTGCTTTTGATCCTGAAAGGCCAGTCATCATAGATAATAAATCTTCCAGATACCTGTAGTTTACAACAGCTTATCTTGCAGCTTACAAGCTGCTTGAGATTTGGTTCTAAAGCAGCTTGGTCAATGCAGCTGTTTCAAATTTGCTGAAAGATAAGGAACAGTTTCTACTTTTTTTCCTGGTAGCTGTAGAGATTGTTCTTAAGCAACTTGTGAATAACTGTTGAAAGTATGAGGAATTGGTAATAACAGCCTGGATTGAATTAATGAGAAGAGTATGGGTAAAGAGCTTGGCAAGCTCTATGAGACCAGGTATTAGGTACATCTCTGGGCAAAAAGAAAACTGTTGCCATGTTACTATTATAGGGGAAAACCTTTCACAGTTGGTTCAGTTTGCACAGTAACTTTTTTTTTTGCTTATTTCTGATTATATATGAAGAATAATTTATATGAAGAAGAATTCAATATATAAATGTGGAGAAGTTTATGCAAACTTTGCAGGGAAGCCTTATTTACAATTAGTGTCTTTGTAAATCTGATTTCTGGACATACTGGTGTTTGTCATGTTAAAGCATTTTTTAACTTTTCAAAATGAAGCAAGAAAAAAGCTTAGCAAAATAACACAAGTCTTGTAAAAGTTTCAAAAGACAGCTGAGTGAATTTTCATGCTAACTTTAAAAAAAGTCTTTTACAATAAGAACTTTTGCAGAGTCACCTATCCTAGGTTCTTGGCTGTCGTTGGGATCAAGCAGATAAACTGATGGGTATAGCAAGCATTTAGGCACACTATTTTGCAGCTGTCATTTGGAAGCATAAAATTAAGCTGGATGTTCTTTAGGCCAGTTTAAAGCAAATATGTATGGTATCTGTTTACCTACTACCGATTTTCTTTTTTTCGTCTCCAGATTTATGCTATTATGAAAGAATGCTGGAACAATAACGTTGCCCAGCGACCCACCTTTCGGGATCTTGCTCAGCGAGTGGATCATATAAGGGAAAATATGGGTGGATGAGAAAATTGTCCCTCCTTCAGAGGATGAGTTGGAATGTAGAACAAAATGTACTTGGTCAGCTGTGTATTTATGACATATGTACATGTGCATACATCTTATCCTTGCTGGAAGTAGAGTCTGTGTGGCTAATACCCTATCTCAATCAGCATACTGAGGAATCCTGGTAGGGCTTTTTTATCAGGATATATTTGTTGCTATAAGAACATGTTGAAATTCTCAATAGGGAAAGAAATTATTTTTCTAAATTAAATAATGGGTAGTCATTCAGCAACACCATTATTTGCCTAACTTGGCAATACAAAAAAGAGGTGACTTAAAATTTGATGCAACCAAGAGATAAAAAGACAGTGTATTTCCTTGCTGAAATGGAGTTGTCCAGAAAAGTCTTCTAGAAATGCTTTTATGCTGAGGATATAGTGATTTGGCACCCTGTTTTGTGTGTTGCACAGACTTTTGTCTGTTAATACAGTTTTGTGATTTTTTCATTGTTGATGCAGAACTGGCTTCTCTGTGTAACAAAACAGAAGTGGTTTGCTGTGCCTGTCTGAATCAGTTATCAGCTAGCAGTGTATCCAAAGAAATGTAATAGACTGTGTGATCTACTGTAAGTATATTGAGGGAAAGGGAGCAAATTACACTTTACTGGGAGAGACAGAAAATTTACTAATCCATGCAAAAATTTTAATTTAAAAATGAAAAAGCAAAGATGTTCTCGTTTTTTCCTTACTCTTCCCTTGTTGAGTATTAGATTGCTTTTACAGAATTGAAGATACAGTGATAACACACAGAAGTGAATTCATTTTACACAAAGCAGTGTATTCAGTTTAAATGAGTAAAAGCTAAACATACTGCTTTTAAATGCTGCTCTTTTTTGCCTTTCCATCTTTGTAGTTTTCATGCTGCATCTATGAATTGGAACTTTCAAAGCAGGATTAAAAGTCGAGAAAATGCCCTCACTTTCAGAATTCCTCACTTTGCTGTTAAGATGATCATCTTAATATCTTCCTTCCAGCACAGAAAAGGAATACTTACAACTCATTATCTGATACGGCCAGTCACAACCACATCAAGCCTGTTCTGTATTGAAGTGGCCAAAGCGTATTTCTTTCTGTGGTAATACCTAACGTGAGACTCTTTGGAAGGAGGAGTTACAAGTGCAATTGCTCCGCACTCAGCGGAGGGCAAGGATATGATTCCAGTTACTGAGAACTGGAAGGCTATCAGAGCTGCACAAATGCTGTATAATTCAGCTTTTGAAATCAATAACAAAAATTTTTGGAGAAGAGAATGCTTCAGTTTTGCCTTGAGGCATAAAACTTGGGGATAATCTCATATCTCAAAGCAGTGTCATTGTAGGGTTTGTTTATTTTTAGTTCAAATAATCTTGTTTGTTTGTTTGTTTTTACTTAAGCACTATTGTTTGCAAAGTTAAATGCTTGTTCTTCTTGGACTTCTGCTGAGAGAAGTTCAGTCAAGGGGATATACAGCTTGGCAAACTGACCTGACATCCAGATTTATATTTAAAATGAATTGTTCATTTTTAAAATTTATGGCAGTGAGTTAGTGAAACAGAGATTACTTTCACTGTGGAGCCTCCTTAATAGTTGTTATTAATATAAAATTCATCCTTCTTATCAGAAGCTGAAGAACCTCAACTTTTGAAAAAACTAGAAAAAAAGAACAAAAACAAAACAAACAATCCTTACTTAATATAACATAGTGCCAGTATAGCAGTATTTTGTACCACTGTGATGTTTCTCTCCCACAATCACTCCTATAAAATTACTATTTTATAGTACAACATAGTGCTAAATAGGGAAAGCAGCGTCAGCCTTCTCTCTGCCCATTATATTTAAAACTATTTCTGTTAGTGTTCTTGCCACCAAGCATTTGCATAGATGATTTTCCAAACTAATTTCACGTCAGTTTTTAAGCTGCAAAGAACTTTGAAGTGCTTTGTTCAAGTTAACATGTTTTATCAATTTCTATACATTGCTTTGAGGATTTGAAATTTTGTGCAAAAAATGTCTTTGTATTTGTAGTCTCAGTTATGTGTACATGGTTTTTTTGTAATAAAGGAGATAAAGCTTTAAAGCATCAAGACAGCATTCTAGCTGGATAACATATGCAGGAATTATGTAAAATTTGCAGTGTGTGACAGTGGCTCACTAGTTTCAAATACGTAGTAGACTAAACATAATTTATGTAAAAATCTCAGGGAAGTTTGTGTAATGCAATGAAGAAATCTTCCAGTCTGCTAATTTTTCAAGTGAATTAAAGGTCTTTTTCTTGTTCTACTACAGTATGACTAATTATATAGTCTAGTTGATTGCATAAATGTAGTGGTGAACTCAAGGATGATTTTTGTGTCTTGTGGAGTTGTTTGTTGTTGTTTTTTTACTTTATTACTATATAATTTTTAGAGAAAGCCGTATCTTTACACTGCAGTGTAATTGTGTGCTGTTGGTCAGAGACAGTCTTTTTTAACAACCAGAGGCCTGTGCAGAGGGCTTAATCATTTGAGATGAATGTTCTTAGCTGGGAGAATAGGACCAAGTAGTGCTTAGGGCTTGGGGGATGTATAGTCATCTGCAGTGTCAGTATCTAGGTCACAGAGCAGACCCGGTGGCTTTCTCAAAAAGCTGTTGAGGATGTAAATGTCGTGATTTTGCTGAATTTGCTACTGCCAATTGTGTAACCTTCAAAAAAAAAAAAAAAAAAAACCACAAAAACAAAAAAACACCAAAACAACAACACCACCAAAAAACACTGTATTTTGTGTTTTGAAAACTCTCAGATCTACAGTAGCATTGATAATGTCATATTTTTACGTGGCTTTTATATTAATAGACTAAGTACTTGGTTTTAGAAACTGTCTCCTGTTGGCATTGCATTTGTCATACTTTAGTGTAATCGTTATGCTACCCAAAATGCTGTTTGATTTTGTTGGTAGAAAAAGTGCTGGTTTATGTATACATGACTGCTACTACAGTGTAGAATTAAAATATTAACTACTGCTTTGGACTTATATTTGAAGTGAAAGAATTTTTTAATAAGTGCACAATGTATCTTACAGAATCTCTGCAATCAAGTATTGTGTTGTGTAGTATTGGTTCGTTGTCTATCAGTATAAATATGTTAAGTTTCAAAGTTAGTTTTTAAATATATTCCATACAGTATTCCACAAACATGCAACAGTCATGTCAGAGGAGAAATGAATTTTCAGGAAAAGAAACCAGTGTTCTTGTTAAGTCCTAGTACTGGTTAAAAGGTTCCATAGTTGAGGTAATTGTTATTAAATGTGCTGATGAATACAACTGTGAAAATATATGTAAGAATTACTTTTTTCCCCCAAAATTAAATTTTTATTTGTTGCATTTAGTTGAGATGTTGACCAGCTGCCTTGAAATGTATGGGAAAAGATGTTACTCTATGAAGTATGAAGACATGTAACTCTTGTGTAAAGAAAGCAAGCTTTTCAGGAATGCAGGATCATAAACATAATGTAATCACGAACAGCAACAACAAAAAAAAAGTTAGAGTTCTGAGAGCAAAAGCAGAGGTGTAGAAGAACAAGACTAAAGGAAGAAGGACAATGTTCAGCATGGGAGAAAGTTTTTGAAATATGAAATGCACAATGAATTATGAAAAACTGATGTCTACTGAAAATGGCATACCATTACAAATATATGCTAATATATTTCTAAACTGTGTATTATCTGCCTTAAGTCTGAAATATTTACAGACACCTAACCTGGCTGAAAAACTTTCAGTAATTACTATACCAAAATAAACTACTAAATATTGTGCCATGCCAGACAACAATTCTGAAAAGGTCTTTGACTGAGAAGTTTTGTTCTGAATTTTTCTTTTTGAATAAGAGGTTTACAGTACTTTATATTAAAGTAGAAAAAGTCCCGTGGTGGTAGGGAGCAGGGAAGAAAAGATACCTGCTACTCATGATTGAAATGTAAACATTTGAACACATGGTTTATTGAAGAGAACATGAAAGGGATATTTTTAGAAAACTGTGTGTCCATATCTGAAACTTAACTATGTGTTTCTTTTGCATTTGAATAGTGAAAATAAAGTAACTGAATACAGTGAATGACACATGCCTGCTAGCATTCTCTTTTGTACACTTAAATTTGTTACAAATTGCTTCTTGTTCTGTTTGATGAGGTAGAGCACAGTGCGTACAACATTCTGACCTTCCTGGAATAGGCATATGAAGCATTTATCCTTTGGAGAAACTTAGATGTACCATAGTAAAGGTGTATATTAGGTTTTACATAAACAATAAGATTGAGGGCTTTTAATCTATTTTTAATGAAGGTTTTCACTAAGCAGATTAATTTGGGATCAAGAACCACTTCCTTTTGCTCTCAGTATTTAGAGAGATCCTAGTCTGTAAGACAGAGGGTGCCTTATACCACCTTGTATTTCTTAAATTTGTTAGAAACTCTAATGTCTTTATTTGCATTACTTTGTCATCTTTCCGTATGACTTTGCTAAACTTTACAGGAAAATTACCACCACTTTTAATGAAAATTACCACTGTTTACCTTGAACAGAGTTGAATACTCTTATCAAATACACAGCTGGTCCCTTGGTGTTACCCACCAAGTACACCTGTGGTCCTACAGATGAGTTTGCCTTTGCTTGAGGCAGGACTAATCCAGACAGCTTTCCCTAGCACATTCCCCATATGGGCTACAGGGACTTTATTTGCTTCCACAGTATATAGAGGTTTTGTTTGAGCAGGGCACTAACTCAATACCAAGCTCTCTGGCCGAGATGTCTATGAGGCTGTGTTTGAAATGGGTCCCATTGTCCAACTCCCTGCTCTCAGACCTGCCATGTCCCAGCTTGTTCTTCAAGGCCCAAGGTGGTGTTCCAGGTGGTGGCATGAGGCACAGAGTACGTCTCCAGCCATCCAGTGGTTGTGCCACTATTTGTAAGCATGTAATGCTTGCCTTGGCAGGTTTGGGTGAGTGTGATGTAATCAATCTGCCAAGACCCCCCTGTATTTTTCTTTTGACCATCATCTGCCATACCACAGGGGTTTACCTGCTTCATCTGCTGGGTCACAGCACATATTTCAGTGTCCTGGTTACAGGGAAAGGAGATGAAGTTTTTAGTGCTGTATGGGTGATGACATGGTTTACTGCATACCACACACATATCAATGGGGGTATGGTTTCAGCAGGAAAAGCCAAGCATCAGAAAGAAGGGGAAGTGCACCATCTTGGCTATCCCTAGCCTAGAAGGTGTCAGGATCAGCCTGGTGGACTCAACCCTGCTCCATCACCCCTGGTCCCTTCTCTGTTCCTTTGAGCCCAGTGGAGTGAACGCTCCTGGCTCTGACAGAGCGGAAGCAGCCCACAGAGCTCAAAACCCCAGCTGAGGCAAGCCAAGCACCACTGGTGCTGGGCTCAGCCACACGAGACCAAGTCAAGCCAGGGGAGCAGTGCCCAACATAGTTGAGCTCCACAGTCCAGAAAAAAAAAGTTTTTTTAAAAAATTAAAAAAAAACTAAATGAGCAGTGCAACATGGATGATCTATCTTCCAAATTTGTTTTGTCCCAGTTCTTAGTTGTTTTCAGACTGGTGGAGGGAGAGGACATAAAGCCATGGGAGCTTTCTGCACCTTACTGCTTTTGGGCACTATCTTCGTGAAGTGTTTTTTTTGTTCACAGTAGTGAATGCTCTTTTGTGTATCAGGTCTTCCTTGAAAAAATATCTCTCCATCCCATTTGACAGAAATCACATCCAGAAGCTGAGAGTTTCTGTCCTCTTCCTAATCCCATTGTCATTGCCCAAATTCTGTGACAAGGATCTCAGTTGCTTGGCTTTGCCACCATGTGGTTTCATACCGTGTGCCACAATATCCCAGCATTGGAGCAGACAGATCAACAGGGGCTCTCCTGTCTGGTGGTTGAAATATTTCCCTATGTCTTGCAGCTGACCGAGGGGTAGGGATTGGGTAATTACCTCTGGCCCTACCTCTTCCTCTTCATCCCTCACAAAGCAAACTGATTTGGTTTTAGATTTCTTCTTCTGTACAGGGGTAGCTGCTACTAGCAGGGGTTTTTCAGCTGCAGTTTGAGTGGCCACAGTGCCTTCTGGTCTGCTTTTGCACCTCCTCCCCTGAGGGTGCTGTCTAGTAATGAGCAGCATCTGATAAATAGTAGCCAGGGTCCAACACGCTGAATGTCCCCCAAACACTAATTTATTCAATTTGCTTCTATTGTCTGTGTTTTAAGATCTTCAAATTGAATGAACAGAGAGGAAGATGTCAAATACGTTCTGCTTCCATAACAAATGACAGAACAGAATACTTAAAATTTTTATTCAATCATGGGTCAATCAATCTTTCAGTCAACCAATTAAAAAGGTAAATCAATCTTACCATCTAGTCTGCATAAAGCAGTTTTTGCGTGTGAAGTGTGGCACTTAGAAATAAGCTTTTGCAGATTCTTACCTCTGAAAGTACCTCTGAAAAGATCCCAAGTAACATTTAAGGTTGAACTTAAGCTTGACTTCAGTCTTCAAAAGAGAAGGACCTGCCATAAGGGTATGAATCCCTCTCTTCACTTAGCCAAAGACATTGCTGTTTAAGAGAATGTTTTGATAGAAAATGTTTTTTGATTTTTCCTAAGCATAGGAAGTAATTTCTCTAATTTTTGATGACGAGTCTGAAGTCTTCCAATGTAATTCCAGTCCCTTTCTTCTCAATACCATTCATAAATTCCTTTGCATCGGTTTGCCAGTTCTTTCTGCAACTTCACTGTCTCCCTTCATGCAAGCAATTAATGAAAATATCAAATAATACTATACCAAAGGAAAGATGCTGTGAATTCAGTTTGATCTGTCTCTCCTCCTTTTTAGCTATTCAATATTATTATAAGTATTTTATAGATAATTCCTTTAGACATAAATCATTGTTCAAGTGTGAGACTAAGATTGGACCTAGCCCCACCTTGAGTCCACAAAGGGTTTAGAAAGTTAGTCCTCTCTGAACCTCATAATTCAAGGACAGGGTTTTTCCCTACTCTTGGCATCTCCTGTCTCTATGTGAAGCTTTCTAAATTCTAAATTGATTCTCTTTCATTTCCTCCATGCAACAATAGATAAGGTGAACCTTGCCATGAAACTTACTGAACCTTGTCAAATCACTCTTCATTAAATTCCTTCAAATTTATTGAACCTTGTCAAATTATTAATTTACCTCAGTAAAACATATTGCTACTTCTCTGTTTTGAGATGTATTCCACTCATCCGCAACATTTGGCTAGTCTTTTTTTTCAGCCCTAGATCGCTGTTGCAGTTTTGCTAGTTAATTACACTCTTTTGGAAATTTTAGTAAACACTGAGGCATGGAGAAAGTACTGGAAACGGGTTTTTAAAATTCTCTATGTCATTATTTGTTTTAATACTCCTTTATTTTCTGAAACTAATGACTTTGTGTTGGTAATTGTTTTCTTATGATGCCCACTATGTCCACATTCTCAGCTTGATCTTTTCTTAGAGGTAATTAAGTAGCACACTTTCCTCCAGTTGTTTTCTCCATCTTCTGCAGAATGCTTCAACACCTTTCCTGAATTCTATGTAGTTTGTGTCCTTTTGTATCACTTTCTCATCAAAATGGTAATTGAAATTTCCCATTAGTATGAAGTTGTTCTGCTTTTGATAAGTCCTTTGATCACACAGAGAAAGACTCATCTCTGTTAACAACTTTATTTACAGCCTACCATAGTCCCCTACATGACAGCAATATTCTTTTTACTGAGAAATGTTTAGTCACTCCAACTTCCAAAAGCCCTTCAGATCTAAGAATAAACATCCTAGAAATAGTCTTAAATATCTTTCCTGAACAGGTCATGCATGCCTTTGTGCACTGTCCAAGTCTCTATCATGCCAATTAAGACATGATTTTGAATATGATTTAAGACATCAAGCCATTTCTGTTTCCTGTTCTCTTCATTGTCCTTGTCAATATTCATAATATGTTTATGTACTAAACCAATTATAGTGTATGTATAGATATAAATGCTAGTTATCTGCTAGTATGTAATGAACAGTATCATACAATGAATAAATATTTGTATATAATTAACTAAGATGTGTCAGTTTAGTTCTCTCAGGACCACACCAGGACAATCCTTCCTTTGCATCTAAGTCTTTATATCAATTACCGTTTTGCATGTGGCTCCTTGGTTTGTATCCTGGTCAGCACTCCTGCAGGAGAAATCTCAGAGGAATGCACATTGGGTAAGGCTCCTGTCCCACACTCTGCCCATGGCATGCTCAGCTGCAGGGCCAGACCAGGCTCCTTGAGGCATTACCCTGACAGGGCCTGAAAATTCCTCAAAGCTGGGGGCAATACAAATTTTCTGCATCCTGCCCCTGCAGCCAAAACTACCCTTGTGGGCCAAAGGCTTCTTTTTATCTCCAGCCTGCACCTCTGTGTTTCACTTTATCAATATTTTCTCTCATCCTCTCCCCATATACTACAGTGAAGAGCCTTGCCCCCTGTTGACCTCTTCATTGATAGCAGTGGACTGCGTGATGGGGATTTTTTGTATTCTCCAATGACCTATTCAGGTCAACTATTTTAGTTTAGGTGTAACCTAAGTTTATGGTTAAACTTAGACTCAAAGATAAAACTTAAGAGATTATTGTGTTAAGGAAACTTCCCAGAAACTTCCCATTCAGGTGTGGGCAGATACTTCCACAGCTGGGATCAAAGCCCCTCCATAGTGGGCATTGCCAAAGAGCTGATGGTTGCTCTGCTTGACTGTCTGCACACTCCACTCACCCCCACTCAGACTAAGTTTCCTTATTGGTTTGACTCCAGGCTTCTCAGACTTCTCAGAGGCTCAGACATCTTGATCCTTCATGCAATTTATCCGTGGTGCAGTAAGGCAGAGAAAGCCTGAAGTGCCTCCAAGGAGGGACCCTGAACAAAGTAAACCCTGGGCTCTTATGCCCTCACAATAAAGTCAGTGCAATAAAGGTCTTGCTATTACATCTGACTCCTCAGCTGGAGGCTGCTGAGTCCAGGCTGGCTCCTGCTGTGACTCTAAGTGTGCAGTCACAGAGGCAGCATAGCAACCCTGTGCCTTTTGTTTGAAAAGGGTTTGCAAAGGTCCGCCAGTTCATAGCCTCTTGCTTTGGGCAGCCAGAGCTCAGTCTGCATCTGAAACTGCAGCTTGCCCACCAAGCTACCTACACTGAATAAACTCCTTAACCCTTGGATGCTGCAAGTCTGAAAGAGGCAATAGCTTAGCCAAGTGAGGAATGAACAGCAGTGATAGTTCTTTTACATACACTGTCATTGTAAAGGCTTATACCATGAGCAGGGCTGCATTTTTATTTTTGAAGCCCAAGTCACTGTGATTTAATGAGACTTGAGTTCAGAATAGGTACACAGCTCTGATCATCATTAGAATTTTTTTCTTTAACAGACTGTCTTCTGAAAAAAATAAATGGTTTTTAGCTTTCAATATGACCTTTTTGTGTGGCCTGAACTCTGCAAACCTAGCTCACTGACAGATTTTGAGATAAATGCTGTTGATTATATTTTTGGACAAGCTTGGGCCACATTATGAAAAAAAGCTTTTGTGTACTTGAAGGTAGATTCACAAAGTTGGAGTTACTAAGGATCTGCCAAAAAGAGAGTCAGAGGGAGACAGCAAGAACTTGGGAAGTTGTGCTTCTTCATATAAATTTTGGAAAGACTGACAGGAATTGCAGCATTGCAAGTCTATTGGAAGTCTAAAAATCCTTGAAAAGGGGACATGTGGACATTAGAGAGTGAGGTTCCAGTGAAAAAAAAAAGGTGCTCTCCAAAGTGAGTATATCTCTTTGAAGACACTCACACTCCACACTTCTAACAGTCAATGCAGACAAGCAGCTGAATTGACAGGCAGGAAGGTGTACCTACATAGTCTTCAGTGCTGGGCTGGAAACCATCTAAGTTTCCAAAAGCAAAGCTGAAAATGCTTGTCTTCCATCAGGTGGGTGAAGGCTGAACCAAGGTAAAACCTTAAAATACATTAGAGTCACATCTAGCAAACAAGTTCTGACTAACTGATAGACAACTGGAACAATACTGCCTTGTCCCATGGCCTATTCAGTTTCTGGGCCTTCTAATTTAGATGCACAGGGACAAATTCACAGTTCTCTCTCTCTCATGCAGCACTTAGTGAGAGTGGAAGAGACCCAAGAGGACTAGAGCTGAGAGATGTAAGATGAAAGTGGGGAATGCAGGAAATCTGACAAAGCGTGAAAAGAACCAGAATTTCCTCTGTAATGGAAGTACAGCCAGACTGCTACAAACCTTAAGAGGTTCTGAAAAGGTACCTTGCTGTTCAGGTATTTTGGCCCATATTGTTCCTTGTATCAGGGTTGGAAAGATCTGTGGAATGCAGATGCCCCAAACCAGGAAGATGTCCAAGCTGCCATCAGTCCACTGTAGCCACTTATGTTACTGACAACCCCCAAGGTCAACAGCTACCACGTGTCAGCAGGACAGGAATTTTGATTTGTCTTTTGAAATAAGAGGCTGCCTCTCAAAAGCTCTGCACAGAGGACATAAGGCTACTGGGGTCAGCATGGCACTGCATGGGTGCCCTCAGCCTATTGCTGCCATATGAAAAAAGGTCAGGAGTAAATTGTCACAGTGCTGCTACATGGGGAACACCTCATCTCTTGCTGCAGGGACAAAAAGATGCAAAACTACACAGACAGAGAAGCATTTCAGCAGTGGCCTTAGGTGTCAAGACTAGCTGCTGCTGACTCAATGCCTTCTGCAGTACCAGAAGTATATGGTCACAGGCAAACTACACTGAGTTGCTGACACAGGGAAAATCTTCAATAAATTAACCACTGAGTAATGATACCAGGAGACCTGAAGCCACAGGGATCCCATTCTGATTCAGAGGCACTCTACTTTGAGCTTGTTAAAAGAAAACTCCTGATGAGGCACTCCTCTGTGCCAGAAGGGATGCATCACTTGCTGCCTGAGATCTCACGGAACCTGGAAAGATGTGCAGAGTCTCTGGTCAAACCTACAGTCCAGGGAAGACAATCCAGACAAGGCAAAGCAGCATGTCTTGCTGTGGGCTGTTTGGCTGGCCTATTTCGAAGGGCAGTACCCAGGAATTTTCAAGCACAAAGGCTGGCAGACAGGTTTTGATTCTCATCTGACGTTCTGTACATGAGAGATATACTACATCACTCAACCGTGTTGTCAATCATGTGTTCTTGAAAAATCATAGAGAAACATCATTCTAAGGTTAAAACATGAGAGCAGGCTGCACTTGAGGAACATGTAGCAATTCAAATCTAGTGTGGGAAACTTCCAGGAAAAACAAAGGTAGCAGGAAGCTCAGATGAAGAAAAATAATCTGATGCACAAGTTTAGAAAATTTACTTTCCTTCCCATTACTGCTGGTTCTTTAGAGTCTGTAGGTCAGAAAACAGTATGGGAGAAGCACAGTGTTACAGTGTAGTGTCTAATATCAAAATCTCACCAAAAAACAGGTGGCACAAAGCAGTCAAACAGTCAAGTGAGTCTGTTGGAACTAAAATCCAGCAAAAGGAGCCAACCGTTCAGGTTGTTCCCAAGATACATGAAAACTGTGTGATGAATAGAATTCATTCTATGTGTGGTGGCAGTGTGGAATAAATTAGGAAAGGACCCCCTTTAGGCTAATCGCCTATACAAGTGAGTGACTGCAGAGCAGGAGGTGGGATACAAATCTGCCCAGATTCCATTTTGTTGAGTAGGAGAGGAGTTATCATTTTCTACTGAGTCATTTCTCTACTGCTAGCTGAGTAGGAAACATGGTAGTCTCAGGAACTCTCCCTAAAACTCAGAGTCCTAACTCTGTCTCCAGCCTTGCCAGAAGGCAAAAATAAATGTTAATGTTTTTTCTGGCTGTAAGTGGAGGCTAAAAAAGAAAGAAGGTGGATAGCACATCTCCAGTAACTCATGAATCTAGACATTTTCCTCTATAGTTTAAACAACTGGCAAAACAAAAAACTGGCCAAACAGGACTAGAGTTAGGGGAGAGATGTGTCTTTCAGGTCTCTGAGACTTGCTACACAGTTCTCTGTAGCACATTTAGCATTATGTCTATGGCCAAACTTACATATCCTTACTACTTGAGGTACAAGGCTTTAGCTATATCGCAATCAACATATTGCATAATTGCATTAAGAGTTTTCCATCAGCTTTAAAACAAGGCAATAACAGGGAATAGAGCTGGGAAACCTATTATTACATACTGGTGTGAATTATTCCCATGTCTTCGGGCATTGCTCTAGGAGGTCATAGTCAGACCTGAATCAGACTACACCCCTAGTGAAAAAAATTCTCCAAAACATTCAGAATATACTCATGCAGACACAAATGGCAGCACTAATATGGGAATGTGCTGGTATACTACTTTCTACTCATGAACTCAAAATAGCTGCTCAGAAGATGGCTCACACATCTTAATAGATTATCCAGAAACTGGACACTCCTTGTGCAGTAAGACCTAATCAACAGGACTGTAAGGAATTTCTCTAAGCAGCAAGTCACTAAAACAATATTTTCCTCAATACCTAATTTCTCTGTGAAAAAAATGTAGGAAAAACCCCTCAATTTTTTCCTCATTAAAAAGTGTATATTTCTGAAGAGTTGTGATGGTAAGCAGAATGTGTTGCCCTAAACTGCTGTCCTCATGTTTATGCTGCTGGATACATATGGCAGCAGTCTCCAAAGCACTTTCAGCAGAGAGAGTGTCATTTTGCTCTGCTATCTGGATCAATACCCAATACAATCATTATTTTAGATTTTGAGCTGTCTGCTCCAAAGTATGTTTGCTTCAAAGCATGTTTGTTTTCCTTACTTAATAGTCAGACACCTCTACCACTATTTTACATAAAAACCTTGTTTCACATCTTAAGAAAACTATCTCTGGATACAAGTGATATGAGCCATAGGCAGATGGAATCCTCTAGACCTGTTCCAATTGAGTGACACATAATCATGACCTTTGACTACATTGCAAAGAAACCATTAGAAAATAGAGCCTAGTATCACAGAAAATGAGGAGAGAGAGAGGGAGAGGGAGAGGGAGAGGGAGAGGGAGAGGGAGAGGGAGAGGGAGAGGGAGAGGGAGAGGGAGAGGGAGAGGGCGAGGTTACTTTGCCCACAGTAATACATACACAAATACTTTCTTACTCTAAAATACAGACTTAAATTTTGTCTGTGCCATCTCTCTGTGCCTTGGCCTGCCTGCTAAAGTTGTTACAGTCTATGACCAGGCCTATTAAGAAACCAAATGAAAATACAAATTTCACCTTTTCTCTAGGTTGACTCATACCTCTGAGAAAAGCCTGTTTATATCAGATAAAGAGTGATTTTTCTATTTATAATCCCCTCTCAGCCTGAAACAGTTCCACTCAAATACTATTTCCACTTAACACTATTTATAGTTTTACCAATGGCTTACATCTAACCCAGCAAGTTAAATTCCGGAATGTTCCATTCAAGGCTTAAATTCACAAATTTAAGGTTTTAACTATGTCTTTGTTTCACTCAACCCTGCTATAACCATATTCACCTTTTCCAATTCTCCTATTCAAAAACTTGGGAGACAGTTTTCTAGGAAGATGAATGCATACAGGATAATTTTCAGTTTCTTCTTACATGGATTTTTCATATTTTGGTTTTTCGTAGGGATTCCTATTTCGTAGGGATTCTTATTCCTCACCTTACTAGTAAGTAATCTTAACTCCAAAAGTTCTTGATACCTCTCCAAAATAAGGAATACTTCCCCTCCTGTAATCTTCTAGGAAATCCTAATCTAAACTAGGAGTCTCCAGACCCAAAACTGTCTGTGAAGAGAAGTTGCTGGAAGCCAAGCTATAATAGACAATCAGATAATCAATTGCAAAAACAAACCCACCCAAAACTATAGCAGAATGTCACACAGTTGCTTTTTTCACTCAGAGTGGCAAAAAGCATTTTATAGTCATTACAACTGGGACATTTAAGAAGACGACTCATTCTTCATAAATATAAATTCTTCATCTCATGAAGAGATGGTTCTTTTCATGTGGAAGATAACAGCATCCAGAGTGAATATCCATTCTGTCCAATCTCTCCTGAATAAAACTGATGTCTCAAAGAAAATAAAAAGGATTTATAGATGCCTAATTGCTGCAATAACAGTAATATTTTAAGAAAAGCAATTAAAAAATCATGCAATAATTGCAGGGAGTAGTAGTCCAATCAAGGAATACTGGTCAAAAAATAATTTGAAGAACAAAGCCAAAGGCATCAACCATGCAGCCTTAGCCCCGAAACACACTCTGAGTCAATTACTGCTACAAAGATAACCCTCACCTCACAAACCATATATCTAGAAATACAACTTCTACAAAAAACGTGCAGGAAGGCAAAAGGATTAGAAACTACAAGGATTAAATCAGCTATTTATACAGTAGCAATTAGCAAATTATAAGTACATGTGAATAAGTGCAGACCAGCACACCTTAAGAACACATAGAAAGATGTGTCTGCAAGGCAAGTCACTTGATGCACATCCAGCACTCAGCAGTAGAGAGAAAATGGAGAAGTAAACAAGTAATGACTGAAGTGTCAATACTCTTAACTGTGTAAGCCTATACATAAATACAAAAAAATATTCAGGCTGAAGTGTTGTGTTGAGGTAAGGTTTTTCTAAAGATCACACTGCATAAAAAAAATTCTGCAATTACAAGGAAATGGAAAACCTGTGGTCAAAATAATCAGCAAGCTGAGTCAGTGGGGTTTCAACTGGCAAGATATTCTTCCTGTGCAGCTTTGTATCATGAATCTGATTTTAATATTGTTGGATGATACAAGGAAACTGGAGTGGAACTCTTCAAAGGAAGTTTAGTAGCAGTAGAAGTAAGAGGTTCAAACTGAAAGAGGGAGAATTTAGGTTAGATATTTTGGAAGAAATTGTTCCCCGTGAGTGTGATGAGACACTTGAACAGATTGCCCAGAGAAGCTGTGGATGCCCCATTCCTGGCAGTGTTAAAAGCCAAGGCTGGATGGGGCTCTGAGCAACTTCATTCAGTGGAAGGTGCCCCTGCCTGTGTCATCTTTAAGATCCCTTCAAACACAAGCAGTTCTATGATTCTATATTCATTCTTTTGACAGAGGAAGAATAATAAGGCAACACTTAGTATAATCACATTTTAATGAAATATTGAAGTTCTTCTTAAAGTGTTACAAAGATATAATACATTCGTAATATAAGTGTAAAGGCTGAACATTAAAATGAAAAGACTTAGTAGAAAATATAGATTAGAAGTTAACTGCAGCAGAACAAACTCATTGCAATTACATTTATTTTTTGTTTGGTTTGTTTTTTGGGTTTTTTTTTAAGAAAACCAGCTATATTAACTGGCACATATAGACAAGATAAAATACAGCAAGAGTTTTCTTCCTCCATGAAGTAATCAATCAAGTAGTACTGCAACAAACACTGATTTCATGCATAAGTGTAGAGAGGATTTTAAACTCTGCATATAGTACTAATTTCAGCTTTTGTACAGCCCCATTTGCAACACATTCCTGCCAAACCCAGGGACTCCCTTTTTCTTCTGGGATACCTGGCCCAAAGGTGGCTGCTTGATTCCATGGGATTTGCATTTCCTGTTCCCCCCCTGTCCTTCTGAACAGCTTCCTCTACCTGGTGAACAAACTTTTTAAAGTCGCCTGCCACAGGTACATATTCATTATAGTAATTTAAACTATACAAGTCCTTAAGCATCTCCCATCCAAGAAATGGGCTGCTTCTCTGCAGTTGCTCCACTTCAGGATCCAAAACTGATTGCAGGTTGAAGCTTCCCAGTAGTTTGTTACTTGCTGTTTGTGCAGAATCTGTTTTAAAGAGAAGACTTATCTTAAATTCAGACAGTAGGAGCATCATAAGGATTACACAGCTCTAAGAAACAGCAACAAAATCCATTCAGTTAGTAATAAGTGAAACACTATTATGTGGGAGAACCGTCAGTACTTCAGAGCCTCCACACCATGTAGCTTACTTTTAAGGGAATCTATGTTTTAAAGTCTACCTCCTATTAGACATGCAGAGTACACAGAAACAACTGTAACTGAAGTAAAAGCATCTTGTCACAACTGCAGTGCTATTGATAAAGCAGTCTCGATTTTTCCACAGAAACAGAGTTTTGTTGTAAAGACATGTATCCAGAAACACCACAGTGTTATGTCATGTGTCTGATGAATTAGATCAGACCCTTCCTTTCCTGTGCACAATCACACAAACTAGCACCATATGAAGAACAAATGTAGGAAAGAATAAATAAGCAAAGATTGCATGTAAACTGATTCATAGATTGCATTTTTCTATAGCTATTTTTAACTGACGCTCTCCACTCATTTCTTTCATTTCTCAAGACATACCAGATGCTTGCAGAATTTACTTATGACATGCTTCATCTAACTGACTAAAGTGTTCTTAAAAATCCAGCCCTATTTCCTTTCAACTTATACTGTTTCTCTTGATTTTACTTCTGCAAGTGACATTGCTTACTTCAGCTAATGTGAAGAAAAGCAGCTTCTTCAATTCTTAATTTTAAAAGAATCCAAAATAAATCTTTGTTGTGTGATCTTAATGCTGATATAGTTGATATAGTTATTTTTTTTGTATCAGAAAGCTGAAAGAACATGAGAATGTCCAGCAAATTTTGTATTTACTTAAATATGGCTAATTAGTATATAGAACCTAATTTTCAGATAGAACAGCTACCTGAGTATGTGCAAAAATAAAAGTAGCTACTTTATTAATTAGTGACTGCTATTTAATAGTCTTTTGGGGTGAAGAAGTCTTCTACTTAGACATCATGCAGCATAGTGGAGGCTCCTTAGTGACTGGTCTTCTCAGAAGCTGCTGTTAATAAAAAGGAAAGCAAAATTTGCTGGGAAACAACATAATCCCCACAGAGGCTGTATGTAAGTAATTTGTTATAATTACAAAGGTTACTTTTATCTTTCACTCAGCCTGTTGGGGGCGGGGTGGGGGGGGGGGGAGGAAGGCAGAAAATTCTCAGAAAGCCCAGAATACTGGTTTCATCAGCTGCCTGAAGTCTTAGGCTATTTTACTAAAGTGTGTTTAATCAGAAAAAATAATCTCTTTCATTGCACGTTTCATTGCACATTCACTGCATAACGCTAACTTTTGTCCTTTTAAAAAACGTTATTTTTCAATATTCAAAATATAAACATAAATTAGAGTAATCACTTAAACTTACTGCTACATTACCGCAGTTTGAGAACACAGCCCAAAAGACATCTGCTAAAAATTTCTTAATGTATGGGACTTGGGATGTGCGACAATAAAACTACGAGGACTATTTTACCCATTAACTGCTTCACCATAAAGCAGTTCTTGCTGTGTCGATTATAACCTGAAGGACCGGAGTCCATCCTCCATGGTGCCGACTCTTTGAGGCAGAGCAGCACAGGAGAGTGATAACGTCGCGATGGCGGTCCCGCACATCCCGGGAGCTCTGACGGGCAGCGCGGCGTCGGGGCTCCCGTCGGGGAGGGAAACCCCGGCCGGAGCCCCACTTGGTTCCCGCCGCCCGAGGAATTACGGAGCCTTGGGAAGGGAGAGTAGCCATACCGACAGGAGTTCCCCACTGCTCCTCAGGACCCATCAGAATCCCCACATGCCCAAGACAGGGGAGAAGTGTGATTTCCTGGGATTTTATAGTAGAAGCTCCTCTGCAGCTGGCATCCCTGCCCAGGCCCGCAATATCTCCAAATTGACAAAAAACTTTTCGGATTATTCCGGCAAATAACGCCCCAGCGCCTGCCGTCCCTTTCCCTCTGAATCCCAGGGCATCCTTCTAAAAGTCTCGGAAATCCCAACTAGGATCTAGAGGGAAAACGAGAGAGGAACGGGGACTTTCCCTCCTCGGCTCAGGGCGGGAGGAGCGAGAGGCGCCGCGGGGCGTTCGCCCTTCCCCATTCCCTCCCGTTCTCTCCATCCTCCTCTCAGGCCGTCGCTCGGCAGCGAGCGAAGCGCCCCGACAGCCACCCACCCCTGGGGACACTCACCGGCCGCTGGAGCCGGCTCCACCGCCAGCAGGGAGAGCCGCTTCCAGCGGGACCCGCCGCAGGTGAAGATGACGGCGCGGATGAACTCGCGGCCGCACAGCTTCACCCCGTACCCGTCCCCCTCGCCGGCGGGCAGCGCGGCGCCGGGACGCCCCGGCGAAGCCGCACACAGCAGCGCCACGGCGGCGCACAGCAGTCGCAGCTTGGCCATCCCCATCGCTCCGTCCCCGTCCCGCGGGCTCTTTCTCAGCAGACCCGACGGCCGTCACAACACCCT
>JBBMKD010000115.1:46936550-46959026 GCA_037834095.1 Argya squamiceps | reverse complement strand
AGCCAAAGCGGCGGAAGCTGGGCGGCGAGGACGAGGCGGCGGAGGACGAAGGCGGCAGCGGCTGCTGCACCAAGAGCTCCCCCGCCGCTGCCGCCGGCAGGACCTGCGGCGACATGGACCTGGGCTGCACCGCCCGCGCCCCCGCCGGTGAGTGTCGCCCCGCGCCCCGCCGCTGCCCGCCGCCCGCCTTTTATGCGCTGCGAGAGGCGCTGATTCACGTCACTGCCCCGGCCCCGGCCCCGGGCCCCCTCCCCTTCCCCGGTGCCTCGGCTGTCGTCTCCCGCCGGGCGGTCCCTGTGCCAGAAACAGCGTCGAGGAGCCCTCGGACAGAGCCTTCCCCTTTTTCTGCCCTTGCTAGCTGTCGCGGCTCTTCACCCCGCCGTGCACCTCACCCTCGGCCTCCCTCCTCGGGCTCCCGGCCCCCACCTGCCTGGAAAGATGTTCCCTCTCCTCCGCCAGGTCTGGGGCTCAGCTGTTCCGTTTGTGGCCAGATAGCAGAGTGCCGATGCCCTTTCGTATTGCTTTGAAAACGTGAAAAACTTAATCTCGACTGGTTTTTCCCTTGAAGGTCTAGAATCTCCATAGCCATCTCTATGTCCTAAAACTGTTAGCTGACATAAAAAGACAGAAAAAAGCAAGGTAAAAGAAATGCACTTCCAAGGAGCTACTTCAGCTGCGAATACTTGAAAGGGGATTTCAAAGCCTGGATTCCTCTCAGGTTTGTTATACTGGAGGCTTGGGTCCACTGGTAGCCATAGGCATCTGAGTGTCAGAGATACTCGGGATCCAGTGTGGGCATCCTAGAGATTTGGAGCTCCACATTTGTGTGTTTCCCGAATAGGGCCCAGCAGGATCTTGCTGACAAGAGTGGTGGTCTTTGGACTCCATGCAGAACTATGCACTCAGTGAAAGTAAATTTTACTTCTGAATTTGTTTGTTGGCTTGTGGTTGGTTTTGTTCTGGTTCTGTTTTGGTTTGTTTGTTGTTTTGTTGTTTTGTTGTTTTGTTTTTGTTTTTCCCCCAGCACAAAAGGACAAGGAGTGGTTGCTGTTGCCTTTTATAAAAAGTCATACTGTGAAGAACCAGAAAAGTTCATCTCTCTTAAAATACTTTGAAGCTGATGTCTGTAGATCCTTTTACATGACGGCTATGCATTCAATCCCTTGAGTATTGTTGGCATATTAAAAAATCCCCTCAAAACTTAATCTAGAAGGAGAGCACAGAGAAGACATATGTCTACAGAAGGATGTATGATTCACTTGTGCTGGCAGAGAGGCTATAGGAGAGACTCCAGTCTCCTCTTCAAGGAGGACTTGGGTGTTTTACACTGAGCTGGTTCTAGAACGAGGTTGTGGAAGGCTAAAATAGGGACCAAAGTTGTTGTGGTTTAACCCTATCCAGCCATCAAGGCCCACACAGCCACTCACTCATTCCCCCATTAGTATGGTTCGGGAGAGACTTAGAAAAGTGAGAAAACTCATGGCAGTTTACTAGGGAAACAAACCTGCACACAAAAGAAAAGAAGTATCGTAATTTATTCAGTGCTTCCTGCGGCAGGCAGGTGTTCAGCCATCTTGGGAAGACAGATGCCATAGCTCCAAATGTATCATCCTTTCTCCTTGCCCCTTTTCCCCCCCACTACATATATGTATATATAGGGACATATCAGCACGATATCCCTTTGGTCATTTTCGGTCATCTGTCCTGGCTGTATCTCCTCCCAAGCACCCCCAGCCCCCTCACCAGTGGGCAGTTTGGCAGTACCAAAAGCAGAAAAAGCCTTGGCTCTTATGTGTTCAGAAGTAACAAAAACATCTATTCTCAATGCTGTGTTCAGCACATATCCAAAATGCAGACCAATACCAGCCATCAAAGAAAATTAACTCTACCCCAGCCAAAACCTGAACAGTTTTCTTTTTGGTCCAGTCTCAAGTGTTTAAACAGTGGTACCTCTTCAATAGTAGGCACCATCATCCAGAGTGTTGCTAGGACGCAATCAGCAGAATTGGAGGCTGCTAATCTGAAATTCCTGAAGAACAAAACCTTGATCTGTTCCTCCCTCATGTGAAGTCTTACCTACTATACTGTTGCAGCCAGAAGTTGTGCAGGGGTAATTACAACTTGCATTTTGAGAGCAGCATCTTGATTTTGTTGGTCTCATAGAGTTTTTCTGAGAATACCATCACATCAGGTGGACTTCTGCATGGACTGTAAGTAGTCTTCTAGAAACAGATTTGTTTTCAGTGACTGGAAAGCTGTAGTAAAGCTGTAGTAAAGCTGTAGAAAGCTGTAATGTGAAAAAGCACTACCAGGACACAGCAAGAAGGAAAGTGCCTCCTGAGCTGGGCAGTGACTAGAAAAACCACTATTCCAAACAAAACATGCAGAAGAAGATTAACAATATAAATTTAACAAATCTGAAGTAACTATATAACTTCTTACTGCTTGTTTTATAAAGAAGAAAACCAACAGCAAGAGCAAACAAACTAATTTCCATTTATCACCTATAGGATGTTTTAACGTAAGAACATCCAGTGTACTGGCTCAATGCAAGTGTTTTGTATCTTTTAATTTCTAAAAAAAAAAGTAAAGATAATTGTACTATTTCTCTCCTTGCACTAAATTATCAATCTGTTGAGCAATAGCAAAGTTTATAGAAGGTAAAGAAGGTTTCATGAAAATTGGGGGCTAAATAAAAAAGGCATCCTTTAACAGTATCTCAGTAGCCTTGAATACTTTGAATTGAAGCCTTATTCCCATGACTCCCAAATGTCAAAGAAAATCAGCAGTAAGACAAAAACTTCTTGATTTCATCAGACATTTTCCAGAGACTTCATTTCAAATTAATGGAATTCACTACTGCAAGAACAACTTTTTGAAAGCTGTCCAAACATGAATTTGAAGTATTTCTAAAGTTTGCTTAGTACCATACAGGATTCTGTAAGAAATGAGAAATACCACTGCATCAATGTTATTGGTGACCAAGCATGAGCATTACCCAGTTACCTTCATTAGAGGACTGTACAGTTTAGAAAACAGCATGTCTTAAGAAAGCTTATAACTAAAAAAGTTCAGAAATCCACGCATTTTTGCATAATGAAGTCCAAGTCTAATTAAGAAAATAAATAATAATGGCCAAACAATCTTGTTTGTATATATCCATATAAGTGCCTTTTCCTTTTTTTAAAAGCAGTAATGTGCAGTCAGCCATAAAAGAACTCCAAAGGATGTAGGAAGGGGCCATGATTTTCAGCTTTCCTTACTGTAAGGAAGGGGCCCAAGCTGACCCTCCAAAGTGACGTTGCCTGTTTCTCCTCAATACTCATATACATACTCTATCACAACCAGATAAATAGGAGTGAGGTGGAGGCACTTGTGCCATGCACTTCCTTGGGTTCTGTACATGAGACATATCCATAATTAGAACCCACAGAGCTTAATTTTGACATCCTAATCATGACTGACTTCTCACTTTTCCAGAACAATCCTAATCCAAATGATACTGATTCAGGATATATGGTTACCAGACATTATAACCAGAAAAACCCAGCAGAATTAAGGTGATAAGAGTAGTGCCTTCAGGCCAGAACAAGCTCCCCCTGGAGTTGCTCTCATTTTTTTCCCCAGTGATTCATGGAAACAAAGACAATTGTTGTGATATATTAAAGTAAGTCTATGATATATTAAAGTAAGCCTGTAAGCTGAGCCCAGTTAGGCACAAATGACAGAAAGGAGCAGGACGTTTCAGGTGCTTTATTTATTTCTATAACCAATATGATGATTATGGGCAACTTGTGCTGTAAACACATATTTCCCCAAAGAAAATCTTATCACTGATAAGCTCCTGTCTTCTTTCATTGTCCTCTGAAGGAAGTTATACCATTCAATTATTCAGTATCTGTCACTATGTGACAGATATAACTACACAAAGCACATGCGAGCATTTTGATTAATACATTGGCAGTAGAGTAACTAACTCTGCAACAAAGAAAGAGCATCTTCAAAACAAAACCATGCCTTAAAAAAAAAAAAAAAAGTAAAGCAAACAGTAAAAAATAAGGGCAATAAAGGTGAGTAACCCTCGATTTCTTGATGATTTTTGGCACATTCTATGTAGCCCATTTAAATCTATTTCTGGGTTAGACCATCTTGCTTAGAGCCTTTTCCTTAATAGATTTGGTAAATTTTACTGATACTGTGTAATACTGAATTAAACTTACCCCATTTCTGTCAGATTTTAGTGTGGAGTCTTGCAAGAGATTAATTTCATTGATCTAAGTTAAAACTTTGGGAGAAAAAAAATCAAATTTAGTTTGGATGGAATAATATAAAGCTACCCTATTATCCCCTAAAACTGCTACCTGCACCTCTGTTTTGCTCCCTTAACTGGTTTTTGATCAAACACAATAGCCAGGAATCTGTCACAAGCACACAGATATTGAATCCACACTGAATTCACAGTGGACACAATTAGGGTATTTCGTAATTTTCTAGATTTATAAGTAAAACTGTTGTATGGTCTGTTAAAACCATTCTCTTGTGAAAATGTCCTTCATAGGATTAAAATGTGGGCTTAAAGTCACAGATTGAGACATAGAAACACCCAAAAGGCTCATTCAATTGTTTTTCTTTTCTGGAGAAAAAGCATCAATAGATGACAGATACCAAAACATACAAGACTTGTTCAAAGCTGAAGGAAGGTTGACTTCAGAACTTGTAGGAAACATAGCAAACACTCTGTTATTCAAAGCAAAACAAGAAAGTGGAGTGCTTATGTTCATTTTATTACACTGACTATTAAAACACATCACATTTGAAATCAGTTACAGACTGTATGCATTGTTAACATGAAGAGGACAGAACCAATTACAGGAGTGACTGAATGCAGAAATGAATGCACTTTCAGAAGTCAAACTTGGAAACTGTGCTATTAATTTCTTCTGTATTGTGAAGCTTTTGTTTCATTATGTATTTGCCTTACTGTAACAATATTCTAAGTTTCATTAAGTAGTCTTCAAAATCATATTTGGGGCATTATCTCCAGCTGGAATTTAATTTTTGAGTCAACAAATTGTCAGTACAGACTTTGGCTTAATTCATTTTTGGATACTTTCTGAGCATTTGTTTTTCATTCCACAATTAGATTAATAATAGAAGAATTTCCATCCAAACTACAAAATAATCTGTTTGTAAACAAGATTTCTAATACAGAAAGATTATTTTTTTCCAAGTGCGACATCAGAATATTAAAGTATACTAAAACTATATTCTCAGTCTATACCATGCTAGAGTAAAAATTCATTCGGTTTTTCAGTGCTTGTAAGGCCACTTGGATCTTCCCATTACAAAAACATACATTAATAATTTTGCTTGCTGTTAGCCCAAGTTAATATTCATCTTAGTAGTAAAACTCTGATTTCAATTACCAAAAAACAAATTATCCTGAGTTTCAGAATGTCAAACAAGCATGAAAAAGATTCAGGAAATAGCTACATAATTTGTTTCCCCTTTTTCAGAAACTATCTCTACTCATACTTTAACATAGTTTTCTCTAAGAGTAAAACACACAATTAGCAAGTTATCTGTTTACTTCTGAACCTACTTCTGATAAAAACTGTTTATTCCAGAATTTGAAGCAGAGATGGTGAGTTCACTGCCTAAAGAACAGCAAATAAAAAGTGTCTTATTTTTCAAGGAAACTGACTGCCTGCTTCTGACTTGAAATTGAGCTGTGTATCCTGAAATATATTTGAAAATGGTATTTATTTATTTGTATAATTTATATATCTCTACAAATTTATAACTACCAATTACCATATCTTTATTGATTATACTGAGTTTGGTCAGCACCAGACATTTTTACTGCAGGTGAAGGTTATTTTCAGACTGAACAGACAATGCAAATCTAATATTTCATTATAAACAAGGAAAATATACTACATAATGATGAATATTTTCAAGAGATACATACAATATGAAAATAATTGCTTTAGAAAGTACTAATTTTTAAAAAACACTTAAATTTTGATTTTATAAGAGCTCATAATCTTATAAAATTTTTACTTATTTATTTATGTTGAAATGCATTATTATAATCACATTTCAGAAATGTAGCTTTAATACCATCTTCTTATTTTTCTATGAAGCAATTGTTCTGAGATATTCTGATTTTCTCCAAATCCTCAAATGTGAGAGGTCCTTTTGGCAATTCTAGCAAAGTGCTCTGTGTGTCAAGTATGTTCTCTGCTTCACCTTAAAAAAACCCAAAAAACAAAAAACAAAACACTTTAATTTCCATGGCATTACAGCTACAAAGCAAAGGAAGGGAAAAAAGAACTTAACAAACTGATTTAGCCATTCTTGTTTGGACCACATTAGCAAAATAGCAAGTCATACCTATATATTTTACAAACAAGCTGATGTCAACATACCAGCAAAGTTGTCTCTAAGGAATTTTGGACTGTTGGGGTAATTAGGAATCTGAGAAGAAAGTGGATCAGACATATACATGAGGGTGTACACATAAGCTTTAACAAGTAAACCTGTACACAGTGTCACCGATGTACCATATTTGGGTGCAATTTTCCTTCATGCCTCAGGACTAGCCTAAAAGGTGTCAGAATGCAGGCAGCACAGGACTTGAAAAAGTGTTGGCCAAAACACACTGCTCACAAAAAGATTTGCTAAGACAGTTACCTAAACATGAAGCATAGCAGGGAAAAGTTGTAGAGTGCAGAATGCTCTGGCTAAGGCTGGAATGAAAACATCCAGGACAGAGAATCCAAAAAACAAAGATACAGACTGAATATCATACATAGGTTGTGGTGGTCTGATTGTGATATAAGAAGAGATGAAGATTAGGCAAAGAATGCATTTGTTTTGGCTGATGCCATTTGGTACAATGCCAACAATCTTGTTTATCTATGCCTTAAGTCCCAGCTTGATGATCTTTATAGCAATGGTCTGAAACTGCATTTAAGTGTGATCAACCTGACTGAATATTGCAATGCAGTCAAGATTGTGGTCATTCTATAAAACAGGTCAGAGTGCTGACATCTCCCAGCTGTAATTTTAATAGTACTACAGTGCCTGGGACCATCGGTTATATCCAGCACTGGTTACCACTTCCACAATGTCATGTCAACAAGAGAGCTTGGGGACAGACATGTAGATAGGCAAATCTCTGTGTCTGTCCCTCACATGTACTAGATGACATTGCCCCACTCACTGCTCAGGACACAACTATCTAAATTTTGGAAAATTTTAGCCAGAGTTCCATTCTTAGTGGAGAAGTTCTGTGCAATTAGAGGCTGGCCATAAAATCCATCCCTTCCTCTAATAATTTGGGGGGCAAACACCAGCAGTGTGTGCCTGGACTGGGAGGAAAAGCAAAACAGCAAGGCCAAGAACACAGACAGCAGGTCCATGACTGATTTTTTGTGTCCTCGGAGGTTTAGAACACTTAATTTGATGGCTGTTCTGTTACCCTGACATACCGAAAAGATTAGGTCCTGATACATGACCCTGAAATTTACGGCTTTCCAATAGCAGAAGCAGAACTCGTAACAGGTATTTTCCCCTATGTCTTCAGTTTTGGGTTTTAATTAGCCCAAGATATAAAGCAGGAAAAAATATCAGTCCAATATTTCAGTGTGGAAGAATACTAAAATAATGAGATAATTTTTTGTCAAGTAGGCTAGAGACAGAAGAAAAATTAACTGTAAGCAAGATCAGAGACAAAATGCCTAATGAAAAAGAAGCAATGAAACCTTTCAGGGGTATAAAACAATTCCAAAGGATGAAGGGCAGCAGATGCAGGCCTATGTGATAAAGGTGGTTCAGATACAAGGCTCTTCATGCAGCACAGAAATAATCGCAGATTATTTTAAGAGAGGGAATTGGCTATGAGGTTGATAATAGGTATACCCTGGAAGAAAGAGACCAGTTAAAGAATAGTAAAGGGAATGTTGCATATGTTCATTATTATACCAGAAAGATTAGGCAAGGCATGCACCAATAGGACAGAGAGACAAGCAGAGAAGTGGTTGCGAAGGCATGGGAGTGAACACAGGGATCAGTTGAGTATTGAGAATAAACATTATGGCTGCAGGTCAATTGTGTCATAAAACCTTCTCTTCAACTACGTAATTTTAACCTTAAAATAAAAATGAACTCCTGAACCTGATTTCCAGACCAGAATCATTCAGGCTATTCCGCTTCCTTTTAATCTAGTGCTGATATTGGTAATTAGTTTCATTTCCTTCTCTTACTTTCCTTTATCCTATCCTGTAAGTAGGATCTGTAGACCCAAACCTCCCATGTCTTTTTACAAAGCTAAACAAATTAATCACTTTTTTTTTCTCTTGCAAGGTAGCTTGTCATTCCCTAATGGTTTTAGCTCCTCAGTACAATTCCAGATTCCCATTACAGAAGTGATCTAAATTACATGTAAATTTCCACAGGAGTTATTATTTTTCTGCACCTTCCCATCTGTACTCTATTTGTACTAAAGTTTTGAAATATGCATCCCCAGAGATATTCAAAAGCCTTTTGGACATTTTCCTGGGCAATTGGCTATAGATGATCCTATCTTAGTAGGGGGCTTGAACCAGTCAACATTCAGAAATCCATTCCAACCTCAACCATGCCGCGAAACTGGAAAATCTCCCTTGATGTTTCTAGATTTTGCTCAACTCTCACTTTCATCACACTATTAGATTATATTCATTCTGAGACCATCAGCATTCAAGTTTTCCCTTTTTCTACCATTTCCATCTGGTGAGCTCTGGTGGTACAAATCCCTATTAGTCCCTAGTTTTTTGATGACATTATCAAATTGAATCCTATTTTGTTGTCTCATTTCTTCAAACCTTCAGTTCTTCTTGCATTAGTTTATTTCTTCTCTGTTGATGAACTTAATCAAGTTTGTCACCCAAAGATTTGATTAGGATAATCTACTTGTAATTTCAACTATAAAACAAATGAAGATCCAGACCAAATCTTAAGGAATATTGTTAATAGCCCTGCTGAAACCTAACCTTCCTTTTCAAACACAAAATTTTAAAATTTCCTTACTCCCATGCTTACCTGTCTACTAATTTCCATGTCTTTCATGCTAACTTAATCTTTAGGTAATACCACCTCAAATGCTTTCCATTTATAATGGATTTGCTGGAAAAGACAGAGTTAGTTTGGCATATTCAATTTTATTGTCTATTTGGCTCCACAGTTCCTTTTCTGCAAAATATTTTCACAAGTCTTGCATACCACTGAAGTTCTCCTAACAGAGCTGAAATTATGAAGATGACTTTTCCTATTTGGAAAGCAATAGGATACCACATATCCCGTCTTCAACCTATACAGGACCACATGGTACACAATAAACACGTTACATACAAATCCTAAATTCCTAATGCTAATTCTGTTCTGTGTGTACTAATCTTCTTTTCAACACTTTGATTTCCAAGAACTGCCCTTTCTTCCTTGTGCTTAGCTGACTCTTCATGTTAAAATCCAAAGAAGTTTGTTTAGTGCTGTTGGGGAAATGTTCATAGGTATGCATTCTTGCACCTGCATACAGCAGGAACAACAGCAGATTTTGTCTAATTAACCTACCACTATTTTCAATGAAGCATACAGTTAGGAAACCTAAGTGTAAGATCTGGAGGCTAAAGACTAAGAGCTGAAACAGATTTTTATTTTGTTTCAATAAGTTTTGTGCCAGTAGCAGACAAGACAACCAAGCTAGTTAAGTGCGGCAGTGGCTCACCGAGCAAGGGCAAGGTGAGCTCACGTCCCAAGGCACCGGCTCACAAGGGACGTGCCCGCGAGACAAATTGAGTTCGTTTGTCTAGGGGTCGCTGCAGAACCAAAGGTTTGCCGAAGCAAGAAAGACGACGAGAGAGGACCCACTCGGGGACAACAAACGGGGAACTTTATTGTGGCCCAAGTGGGACCAAGAGTGACGTTGGGGAAGCTTTATATAACTTAACTGGGGATTAACAAACAACCAACAGGAGAGAGAACTGGGGATGGGGTGAGGTGACAACAACCAATGGGAGGTTGGCGGGAAAATAGGGTGAGTTAAGGAACCAATCAAATTTTAAATCGCCTCAGGCGCATACAACAAAGTAACTATTCAACAGAACATCCCATAATACTTTAACTTAAATGATTGACAGCTTAACTTTAAACCAATAAACTTTTAAGAAACTTCTTAACTGATTATCATATAAGATGTAAACAACAAAATGGAGTCCGTTGGGAGCCATCTTTAAATCAAGGCCTATTTAACCAAACCGAAAGCAAATCCATCGCCCCAACAGTTAAGTAAGACGATTTGTGAAGGTGACAAGCCATGGCCCAATGCTGTCTTCATTTAGCAACACTCACTGAGCCAGTCTACTTCACTAGGAATCAGACTTAATATAAATGCACCTTCAACACAATGTACATCACTTAATCACATAGACAAGGGACAACTATGAGGCAAGGCCTCCCTTTCTGGGACACACCTTTCTTCAGTCTTAGCAGGACACTGCAGTAAGCTCATCATCACCTGATGACTGTGTTTGGTCATGAAGGTGTAAGGCCATGATTCATGTCTGTATTCCTTTATCTTATAATCCCTATCCCTTTCCCAAAAAAACAGCATTGGAGTGGAATACAGAAGGAAATCAATAGATCTGTAATTTCTTCCAAACATGCAATTCTTACATCAACTGTATTTATAACCTTAGCATTCAAATATTTTGAAATAAGAGGAGAAAATGACAGTCTTAACTGAAAAGAAATGCTGTAAAAGTACAATGAGTACCCTTGACTAGCAAAGTATCTGATTATAACAGAAGGAAAAATAAGAGACATAATATTTCTGGCAAAAAAAGACCCCCAAATATCTATCACAAGTTTTCTCCCAGCCATTTAAAAAACATAACAGGTTACCTGAAGCTTGGTTCTACGTGGAAACAGGACAGACTTACCTCTGATCCTTTGCAACAGTGTACCATAGCCCATATCATAATGATAGGAAAATACAAAGCTTAAGGGAAGCATTGGCAGTAGAACTGCTGGGTTCTTCCTTTTTATTGCTCTGTGCAAGAAAAAAAAAAAAAGTGAATATTCAGCATATCAGCACTGTTACTTTAGGCTGACCTTGACTGTCTAGGATGTGTGTATCCTTCTAAAATCTCTAATCACAGAGCAAGTCTTCATTTTCCCAGAAACATTTGTGTTTTGGTTGCCTTCTTTCTTAAGCCAAGAGTATTTTAAACATGCAATAATGATTTTTGAATATATCTAACAAATATGGGATGATTCAACTCATTTCGCATATGCAGTCACATACACCCAGCAAATTGCAACATGTAACAATTCTAGGTTCTATCCTCATTCCCAAATGTATCTGAGTCTACAGAGAACCCAAAATGCATAAGGTGCATTTGATCTTCACTATGTACACAAAACCACAAATACATCCTAAATCCCCTCTAAACATGTTACAGCACAAGAAAAACTATTATCAACCAAAAGTACTGTAGGGCAAGTTCTTCCCTATGCAATATAGCTTTATTAGCCAGGCTTCTTTTTCCCTTGGGTCGGTTGATTCCAATTTAACTGAATAAACTTCAGAATATGTCCACTTGTTCACTGCATTAAAAAAATCCAGATGAAGGATATACTACTCACTAACAGTTCATTAAATCTCAGTACAGACAAGAAAATAGCATTACTTTTAAATACTCTCTCCTCTTCCACTCACAACTTTTATTTTACACTGGATTTTGGTACTTCAGATGTATCATTTTATTGTCAGCTCCTGTCTCTGCTTTTAAATAATCTGCAGTAAAGACATAACCAAAACACATTCAGAAGCTGACAGAATTCAGAGTCCATTTGTCATCTGATCAACCTCTGAGCAATTACGAAATAAAAATAACTACTTGTAATGAAAAGGAAAGATCCAGCAAAAGAGAAATATACAATGTAATATATTTATATTTTCTGTTAGGGAATAAACTTCATACCCAGTTGTTAAAACTACAGCAGCAAGTCCAAAAAATGTCCCAAAATATTTGAGAAATTCTCGTGTCCAAGCAATCTGCATGGCTGTTTGTCTCTCTCTTATCAGGTTCTGCAGTATTAGTTGCCTTTCCAGCTAAAGAAGGGAAACAGGTTAAACAAAATTAAATCATCCATTTATTTTAAAGGTTGACTCAATCAAAAATCCAAAATAAATCCAAAACACTAACTAAGACAGCAATCTTTCATGCTTTTGATTGAGAATGGTCTTCTTCTGTAATAGGTTATACCAAGAAACCATTTAGGTCAATTAGCAAATGCTTTTATGCAGAGTCTTTCTTAATGTGCTTCTCAAGGTCCAGACAACCAAAACTGCAGTGTTAGGTTTTAAGAGGTACCCAAGTCTCAGCAGGACTCTCTAGATTAAGATTCTCTGACCTTCATATTTCCATGGTGATCCATAGAGTACCTGCTTTCCCAATTAATTCTGCTTAATTCTAATTTAGTTGTAGCAATTTTAGAGCCAATCTTGTAACCTCTTTGCCCTTTAAGGTTTTCCTCTTCCTCATGATGCATCATAAAGCTAATAACTTTCTGCAATGCCACAGTTACAAATATAGAAAAATTCTATGAAGACAACAGATCTTTTATAGATACTGAATATATACCAAAAGTCCATAACGAAATACTTCTATAACTACAATTAAAAAACAATAATGCAAAAAAATTACAATCTAGTCAATATATTCACATGTTGAACCTCCTATGGTACTGAAGAATAAAAAAGAAGACTATCAGATTTAATTTTTTTTTTTTTAATTACATACCCCATCTAAACTTACCAGTACATTTACCTTTAAGTAAGGTAAATTCAATATTTCTCAAAAGTTCCTCTCAACTGTACAGAACACAAAAAATAATTTCCTTCTAAAAGTGATGAAAGAAAAAAAAAGAATTGTGCCAAAAATAAGCAGTCTGAAACCAGAGTGGACAAGTTAGTTAATAGAGCAAGACATCTTCTTCATAGCAATGTTTTTAAATGTTTGTGGGGAAAAAACTGAGCACTTGGGTTTGTATGTCTAGGCTAGCTAACCAAGTTGGATGAAAAGTTCAACAAGGTACAGGAAATAGAATACCAGCTGCCTAAAAGAGTGCATTCTAGGGAAGAAAGAACAAAGTGAATCCAGAAAGTTTTCTTCCAATGAATCTCTAAAAGTAATTAAATATGTTCTTTCTCCTACTTTCTAATTCAAGAATAATTTAAAGGATTTGTAATTATTTAAGGTTTCCACCCATTTATTCATCTCCATTACTATTGATTTAGCCTAAACAGAACAATTTCTGTTAAATTGTTACTAATTATTTCGTCAGACTATGTTGATCTTGCTGTCTTATTTACAAGTTCATTCAGTACCTAGATAGGTAGAAATAATTTTGAGACAGCATAATGAAAAAAGGACAGATCTAATTACATATAATTGTACACAGTAGGAAAAACAACATTCACTATAGTCTCACAGTACTATTTCATCTGTTTCTCTTTCCTCAAGACTTACATTGCAATTGTTGTTCTCACAAAAAATATCAACAGGCTTTACCTTTCTGATAGCCATAATTTTCAGATTGCTTTGCTTTGTTGGGTTTTTTTGTAGAAGAAGTAATTATATAATGGCTGACAAACCACTTAATAAAATATCAAAATAATTAGATTTTATTTTGTCACCTACAAGACAGTTGGAAATTCTAAAATAAACAAGTACACTGCCCATTAATTAGACCCATTTTGGTCCCAAATATCCTAAGCCTGGTAAACTGCTGAGGGCTGACGTGATAAGATAAAATAATGACATGTAATATCCATTTAATGACTTTATTTTCATCTTCAGTGTGATTATAGATGTAGTTTTCACACATGTGAAAAGTATTAAGGGACCCTTTGTTTGCCTGTCAGCACAGATAAGGGCCTGTACTTGCAAGATGCACAGTATTACCCTAAATGAGCTTCAATTTGAAGAAGCACATGGTAAGGAAGTGGGACAAGGATATGCTGATGAAATATAGGTCTTGCTAAAAGGGAACAATGGAGAAGAAGAAAAACAGACAGTTTAACATGCTCAGTGTTTAGAAAGAAGTAAGCATGGCAATACAAAAGGCTGTAAGTTCAAACTTACAAAAGTAAACTGAAGTATCCTAACATGATTTCTATAAAAACAAATACACACCCCCCACCCCCGCCCCCCCCCAAAAAAACCTGAAAAAAACCCCAACAAAAATCCCCTCACACTTGTTATACTTTGACAGCTCTTTAAAACCCAAGTGCTGAAAGCAAAAGATAAGTCACAAACAATAAAGTCAAACAAACACCATGCTGCAGGAGACTGTCATATCAAATTCCAGAAGTCCAAGGGTACTTTGATGTATATCCACAAGTACTTCATATAAATAACCTACTATAATTGAAAACAACTTGTTTTCTATATTATAAACAGCAGCCAGATAGCATTATCAAACATTTTTTTATATTCTTTTTTTAACTACATCTTTTTTTCTTTCATTTGAGAGAAACAACCTCCAACTTTCTCCATCCAAAAACAACAGTGGAATGAAATGCATAGAAAAATACCCACATTTCCTTTCCTTTCAGCAAATTTCTTCCATGTAGATGTAAAATTTTAACCAGATGAAATATAATACTGTATTTAAATTAATTTCTTAAAACAACAACAACAAAAAGATGTGTTGGAAGGAAGCTTTAGAATTATGCATCTTAGAGATGAACATTCTCTGTGTACATGGGGAAATGTGACAGTCACAAGAAACAATCATTTCAGAGGAATATTAATCCACAGAAGGCAGTAAAAAGCAGGTCTAGTGACTTTTGGCTAAAAGAATAATTTAATTTTTGCTATTACTGAAGTTTCATGATGTCACAATGAATAGTTTACAAGACCTATTTTGCCCATACACTTACAATGTAGCATCAAGAAAGCCCTGAGATATGTTTGGGGATCCTAAGCAAACCAATTTTTATTTAGTCATAATTTATACAGAGAAAACTTAGTAACAATACATGAACACATTTTCCAAAACTCCTTTGAACCTATGTGGTATTGTGACAAACCCAAGATTACTGCTCTCAAATGCCAGAAGTTCCCTTTGTTCTGTACCCCTTTATTCCAAAAAAATCTTTATTCATGCTTGCAATTTCCAAGATCAGTTTTTTACTTGCCATAGTTTCATCTTGCAAAACAAAAGAGCATAGTGCTGTAGCTGTTAGGATTACAACAGGAATCTGAGTAATGGAGAGATTTAGTCTAAGCATTCTAAGTGTTCCAGAGCAATTCCACACTGATTCCACTGGATTTCAAACATTCCTTAAGGGAAAAGAAAAACTGAGCAACAATTATGGCCAAAGTTGTCCTACCAGATACTGTTTCATCACACAACTTAAACTTACCAGAATAACTGTAGAAAAACCAGTTTGGAGTACACCTGAGCTCTTTTCAGGGAGCTCTGCAGCCACCGCACAGCACAGGAAAGAACACCTCTCTGGCATATTCTGACAAAGCAGACAAAAGGCGGGGCACCTGCCTACCCTGTGCCATCAAAAACTGCTTTAGCATGTCCAGACCTAAAATCTGATCAGTTAAAGAGGTTTGAAAGCAATGCTTGAATTTAAAAGATCATATACCTTTAAATGAATTTTGGATGATCTAAGTGTCAAAATTAAACACCTACATGGGCACTCAGGTGACTCCTCTGAACTAGTCTTTTAAAAATTCAAACAATTCATAGGCAACATCTTTATGCTTATCCATTTAACATGCCAATCTTAAATTAATATCTGGAGCTTGAGTAGTTTTGAATGACCAAGATATCCTGACGGGCTGGCTTTACACTGGTGTACAACTGTTGGTATACCTTAAGGCAAAACTAATGCCTTAAGCGTTGCCTTAAGCAACTGCCTGAAGTTGACATTAAGCAAGTCAGGATTTGAAAACATATGTATATAGGAAAAGACTCAGGAGTCTACCACAAAAAATGACTTGGAATTAGATGAAAGAAAACCAAATCCTGTTTGACTGCAGTTCAAATCAATATCCCATTTTCAGCTGTTAATTTCCCAGTAATTGTGTCTTATTTTCCTCAGCATGTGTTCTATTGAAAATGTCCGTCACACTGGGATAGTGAAAGACTTTTGATCTATTAACATGCAGATTTTATGAAAAACACCAAGTCCTACTCTCTTAGGACTTAGTTTACAATAATTTTTAAAATTACTTCTTTTCTCATTATGGCAGAACAGAAGAATTAAGAACAGTAGGTATTCATTTTTACTGCAAAATATTTTATAGAATTTTATAGGTAATAAGACAAAAAGAGTATGTCATTCAGACTTAGCAGAGATGGGCCGTAGTTTATTTAGAAAAGTCTTACTGATGGGAGAAGTTGATTATTGAGAAAACAAGCCACAGGTGCACATCACACATATCAGGTGAACAACCATTCACCATCCAAGTGCCATGTCTTAGGAAATAAATTCTACTTCATTTTAAGTACACAAATGGCTCATCTACATAGCCATAAAAACTTTGGTAGGAATGATTTACGTGACTATACTTGCACTAAAAACTACAGATAAAGGGTCTCAAGTGCAGCTTTAGCAAAGGAGGAAGAGAGATACTGTAACTTTCTTAGCCAGGTTGCTGTGCATAGCACAAGAGAACTGAAGCTGTGATGTGGATGCATGGGTGCACATCTAAACATGCTTTTCAATTATTTGAATCCTATAATAGTCAGACCATGATTTTATAGACACAGTAAATATAACAATAAAAAGAGTGACAAAGCAACTTCTATATTGGCAAAAAATATTGATCGCATAATTTTAAAAATTAAGTATAGTATTCCAAAATAAATGGGTGGTAGTAGCAAGTGACATTTTAAATGTTATAACACTGTCAAAAGGACCCAATTAGAAATAACTTTCCCATTTTTTCTTTAAATACAGCAAGTAGTTTTTCAAAACTGTGTGAGCAACTGTAAAGGCTGATTGGGATTTTGAAGTCTGCCACATAGAAACTGTTACAGTAAAAGGAAATCAATGTTACAAAATGAATCATGACAGATGAAGAGAAGTGAGGCACAGAGGGAAAAGGTCAGTTACCATGAAACTGATAATGCTAATAAACTAGTCAGTGGTAACCATTCTTATCATTTCTACTTATTCTTCAGAATGCCATAATGATGTCAAACCACATCAAAGAGCAATTATACTATCATTTCATTGAAAAAAAAAAAATCCAGTGGGAGAAAATTCTCATCTAAAATAATTTAATCGACTTTGACAACTTGCAAAAAAAAGCCCTGGTCTGGATTACAAGCCACATCTTCACTAGACTAGAAATTTCTCATACTTTAGACTCTTAGCTTGTTTTCTCTCTTCCATGTTCAGATGCTGCAGATGAAATGGATGCTACTTTGGTTTTGTACCCCTAAATGGGATGGAATGTGGTGTACAAATATTTAATAGAAATGGAAAGCAAAGCCACTGCTAAATGCTCTCTTTTTCACTGTCCACATGCATTAGGCATAATTTCACTGGTGTATTTTGTGTGAGTCTATATGTCTACGGAGAGGAAGACACAGTAATTACCACTCAATGAAGAGTCAGTTTGGAACCCAATATGCTTAATGTCTGTCCCGGGAGATATGCTCTTTTACCCAACCTGTCTAAAATATGGGGCAGGACAAAGACTTAGCTTGAGAGCAGTCATGGCAGAAAACCTATAGGGAACATATTTCATGTCACAATCATTAAGACATAATTATACTAACATGCTGGTAAACAGATATTTGGGCAGGAAAGGAATTATCTACCGTGTAAGAAATAATCAGATAAACAGCATCTCTGCTTAAATTCTGAAACCCTGTATCTAAAAAACCCCGAAACTTGAAGAAACTTTTGGAATACCCTTACACTTATGTTAAAAGAGCTCTCCAGTTTTGTCACAGGTTAATATGTCTGTTACAGGCCATGGCTATTCTGCCTATAACAGGTTATTTTTACTTACAAGTTTTCAATGTTCAGACACTCTGAAAGTGTTCTTTTAAAAATTACTAACTTCTAACTTCTGAGCACTCAGAAGTTAGATCTGCAATGAAAAATAAGGCTTAAGAAAACTTAATTTTTAAAGCTTCCCCACAAAAAGACAGATTACAAATTATTTACAAGCAAAAGAGTTATCAGAAAAAGAAAAGGGTCTCACAATATTAGTCACAAGCCAGGATATAAACTGCACTGAAAAAAATTCATGCAGAATCACAAAATATTCTGAGTTGGAAGGGACCCACCAGGATCGAGTCCCAACCCTTAACTGAATGGTCATGGATCAAATCCATGATGTTGTAGTTATTAGCACCAAATCCTTTATATTCCTTTTGTTGTCAATAAGGTACTGAAATTACACTCTGTATAAAGAGAAAATAATATCAAAGCCCTTAAATCCATGTGAGATTTTGTGCTGCACAAAGGAGAGACTCAATCTAATGGGCAAACCATGAAGGTAAAATTTCTTGGCAGTAACCCAGCATTATTTTTCTTCCACGTGGCTTTTAGGCAACAAACATGGAGCAGATTGCAGAAGGGCATCCACCACCTGTATTTAGTAATCTTACCTACAAAAGTAAGTGAAGTTTTAAGGTAGTTACCAGCATTCAGAATTCTCAGAAGTTTTATACAAGCTTTATAAAGACAAACCAAAGTCATTGAACAGCCAGTTATGTAAAAAGCAGGTATCAATGCTGTAGGAATAGTAAGGAATAGACCAAGACATATAAAACACAGAGTTAATGTTGCAATATCAAGTAATTTCAATAGCTGACTAGTAACTGAATAAAAGCTGGGGTTTTTTTCAAATTTAAAATACAGGAAATAGCATTCCATAGAAAGCAAGTAAAGGACCAAATTTTACTTCAGTGGACTTAACAAAAGACTAAAATGGCAGCTTTGCTCTACTAAGAGGAAAGGAATTATGGAAAATTTGGTGTGTCACAGGAACCAGCCTCACAAGGCATTTTTTCTTTGAAGTCAGTTAAATTCCTCCAACAAATTGAGACTAAACATATAAAGGTAAGCTGGAGGTGCACTTCCAAGCAAGACAAAATTTGCAAGTTGCATTCACAATGATAGGTACTAGATATTTCCCCCCAAAAATATAATTAATTCTACTGAATAAATTTAATTAATATTTGTCTCACTACTAGTGCAACAACCAGTCTATTTTGAGTCTTTTGCTGGTAGTCATTGCACAGAAATAACTATTAAAATCTGCTCTTTGTTAACCACTTCATTTATTTCTTTACAGTGATCAGGCAGAGTATACAATCTGTCAGCTAATACCAACCAAACTGGCTTTTTTCCTGCAAGACAGATGGTTCTAATCTTCCTCAGTACAGATATAATTTATCTTGTTCTGTTCTATTTGATGTGCAGAAACTAATAAGGATATAGAATTGTTACCAGAGAGCATTTGTTTCCCAGAATTAAGCCCGGATCACCTAAGGGGCAAAACAATTTATGTAATGCTTCAAGACAAATGCATTAGTGATGTCACAAGTACAACTAGTATCTTGTCAATAGAAAACAAATCTATCTATTTCCCACCCCAAAGGGAAACAGATGGTAGTAATCTGGAAAGGCAAAGCTTGCTTCATTTTACTTCATGAGAAAGAAAGGGAACAATTGTTTTCATTTTAATAAAACTAAAAAAAAAGTCCTTTTGACTAAATTTCACTGAAAACTTTGGGGAGGAAAAAGTTAGGAGGAAAAAGTTACAAGATCCTGAAGAAAATGACTCAGTGTCTGAGATATTAAGAGAAATTAAATTTTTCAGGTATCATTATAGAGGTGGTTGATATTTTAGTAACAAAGATAAGGTGACAAATCTGTAGATGGAAAAATGTCATCACACAAAATTTTATTAGGCAGAGGAAAGACTGCAGGAACCTGTGTCAGTACTTTCCTTTTTTTATCCATGAAAGTGAAGAAGCAAGAAAATTTTTTTCTTGTTCAGAAACTCATTGGGATTTTAACATTAGCCATTTTTCCTGATGAGAGTCAAAGCATAGCACACATATGGATTTCAAGCACCACTTCATTTTAAGATCAACTGATAAATAATTGATATTATTTTTACTGTGTCATGGGTTAATTGAATTTATTAGGGAAAAAAAGCCCCAAAACAACAGAACCCCAAAATTGCATTTGTAAATATAATCATCTTTAAATAAGAGATGTCATCTCCCCCCTGCCCTTACTCATACTTTCTCATACTCTCTATTCCATTCCTGCTTTTAGCTCATTACTCAAAAAGAGTCGCAGGATAAAGGACCATGTGCAAGATGTGGGTCCCTACCAAGAACAAAAAATAGGCGTATGGGGTGCAGGGCCAGGAGTTGGACATGATGATCCTGATGGCTCCCTTTCACTCAGCATATTCTATGATTCTATGAATTCCTTTTACCTGTTTGAGATGGAGTACTAAGACTGAGCCTACTAGGTTTTAAAAAGACAATAATTAATGTTTTGGTTTTCAAAAGTTTCAGGTTTTCCTTATGCAGTTTCCATTAATGTCTTTAAGAATGTGGCCCAGTGTCTAGTTTCTAATAAAACCTGTACTGACCTACCTTAATAGCATCTGTACATTCTCAATATATTTTTAATTTTAAGGAATTTAAAACTAAGTGAGGAGAGGAGGTCAGAGGAGACCCATGAGCTGTCTGATAAATAAACCAGGTTTTCCTTTTCTCTCCCTCGCAAAATTCTCAGTATCTGTAGTAAGGGAAGTACAGCAAAGTGCTATGTGTAGAATCCATGATTCAGTTCAAATATCACAAAACCAATATCTTATCACAAAACCAATAACTTAAGAAAGGTGTACATTTGTAAAAAAAATTATCTTCTTAAATATGCAGGTACAAATCCTGCTTGTACTTTATTTCTGCTAAATATGTAATCTCACTTTTCACTTTAAGATGTGTTTAAAATGCTTCAGCTGCCTCTTTTACTATACATCCTGTCACATACTACCATAGCAACTTCAGTTAGATGTTTCTTAAGTAGTGAGAACTTCAAAAACCACTAGAGGGTTACCTAGATTATCAAACAGATTACAATAAGAAACAAAACTCCTGCTGGAAGGTTCAAAGTTATTTCTCACTGGGCAAATACAAATGTTATGACTTCCTTGTACATTTTCAAAGAGACATTGGGATGAAAAGCAAACACCAATAATAAACAGTTGTATAACTGTTAATTGTATAACTGTTAACTATGTAACTGTATAACACCTTGTTTTGAGATACACATGATTATCTGGA
The DNA here is from genome assembly GCA_037834095.1 of Argya squamiceps. NCBI lineage: Eukaryota > Metazoa > Chordata > Aves > Passeriformes > Leiothrichidae > Argya > Argya squamiceps. Next base: position 46,937,624 of record JBBMKD010000115.1, on the reverse strand, counting down.
TATACACTGAAATGCTGTAGTCCCCTTCCATCTCTTATAATAGGTCTATATTTTTTACTGGTTTTATGTCTTTATTTCAGAAAAAAAAGAATATAATTTAGTCAAAAGATATGGTCAATTAGTAAGCATGCTACGGGGTACTTCTACACTTTCATTTCAGATTTAAGGACAAACTGTTGAACATGAAGAGAAAACTGCCTTGTTACTTTATTGCCATTCAAAGCAAACCTCTTAAGGCAATACAATCCTGGCAGGTAGGTAATGTAATCATGCTATGGTCTGCCTCTAACCAGAGCTGAGAGTGTAGAGGAAAGAAAACATATGATATTAAGCTGCATTTATATATGCTTTCAGTGAGTTTTTGATATTTTTTTCCAAAACCAGATACTTTTGTCACACACTTTTTATAACATTAAATTACGTTCCAATGATATTCATATTTACACATTAGTATATATGATGAAATAATATCCCAAAGTATTTTCTTACAAAACTGAGAGCTTCAGTGCCATTTGTGGATATAGAAAACACTCAACAAAAGTTTCACTTCAAGCTGATTTGTGAATGCATGTGACATGACTTGTGCATACAGTGTAAAATGCATACATGTTTCTCCACAGGCAACAGCTGAAGAAGAGATGAAAGCACAGAACACTAGAAAGCCATTTTCAGAAGTAGAAGTGTTATGAATCATAATTTGAATGAACTAAGTAATTTTTTTGTGTGTGTGCAAGAGACAAATATGTTTGGCATTTCTGTGTTATGTCAAAAGAAAATTTCATGTACAAATTATACAGCATTTTCTTCTGTATCTATGAAAATGCAGACTATGCCTTCCTGCACTAGAGGATGAGCGTCACTAGCAATGTTTTATACTATCTGCTCACTTGCTCCACAGTTTTAACTAATTGAGGAAGAAATGCCTTTAGTTTTATTTTCTTTATTAATTTGCATCACTGCCAAAACTTCAAAAGAAGCTGTTTAAACAAAACAGGGAAAAACAAATTAAATAGAAAGGGAGAGAGGGAGAGGGAGAGGGAGAGGGAGAGGGAGAGAGGAGAGGAGAGGAGAGGA
>JBBMKD010000115.1:46923668-46936450 GCA_037834095.1 Argya squamiceps | reverse complement strand
AGGGAGAGGGAAGGGAGAGGGAAGGGGGAGAGAAGGGAGAGGGAAGGGAGAGGGAAGGGAGAAAAAAGAGAGAAAACAAACAAAAACAAACAAACAAAGAAACAAAAAACCAGAAAAACCCGGAGAAAAAAAAAAAAGAAAAAAAAAACAGAAAAAAACCAGAAAAAAACCCCAAAAACAAAACAAAACAAAACAAAACAAAACAAAACAAAACAAAACAAAACAGAAAAAATACAGGAAAAAAAACAGAAAAGAAAAAAAAAAAACCCAAAGAAACCCAGACAAAAACTGGAAAAAACCAGAAAGTATAAAAATGTCCACCGAGGTACAGAACTGTGGAGGATTCTCCATACCACCATCTGGTCCTCATTAAAACTGGACAATGTAGTTTTATTATGTCTCAAAATAAACTGAGATGATGTTAGGGACCCCAAAAGAAAGAAAAGATTTAAAAAACCAAGGAAAGATTGCCACAGATTTTCAGAAAAAAAAATACTATCACAGTATTGTGAAAATATGTTAAAATAAGCCCATTCTTTTCCAGTTTTGCTTGATATTGACTTTTTTTTAACCAAGGAGTATAGAATTTTTTCCATGCCCACACAGGGAGCATACAGGCAGCAAGTCTATAAACTCTCCAAGACTAAGTGCTATGACTGTTTCCTGGCTATCCAATATTACCTGGGGAGAAGAATGCACTTTAGAGTCTGACATAGTACAGTAAGGAGAGAAGGATGGCAGCAGACTGGGATTGAGACTATCCAGAGATTCATGTTGTAGACAGGTTATAATAAAACACTTTATAATTGGTAAATAGAAGATCTGTCAGAAGTGTGTTATTTTTCTAGCCTGTTTATTTTCTTACAAGTTTAGTGGCTCCCATCAAAGATCAATATGGAGGACTGTATCTGACTCCTGAAAGCAATGATGCTTTCCCACCGAGAAGTCTATCTTCTGGTCTGGTAAGAAATCTTCTTTCTGGGAAGCAAAAAAACCCCAAAAGTTTGCCAATAAACCCTCCAAAAACTCTGAACTGCAACCCCTAAACAACAACAAAACAATTACATGCTCTAAGCACTCACTAGTCTCTTTTCTTTCCAGCACTTTCAGTGATTCCCCTGTATAACTTATTCTTAAAAGTTACACTTTCCAACAATTTCAATCCTCCAGTCTCAGTCTGACCCTGAAAGACTGGCAGAGCTGACCAGCTGTAATCTCAAAGCACTACTTTTTAAACGTTTTTTGCTTAAATAGTGGTTTTAACTCTTTACTGGAATTTCTAATTTCAACTGACATGTATGTGTTAATGCTGGATACATACTGCTACATACAGTGTAGGGGAAATGTATCTGCTAATACAGCAATATATATTACAAAACTTCCAAACTAGAAAGGAGATTGAACAATTCTTTTTCAGGTAGACTATTCCCACAAACAAGATTTTTGCTTTGTTTCTGCAATTTGGCAGGCAGGGCACACGGAGGCTTTGATTCCCAATTCCATTCTCCATCCCTTGTGATGTTATTTCCGTATCATCACTTGACATACATCTAAAGTCTGTCTGACAGCTGTCAGTTAAAAGTTAGACCAAGTCACATCTTGTTTCAACAGATTGCTGTTGTGCATGTGGTGCTTAGTACGAGTGCAGATATCAAGCAGTAATTGCTAATAATTCTCAGTCTGGGAAGAAAGAGAGGTAAGAAAATCCTCCCTCACAGGCTCCACAAAATACAGTGAGCCATAGCCTGCTTCCATGGGGATTAGAGCATCATAAAATAACTTGGGTTCAACCTCAGCAGTCCTGCTCAGAACAGGATCAGCTATGTGATCAGACCAGGAGACCTGGCAGCTGAGGGCTTTTATCCTGCCAGGTCTTGAAAACCTCCAAGGATGGAAGCATCACTGAGCCTCAGCTCCATTGCTGGATTGGCCTTGCAGGGGAAAAGGTTTCTGCTTACACTCAGTCTGACCTGCTCCTCAAATCCTGTTTCAATGTATATCCATTATCTCTCACACTTTCTGGCTGTGCTTTCTTGATTACTCACAGTTGGTGAGGGGCTGCCCTTGGATCCTGCACCCCAGAAGGCATCCCATTCCAGGCTAAGTAAGCACAGCTCACTTGGCCTCCTTGCAAGAAGTGCTCCAGGCCCTTCTTGGAGCAGTTGGATAGTCTGCTGCAAAACTGCTCTTTTTCACCTACATTATTCTTGCACCAGGGAACAAGGGGGGCAAAATCTGGATGCAGCATTCAATGCATTTAACGAAGCACTGAACAGAGGACAACAGAAAATTTTGTCAACCTACTGGCTTCACTAGAGCTTATAAAGGCCTCATTTGTCCTTTTGACTCTCTCTTCTGTCAGGGTACACTGCTGACTTATGTCCTAGTTGCTGTATTTCAGTGTCGCCTGCATCTCTACAGAATTGCTCCCATTTTTCAGGTCCCAGTCTGTGTTATGGCCAAGGACACTTAGCTGACACTTAAATCATGTCAGTTTTCCTGAACTCCTTTATCCATCAAAGTTCCTATGGAACCTTGCTTACCAGCTTCCCAAGCAAGATGAAATCCTCTCTCTGAATGTCCAGAGTCTGCAACTCACCTTGCTACAATCAAGTGTGCCTCCAATATTACAGATATCCCTTATTCATAAATAACAAATTCAGCTGTGTATGATGGCCCTTGGGTGGCCCATCTAGTGCACACACACCTATATCAAGCAGTAATTCCTCACATTTTGCAGAAATGTACTCAATTGCTTATGTCCTCCTATTTATGGCACTTTCAGCAGATTTTAGAGAGACTACAGACTGATGAGAATCAGTTACTAATCCAGGGACTTTCTTCAGTTGTTAAAAGAACAACTTATTGTTTCTTCACGTATTTTGTCACTTTGATTGGCAACCTGCAGCATGCTCCCTCCACAGTGTCAAGTTTTGTGGCTCTACTTTGACCTTAACTCACGAGCTGCACCTTCTCATCAGGGGTATTGCTACTTCTTGTCTTTCCTTCTTGTCTTTCCTGTCAGAGATTTCAAGTTTCATGAGCTGTCCTACCACATCTCAGTGATTCCCCAATGTTGCAGTACTGTGATCAGAGACAGCTCTTGTTCTCCCAGTTTGTTTCTCAGGCTGTGTACACCTGTGCTTGAGCATGTACAGGCTTCCTTTTTCCAGAACCATCAACACTGCAGAAAATTCCTGCACACTGTCTCATAAAAGCTTCTGCAAGGACTAGATACATTTTAGACTTCTTTATGTAACATCTGTTGCAACAGCAAAATGCTCCTATTGTGCTGCTATAGTACAAACAATTTTTTAGGAGGGCAGAATGTGATTTATTTTTTGATTTGGAGAAAAGGTTTTTCATTTTCTGGGGTTTGGGTGTTTTTTTTCAAAACCAGAGTAAAGTGCTCTGCAAATAGCTTAGAGAATTCTTATGCTGTATTTACTACCCTATTTTCCTCATTTCACTAGGCAGGCCCCAATGCAACACAATTTTCTCTTCCATTCTCTGACACTGAATCAGTGCTTCTCACCTCACTGCTTTTTTGTAAAGTTTTCCCAGAAAGGAATCTAGGTGAAATCTTCAATGGCATGACAACATCAAGAGATGCACTTAAACCTTAGGTCTGATACATAAGGATATTAAAACAAATCAGTCTTTCCACCCATGCCTTTCTATCTATCATCTTGTAATAGAGAAAAGAGCAAAATAACAAAATTACAAAGTAGTCTTCAAGTCAGATCTCATTATTAATGATGAAGCTAATATGAGAAAGGGTAAAAAAGGTCAGTCAATAAAGGAATCAGTGTATCACCAATTATTTGTGGAGTTCCAATGAAAAAAATATTCTAATCAGTTAATAGAACACTTATACACTGACATATAACTCAGAACAGTTATGAATAATTTTAAATGCTACTAGGACTTAAATTTTTTAGTTATGTGGACTAGAACCACTGCTTACTATGCATTAATTTTCTTATACACATCAAGATATCTTCATGTAATTCAACTCTTATAATACTACTGGAAAAATAACCAAAACTCCTGTTATTAAAACAAAATCTCAGATTTGTCCTCTGTAGGGTTACCTTTCAAATAGTGCAAACATGCTATATATAAGAAAACTGCAATATTAATTTGTTTTGGAAAGAAAGGAAAAGCAACTTTTTAGAGCCAAAACCAATGTTACCTCTATAAAAATAACAGCAGGACATACACTAAATCTAACTGGCGAATTGGGGTGGAGTGTCAGGGGTGGGAATGGCATAATACTGACTTGGTGGGGTTCTGTTCAAAACTAAAGAAAGCAATTTTGATTCCTCTACATGCATTAGGAAACCTGGCTAAAATTTGGCAGGAGACCTTAGGCTTTTCTATGTCCGCACCCTAACTTAAAAGCCTTTTAATTATGCTTAGAATATCTTTTACACATGACTGCAAGAATACTACTCTGAGATGCAAAGTTAGTAAATTCTGCTTTATGGAATCCTAGAATCAAATTCATTAGCAGAAAATTAAAATTTTTATCTTTACTGTGCTGTGACCCTCTACCATGATTTTGCTTCTTATCAGCCTAAATAACACTACACAGTATACAAAGTTGTTTTAGTAGTTTTTATATTATTTGAAGACAATGTACTTTTATTATGCACTAACCAAACTTAAGCCTGTCTCATCACAATAAAATCTTTAGGAAGCATCACAGTATGTGAAGTCAGACAGTTTCTTATTAAAAAAGCACCGTCAGGGTTCTTTACAGTAATGTCACTGTCAGCAAACATTAATAAGAAATATTTAAAGTGTTCTAATCCATACTGAGGAAAGCATAATTAGCCAGAAATATTTCTGCATTCCTACTTGCCACTTTCAGATATGTATCTTTTCCAGGCTGCCTTGTACATCTTAAAATGGCTTTCTTAGTAAAGAGTTATCGCAATAGCTTTCTTAAGGTGTACATTTGGGATGTTAAAAAAAAAAAAGGACAAGGAATAAAAGCCTCTTTAGAACAGAAAGTACAGAACATAGCACTTCAACTAAAGAAATACATGAAATTCCCGCATTTAATTGTGTTAAGAGGACACACAGAGATCATTTAAAAAAAGAAAAATCTGCTATAACTGCTCTGTGGCCTGGAGCAAAGACCTCCTCTAGCCCATTCAGCCTCACTAAAAGCACTTTGCAAGGCCATATACCAGTCTTGAACTGTAGATCTGGTATATTAAAGTGTTTGAAAATAATTTTGCAAACTACACTTTAAAGAGCAGGTTTGTGATAAAACTGAAGCCTCAACAAACTTCTATCACAAACAGTCTCCACTTGACACAGATTGGTATTTCATTCTGGAGCCACACAAAGACAATACAAACAACTTCAAACAATACAACAGTCCTTCAACATCAAGGCAAATAGTTGAGTTTTTATTATTCTTCCAAAAAGCATTAAGACACAATTTACAAGGCCACAATCCCTTCTTTTCAGAGTTATCCCAAGAAATGTATAAAGAAAAAAACCCATGCACAACATCTTTTAATACTGTCTTATTCTGGAGTAGTCAAGCTGGTTTGGCTGTCCAGCACATATTAGAATGACTCTAAAACTGACTGAGCTTTAGCATGCACCAAGGTTTGGGATTTGGAGGGGTCTTTACCAACTTCCATCATGTTATTGTCTTCTTACTTCAGCAACAGTCTCTTTCCAACCTACAATCTTCCACAAGAAATAAGTCAATCACTAAACAGCTTTGTATTTTCTCTCTGCTCAGAGGAGAGCACACACATATTTTAGGGTTTTTTGCTTTTAAAAAAGTGTTCAGTCACAGAAATTAATAGAACAAAAATCTTGTTCCAAGCACCTTACAGTAATGTTATGACACTTGTTCATCTGCAAAGGAGCAGGAGAAGCTTTACAGGCTCTTACTGTCTCACCAATATCTACTGTGTTCCATTCCAGGTCTACCCAAACAGTGACTGGTTCATTTCTGTGCACTGTCACACCATCATTGCTAGTAGGGAAGGCATTCTCAGTGAAACAATTTTGATGACTTCTTGACCCGCATCAATTGGTTTGGAGTGATAATTGTACCCTGTTCCTTTAACATCTTAATCATGGAACATTTTAAGAACACTCAGAAGCTATGAAAACCTCCAAGAAGTTTTGATCCTACATATTGTTTTAGGTCGATTTACATTTAAGCATTTTTCAGATTTATAATAAGTACATTATATTACATCTAGCGTAAGGTTCTATTTCTATCAGAAATATGATGGTTTTCAGAGAAAGATGAGTGAATTGATAGCATCCAAGCCCACTATTTCACCATAAGAATATATAAATACTTTAAGTTAAGATATTCCATTCTGGTTGGTCCTAGGATGACCTAACTTCTCCAAGTATTTCCAGTTATCATTTCTGTCTAAAGCAAATAAATGCATTTTCTAGAAATAGCCTGAAAGTCTAGCAGTAAACTCCATGTCATAGGTTTTAGTCACATATGGAAAAGACAAATGACAGTCTTTCCTCTTTCCTACACTCTCCCCAGGCTTGAAGCAGGATTCTTCCATCCCAAAATGACATAAAATTTAGTTCTCCACCTGCCCCCACTGAATCTTTTTACACCCAATTCAACTGTACATTTCCGGCGTTCTCAAAACTTAGGGGTTTTCTAACACAGCAACTGCGTCTGCAAACACAGTAGAATTCAGGCATGATCTGGTGTTTGTAGTGCTAGAAAGAAATGTACTATTCTGACCATAACAATTGTCAAAAAGGAAATAAAATGCAGAGGAAGTTCCTAAAGAACAATTTGCAAAAATTTTATATGTAATTTTGAAAGGGTATTTTTGTAACTGCCCTCAAAGTTTGTTTTCTATAGAACTAGCTAAGGCAAATACTGGCATTCAAAGCCTGCAGCTACCTACAAATGTTAGCTTGAATTCAAGGTCTTTCCTCAACTCTATCTGCCCAACAGAGAAGAAGTTTGTGAAGCAAGCTTCCACTTTAATTTCATTATCAAATCTGTAAAACTGAAAACCTTCCTCTTATTTGGGTTTCCAAAAACCTTGGGGGTGGGAGGAGCACCTCTGTGGAGGAGGAAAAAAATTTTGTACACAAAACTTGTGGTTGCATCTAAGAAATGTGTAACACAGTACAGAGAGAAAATGATGCCTATAAGCCGTGCAAAAGGCTGCTTTTCTTTGAACAGTTAGGAGTTATCCACTGTTTTATTATATCATCTTTCTTTATGCTATCTTTCTTCTTCCTAGACAGATTTCCAAGGTCACCTTCAGAGTCCTCTTTACATGTGATCCTACAAAACATAGTATCTGCACACTGCTTTGTAAACTAGAATATGCCATCTACTGGCAATTCAGTAAACTGAAAGTTCATCCATCACTACTTTAAACATTCTAAAAAATTTAACGTTTTAATTTTTTAGTATGTTTAAAGTGTGTTCAATTTAAATGCAAAACTAAAGGAACAAACTCCAGCTAAATCCATAAGATTACTTAGCATATAAATATTATGTGTAAGTTACAAGATATTTAACAACAAATCAGAAAGCTAGTGGTACACTGTAGGTCTGTTTGGTACAACTTTCTGAGCCCTAATCAAACTGGTTTTCCTTTTTTCTCTGGTGCTATTTTGCTATTTTATGAGAGGGAATAAAACATCCCCATGCCCTAGTCTGAGGTTTCTAGAACAATGAATAGCTGCAGTTATCTAATTGAAAGATCGAAAGATCTGATTTTAAAGAAAGAATTGTTTCAAAGATTTTTTTATAGTGGAGAGTTGAAACATATATAACTCATGTATTTTAAGAGTATAAGATCCATGTTTCAGCAACTCCATTATAACTTATTCACTTTAACACATACGTGTTTCTTAACACTGCAGTGTTACGATGCAGTAACACTGCTCAACTTCAGCATAAATGTACTTCTAAAAGTAGGCTTCCAAAACTGTTTTTAGAGTCTGGCTACTTTAATGGCAGTTTCCACTTCTATAATTTGTTAAGACAGACTGTTGAGGAAGTCCTTTGACGCACCTGAACCAGCTGCACTTGGTAACCACACAGGAACTGGTGGAGCACGTAAATGGAGCACCTTTAACCCTGGCAGCTCAAAGATCAGCAGGTGAAGCTGCCAGCTCAGCCCTGAGCAGGCAGCGAGCCGCGGGAGAGCTTCCCCCGCACCGCCGCCGGCCTCTCTGTTGTTACCTGCAGCCGCATAAACTCCTGCTGCCCTTTCAGGCTGTCGTTCATGGCCTTCGAGACGACGAACCCCATCGCGCCCTGCAGCGCCAAAGACACCAGATAGGGGATGCCGGCGAGCCGGCAGAACCGCATGAGGGCGAGGGGAGCCTCCCCCGGGAGGAGACTGCTCTGGGGCACGCCCCTTCCTCCTCCTCCTCCCCTCCCATTTGGCTATAGAAACCATCTCAAGAAATTTGAAGAAGCTCGTCCCATATGAATAGACAGGCAGGCCCTGGTAGGCTTACCACTTGTGTGTGATGTATCTAGGCAACATATGTAAATCAACAAGGAAAATAATTAAAAACGCCTTTGTCGCTTAACGCTTCTTATCTTGCTCTGCTTTTCATCATGTGTAAGAATGTTTTCACGGCATCATCCTCCATAATTACAAGCTGGCTCTGAAAGCCAAAGAAATGAAATTTTCATTCTTAAAAATGTTAGGTCAGAAATTATATTCTGTCAGTTGGCATTTTAAACAGTCATACAGATAAGTGCTAGAATTACAGAATCACAGAATATTCTGAGTTGGAAGAGACCCACAAGGATCATTGAGTCTGACTCTTAAGTGAATGGCCCATACGGCAATCAAACCTACAACCCTGACTATGTTAGCACCATGCTCTAATATCCAGAATGCTTTCAGCACTAAAAAAGTATTTCAGTCAGTTTTCCAATTTGAGTCTGTGAGGATACACAACACTTCAAACACCACCTCGTAGTGCAATTTGACATCTTGTCTTACCACAAGAATTAATGTTTTTCCAGAAACAGTCTACTCATACAATCTGCTGACATCTTGACCTGAAAATGTTGTTTTTGACAATATTTATTTTATAAATTCAGGATTTTTTTTAATAGTTTTGCTTAAAAAGAATATTTAAAAAGAAGACAACTGTCTTCCCATTTTTCCTCCCCCTTTTTTTTAATTACTGGTACAGCAAAAATGAGAGAAAAGTAAGAAAAAAAAAAGAGATTTCTCTGTTGTGGAAGCTTGTTTAGCATTTTTACTTGAAGTAAAGAACTTGAAGTAAAGAACTTCCAAGAATTTGAACTATCTTAGTTATAGTTTGAAAATGGCTATGACTTTTTGAAGTATTTAACAAGAATTTAATTTCTGTCCTGGATCTCTGCTGCATCAGAGATCCAGGGGAGAAATTTCTTGGTATACTCCAGCTCTACGCAAGATGGCACTGCTGCACTGGCAGCCACTGACAGGTATTACTTTAAGTACACTTCATCAGAGAGAATTGTGGTTGATGGGTGTCTCACTGATAATTTTGCGCGAATATGATGTTCTTTCAAAGCAGGTTACCAAAGATATCATCCATCTTCATCCACTGAGCCCCTTGTAACCAACCAAAACATTTTTCTCTGTCCAAATCTTTTCTTGAGGAGAAAGATGTTTCAGAGTGGAGTAGACCTCTATACTGCAGCTCTGGCAACCCTCTGTATTAGAGAGATCTGCTTTCTGTGGAGGGGTTAGCACGATGGGGTAGCAATCAATAATACAGGAATAGATAAGGGAGAGGTGGAGAGGCAGGACTGTGACTTATTGCTAGGGAAACAGTGCTGGTTTCCGAAGAAAGTATCTAGGATTTAAGAAGTAGCATAGAGCATGGAGGCTAGTTTTCCATAGGGTACTGTGATTAATACCTGTGAAAGGGAGGCTGGTTTTCAGCTACATCAGACTGCAAACACTGGCAGGAGCCCACCTGCAGCAGGGGTTGCAGCTCTTGCCTCTCTTTGCAGCTCCAAATATGAGCTGAATTATGTGATTTCACTGATATTGTCAATATTCATGGCACCACACTGGGGACATAACCTCTCCTGTTCCAATTCCCAGTCTGTTAGGTCAAGGTATGGGGACCACAGAAAAAAAATCAGATAGCATCATATATTACATGGTGCTGTTAGCTTGTCAGCATTTCTGAAAGCAGGCAGTGTTTCCCTAGTCCAGAAAGCTACAGGTTTTGCTGCCGTTACAAAAGACGCATGCACAGTCATAAAGACATTTGATAGTAACACAAATCTAGCAGCCATTAGATAGGCAGTCATGTCTCCTTTGCTTTTGCCATATTTTTAAAAATAATATTTAAATTATAAGATGCATTTTCTCCACAAACAGCTGGTCCAAAAATAATTGAACCTTGGAAATGTTGAATGTGATACCTAACAAAAGAAATTGAGTCAACTAAAAATGGAATTTTTTAGTCGGGGAAATGTTATCATTTGTGCCAATGCAGATATTTATTGGGAATTTATTTGTGATTTTTACATGATGAGGAAGAAAGAGGAAAATAGAATTAGAACCAGAAGAAATATTTGAAAGAAAGCAAGAGTTCTTTCTCTTATCTTTATATGTAGTGCACTTGGATGCATCAGTTTGAATTTTACCATAATGATTTGGATGTTAAGCAATTCATTATTCTCTTCAATTATATAATCCAGATTGAGAAGGAAACATACCATGCTAGAAATAGCCTGTTGAACTAGTATCTGGAAAATAGGTTATATCTGTATCAGTCTGCCTGATTGATTTCATTGAACTTGAAAGATTATCTACAAAATAAATTCCAAAATCTATCAATCAAAGTTAGTTTGAAGGAAATACAGATCAATGTCCTGAATGTGTAGTGTTTAGCAAGCCAATTTTCTTGTTTTACCATAGTGTATTTACTTAAGTATGCAAGAAGTGTACTGACTGTAAACATAGATGACTATAAGACATTTTAACCCCATAATAACTAATTATTTGTGACAATAACCTTTTTTTTTTTCTTCAAGATGTTAGCAATGAATGTTCAGCAAAACATTTTCTAATACTCTAAGTAGATTATTATTATTATGAAGAAAGATTATTGCAACTTTGGAGATTTTTTTTAACTTATTTTTTTGTTTTACTATTTGACTTCTGAAAATAGGAATTGTGTGAAGAAAAATCCTAGCAGCTACATAGAGCCAAGATAAACCTGTAGCTTTGACACAGCATTTTTTGTTTGCTGTAGGGGAAGTCCCTATGTGATCTGGTCTTCTTAGTTAACTTAAAACATTTATCATAAACTGGAAGCTTCCACTTCATTCTGGGAATATTTTTGTAGTCATTTTTTGCTCTTATTGGAAAGAAACTTCACAGCTTGTTTGACGATTATTTTGTCTGGGTTTATGACTGTTTTGTAACTCATGTACACCACATAGCTGTGTAAGTAAATTCACCATTTACCAATGTTATGTTTAGTGCTAAACTATTTGAAGCTTATTAAAATAAAAGCTTCCTCTGAGTCCTTTATTTGGGCTGCTTCCTTCTTTGAGGCCTCTGTGCTCCTCTGCGCTTGTAGAGGTGGATCTCTTTTGGGCTGATATGCCCTGGGAAGGGCCTGGAAGCAGCAGGGACAGAAGTCATTGTCTCTCTGGGTGTCTGCGTGAGGGGTGTGCAGAGGAGTTTTTATTGCATAACCTAGTATCTATTTCCTTCTTTCTGAGGGACTCATGTTATATGGTTTTGGAAGATTTGAACATGATTAAACCGATTGTTGTTAGACACCTTCATATCAATATGTCATATCAACAGGAAACCCAATGGCTTCCAGGAAGTGATTCCTGTGGTTTCTCAACCACCTGATGGCTTAAGGCCCATAAAATAATTAACTACATACTGCAGGTGGCAGTACCAGATGCTTGGGGCGTAGAGAGCATAGCAGTTTGGGCATCCTTCCCCTCCTTCAGCACACATTCCTGAGATGTGTATGCTACCATGGATCACAATTTTGTATTTAATTTGTATTTCATTCTGTAAATATACTCATTAATAAACCATTCTCACAATGGCTCCTTGGTTTTTTGATAATGTCCTGAGTAATATTCCTGTTTCAGGGTTGCTTTCTTGCAGAAAAAGGATGGCTGAGATCTTGTTAGGGTTATGTTTCATAACATAAGAAATATTCTTGCAGCAAAGAAGCTATACACAACATTGTATTTCCAGATTGTATTTTCGCATCATTAAATTGGAGGTTTGTCTCCCAGAAGGCTCCTTAAGTGGCAGGGAACAGAGCTATTTAAATAAATTGCTTTTTCATCTCTGGAGAAGCAGGACATAGGTCCTGGAATTTATGGATATCCTGAATACTGTGTCATAATTTTCAGTCCTTTGGCACCTCCACATGAGTATATATCAGTCATGTAAGCCATGCGTTTAGCAAGTGAATAAAGTGATTTCACCATGCTAAAAAAAAAGGGGGGGATAAGGGAAAGGAAAAGGCAAGGAAAGCTGAGTGGGGTAGGTACTGATGTCGCTTTTGGTTTTGTTTTCTAGAGCTTTCGGCTTTCAGAAACAGACAAGCTGCCTGGAGAACTCCCTGTTCCGCCTTGGCTGATGCGTTGGGAAACGTGAGTGAGGCTTAGAAGCAGCACAGCCCTGGGGGTTTTCGGGACGGGTTTCCGCGGCCAGGAGCAGTTCCCGGCATCGCCACGGCCGGCGCGCCAGCAGCGCGGGGGGGCCGGGGCCGGGGCCGGGGCCGGGGCCGGGGTG
>JBBMKD010000115.1:46873105-46923483 GCA_037834095.1 Argya squamiceps | reverse complement strand
GGCCGCCACGGAGGGAGCCCCCAGGCAGAGGGGAGCCCCCAGGGAGAGAGGAGCCCCCAGGCAGGCGGGAGCCCCCAGGCAGAAAGGAGAGTAGTCTCCAGACAGAAAGGAGCCCCCAGGCAGGCGGGAACCGGACCGCAGCTCTGGGGGGAGCGGGGCTGCCGGCAGCCGGAGCCCCACCCCGGTGCTGCACCGCTTTCATCCCGCCCTGAGGAGACCACGGCACCGGCGGCCGCCCGAGCCTGCCCGGGTGCGTTCTCCCTGAAGACGTTTGCTGTCCTTGGGAATGCTCACTGACAGGCAGGACTGAGATAGGCGTCGGGGAACTTTGTTGCAAAACATGAAAAAAAGCCAAAACTCAAACCCCACCACCGCAGTATAGAACTGTGCAGTAAAATGTGTTTGTGTGCATGTAGATGTGGATGTATATATATATATATAGCAGTATGTGTGTGTATATACAACAAAATTAAACAATAACAAAAAGAAACTCAAGAAAACAAACCCCATCTGTCCTGGTCTTTTATTGACCTCATTTACATGGAAAATGCAACCCTGTGACCTCGGAGCAAGCGATAAAAAAGCAGAAACTAATTTCCTGACATTGAAAGGTCAGTGCATCACCAGCTTTTCTGATCTCACAGTATTTTATAAATGTGTTTCAGTTTCTTTCTGTTGCACCTTTTTCTTAATGGAGACAATATAATTTAGCCTATTTTTAAGAGCAGCAAAAAACCCCAGTGGAAATTAACATTTATCTGTCTCACCTACTGCAGATATCCACCCCCTCAATCTCCTAAGGCTGTTACAACCTAAGTGTTACATTCAGCTATTTTATATACCACTGTTTCCACATTCATCTCACACATCAAGTAAAACCATTAGCCTTAATCAGTTTTGCACATTACGTGCTTTTTCTTCCATGACAGATACTGTGAGCGGGCTGTCAAGTGGAAAGAAGAAAACACTGAAAATTTTTGGACTGGTCGTTTCACAGTAATTTAACTCTTCTGAGAATTTCAAGCCTTTTCTGAGGTATGTGAAGACAGCTCAAGAAAATGAATTTACACTGAAACATATTTAGAGTTGTATTTTGTGCTGTTGACTCGGTTCTCCCACTACAGTCTACAAGTTAATGTCAGTATATCCCTTTGCTTCTAGCACTTGAGGGGGCAGGGGGGTTCTGTACTCTTAAATGACTTCTAGAATCAAGAAAATGAAAAAGACAGTGCTTTCTATTTTTTGCTAACATAGTACATATTATTAAGAACTCTTCTTTTATTACACAGTAGCAAGGAAAAGGGCCGTCATAGTGTGAAAATCTTTGGAAGAAAATATCTGTCTTTACAAGAGGAGGATAGAAAATGCTTTTCCTGGTATTCCTATGTTATTTCTGTTCCTGTTATTACCTTTACAAACATGAGAAAGCTGTGTAGAAATTCTAGTTGATGTTAGCAGCTGTTTGGCACTGCTGCTAGATTAATAATCTAGGGACCCTGACTCTGTGTAGATGGATGGCCACTTGCAGTTGTTGTTCCTGGTACTCATATATAGGTTTGACTGGATTATATGTTTATTAAAATGCCCATGGCATTTTATGATCTAATTTTTGCAAGATTTATGTCTTTGGTTACAGTGAACTACTGTTAACAATACAGAATTTTCCCTACTGGGGAACTTTCCAATAATGGGGAAGTTTCCTAAAGAAGTAGGTGTAGTTACGTCAACATTTAAGTGGTCATATGAAGTCTTTTGACAAATAGTTCTGTTTTTCCTGTCTTTTTCATTTGATTGCGGCACAAACATGCAGCAGCAGTACTGAGGAGCAATTTGCACAGTGAATATATTTTGCTTTTAAAAAACTATTTGCCACAGATGTTGGAAGTTGGTGGGAGGACAGAAGGGGCATTGTGGTAGGTTCTGTAAGAAAAACAGCAAGCAGATAGCGAGGTCTCAAACTAATCCAGAGGATCCTTCTGCTCAGGGTAAAACAGAAGGTTCTATAATGGTTATTGCAGCAGTTTTCTTTTTGCATGCGCACCTGGATTTGACCTGGACCTACATTTTTTTCCTTCTGAAAGTGAAAAATTGAATACAGCAGCAAACTTTCTCAGTCTTGAAGAAATTTGTAAGTAATAGTCATATTTCTTTTGTGTATTGTAAACCTTGTTTTGCTCTACAATGGGAGAAAGCATGCTAATGAATTTCAGCAATTGCAGGACATACACATGGGTCTTAGGACTACAAAATCTAACTTGTTGTCATCTGTCTTCCAGGAGTTAATTAGAACATCTCTCCTGGAGATCATACCAACATTCAGTTTTCCTGTCAAAAAGGGGGATAGGGGTTGCAGGCAGGAGTGTGGGTATCTTTCAGTACCCTGACTGTAGTGCACACACTGTTTGTTCCAAGCAGTGTACTAGTTCAGGCAGTCTGCTTTGCTCTGAGTAGTCTACAGCCTTCACTTTAAAAAAAAAAAAACAAAAAAAACCCCAGTATTTTGAGTCTGAGTGTGCTGCACTCTGGTCATTCTGGCATGGGGAGTGCACAACAATAGCCAGACAGTCTCAGTGGCAGGCTTGTCTCAAGAATAAGGGTGATTATGGCACATTTGTGAGATTGGTATATCTCTATCTGGTTTGAGAAGCTTTACTTTGGAGCTTACTTGGTGGTCTGGAGTGCTTGTTATTCAAGCAGGGAAATCATGATGGAAGCATTTCAATGCATACATGTTCAGAGAAGCTCTTGGGGACCCACAGTATTGGGCTGCAATTTTCTAGTGCTTTCAAGGACATCACTTGTGGGTAAGGAATAAGTCTGGTACCTAACCATTTTATGAAGCCTAGAATTTATCAATTAATCAGGTCTTGCACCCTAAGAATCTTCTTTGCATTTTTCCTACGCCTGTTTTCAGACCATGCTTACATGTTAACAATGTAGTAGTAGATTGCCTTCCTTTCTCAGCTCCACATGCATTGCCGGCTGCAAATCAGCTGTTGGGATCAGACAGCAGCAATCTGAGGAAAAGAAGTAGCTTGAATCAGATTGTTATAAGGAGTCTAGTTCCCTTAAGCCACAGCACTGTAAAGGCACATGTGTCTTATGAATTCAGGACAATATTGTTTTTTCACTATTATCTTAAAGTTGATAATCAGAGAAAGAAGGATGAAACATTTTATAAAAATGGTGAAGAATGGCAGTCAAGATAGAATTTCATCAGTTAGGAAATGTCATGGGTATTACAGTTGTCTAATTCCTTATGCAAATTCTGAAACTACCACTAGGAAACAGCTAAAGGCAATCCTTCCTTATTTTTGTGGATGTTTGGGTATCCAAAATTAGGCCTTTATTTAGAAAAAAATTTACCATTTTCTGTATTCTTGAAAAATGTCTGTTAGGGTGTTTGAATTTTTCTAAACAGTAATTTGAAAAATGATGGCACTACTGGATATTACTGTTGTTCTGACTTAAAATACAGATTTAAAAGCAGTGGGTGTGCGAAGATTAAATGTACAAGTTGATATTAATAAGCATTTTAAAATGTTAAAATGTTGGGTAGGACTATAAAACCTATGTCAACAAAGAGGGGCAAAACTTCTGACAGAGAAGTGAAATGACTTTTGTATTCAGAGGTAAAGCAGCAGAAATTCAAGGCAATAGATTCTGCTTGTAGATTTTCTGGCTTTGTCACTTTTTTACAAAGGCACTATTGTGTGAATAGCTGAAAAATAGTTGTTATTGTGTAAATATATGTTACAAGATTAACTACTGCATGAATTGTTTTCATAATATATGAAGCTTTGTGAGCCTTCTGATATGTACTGTGGGGCCAGGGTAAAAAAGCTGTGTGTATTCACAGCATGTTAAACTAAAGCAAACAGGTGGGGAAGAACCAACTTCTATTTCCTGCACTGACTGAGTATAGAAAATTATTTCATTTCCTATTAGGAGCAGCATTCCCTGCTATAGTTACGGGAACAATTGGGTATTTGTGAGTACTTATTTACTAATCAAACAGATATGATAAAGTACCTGTTTACCCAAAGCCAAGAACAGATGTTTAAAGCAAATAAAGTGAGATTTTTTCTTGTACCCACCAATGCAGGAAGATTTCTGCCTGATTATCTACTGGGTGCAGTTTTGTCCTGTTTTTAAATAGGGTGGAATTCAGTGTCTTCTGTCCAATTCTTTGTGTGGACTGACTATAAAGTGTATTTGACAGTGCAAGTCAGAAAATGAGTATGTGTTTATATTTGTCTATTATTTTATCATTTTAGGTTCAATCTAGATCATGGGAAGGCCTTTGTTTTTGTATATATTTTTATTCTACTGGCGTTTCCTAAATGGTAAGAAGCCAAGTCGTGAAAAGCAGTAGAACTATTTTAGTATGTTTTTTTTCCATGTATAGGCACAGAAGTGTTAATTTCCCCAGTTTTCCTTCAGCTGCTAGCATTTTATGTTTTTCATTAATATTTTAAGTAAAAAGGTCTAAGCATGGCTTTACATTAGACTAGATGTATGTATTTTGATATGGGGGCAGGTTAAAATCCCTGTCAGTGTTCCAGCAGAGGCACTGTTTCACACAAGGTACCGCTGGCATTACACAAAAAGTTTCTTAGGTTCTATCAGACCTGGCAATTGTTGTGTATTCTTTAAGATTGTGGATAACAACAAGTCACATTTATACAAGAAGAACATTCTCATTGGAGGCACTAACACTTGCCTGTTACCACAGCAGTGTTCTCAAAGCTGAGAACAGTTCACTGTTTCTCGTACAGGATCACAGTGTGTGTGTGTGTGCACAAAGCAGGTGTCTGCAGGTATAACTGCCCATTGTGTGTGCATACAGCAGAAGTCTTGTGTTTTGTCACACACTTGGACAAGTACATACCAAAATGTTTAACTTTTCAGAACAGAGCAGATACTTTGGTCCTTAAAATTTCGTATGGATATGGTAAGACATGACTTGAAAGATTAGGCGTATTACTGAAAAACTAACTTTTCATCCAAATTTTGTTTTTCAGCTTTATTCACTGTTGAAGCTCCTCAGTCACTCTGCACTGTGGAACGTGGGAACAATGTGACCATGGAATGCACATTTCCAGTGAATGGGAAATTAGAGTTTAGAGATTTAAGTGTCAGCTGGGAAAAGAAAGATGAGTCGAAGCAGGTTTATGAACTTCACAATGGAGAGGAAGACTTCAAAAATCAGGACAATGACTTTAGGGGAAGAATAAAATTGTTGAAAGAGAATCTGACCTTGGGACAGTCTCTCCTTCAGATCAGTGATGTGAAGCTCAGAGATGCAGGGGTTTACCGCTGTGTTATTGTCTATGGGGGAGCTGACTACAAGACAATCCATCTGAAAGTTAAGGGTGCGTGTGCTACTACAGAGCTCCAATACTCTGATACTCTTAAAAGATTTCAGAGGAGACCCTGAAGTAAGACCTATCTGGATTAGCAGTTAAAGAAACCTCATCAGAGGCAAGGAACTGTCTGATGATGCTTGTGCAGCTGTACAACTTGGTCCATCTGTTTAGGTGGAATCTGTGTTCTGTCCTTTAAGTCCCCAATGACATGTAAAGAATGGGGTTGCAAAATCCTGTAGAAAGTACAAAGACCATAAAGCCTATTGAGCTTTCTAAATAACATCAAAATTGTAATAAATCCTGTACCTCTAGTTACAGACAAAATAGTGTTACTTTTCCTGCCAAAATCCAAGCTGAAACTTGACCTTGGGGCTGGGGAAAAAGAAAAAGTGTCTTGCATTTAGTACAGGCTGTTCTTCTAGTTTCCTATTGCTAATGATTTTTTTTCCCCAATTGTTTAGCTCCTTACAGAATTATAAACCAAGGAGTGGTGAACACAGGACACAACGAATGGCAGTTGACATGTCAGTCAGAAGGATATCCAGAAGCTGAAGTAATATGGCAAAACAGAAACTATGAAGATTTGACTGACAAGGCAAACACAAGATCTGAAACTGGAAGTGACCAGTTGTACCATGTGACAAGTACCCTTACAATCAAAAGTGGAATTGATGAGATTTTTTACTGTATATTCTGGAATAAAGAGCTGCAAGAAAATACATCTGCCATTTTACACATAGCAGGTAACACTTCTAAATTTCATTTATGGTAATACACTTCAAGGTGCTAATGTAATTTTGTTCCAGTTGAATCAGCCGTGATTTGTTTATCTTTCTTAATTTTGAAGAGGCTAGAAAGAAATACTTGTGTCATTAAGTTTTGTTATTAATGTACAATTTCGCATGCTAACGTGTTCATCATGAATGTATGGTCAGAATTCAAAGACAGCAATTTTGTCTGACCTGCAGGTATGTGGAAATTGAGTCTAAATGTTAAAAAAGTTCCATTATTTGGAGAACATGCAGCTCAGCACCTGGAAATTAAATCCTCCCATACAAATTAAACACATCTTCCAAGAATATTCTATTTTGTTGATGATTAGTGTCACATAAACTTGAACTATATGGTCTTTCCCTGCCACTACAGCCTTTGCTTTGAGCATATTTAAATTTAACTAATTGTACACAGATTTTTTTTCCACATAAAGTCTGAATTGAAGGAAAACTCATAAATGGACAAGACCAATACACTTCCTAATTAGACCTTTTAACTAGGCAGCTCCTCTGCTGCTTTTGCTTTTGATTGTTCTTTTCTGCATTGTAGCCTGATATGTTTTCAACTAGACTGGAGACCTGACCCAACTCAAAAATAATACTTCTCTTTGTCAGACTGTTACTTCATCAGGTCCTTTCCCAGGTCCAGTTCACCACCTAGATTTAAAAACACCTGTGAGGTCACACTTTTTGGGCCTGACAAGGGCTTGAAACAGGAAGGTTAGAGAAAGCCAAGTCATTCTTTCAATGGGAAAGTTTGATTTTAACAAGAAAAATATCTGGGATTCAAGGAGACCACTTACCCTTTGCCTTTAGAACTTTATCAGATGAAAGGAACTCTCTGTCGTCTTTGTCAGTTAGCTTTTTTCTGTAATCCTGGTGGGAAACTAAACCAGATGTAACACTTTGACAAGCAGAATTCTGATGAGATCAAAGGCAGTATCATATGATGCAGAGAGCAAAGACAAATATTAATGAGTTCTTCCCCACTGTTTATTTGAAAAAAAGTTAAGTGCACCACTAGCACCTGACCTTAGACTCAATCTATACTGTTGTTATCATGTCTTAACTGCTCATAGCAAAAATAATCGTGAAAATGAAAGTTGAAGGGAGGATCTTATGCAACTATGTAATGTCTTATCCCTGACTTGTTTTTCTTGAAGATTCAACTGATGGCATTCTCCAGACTGAGAGCAGACGCTTTGTTGGAGCAGCTCTCATTGCTACTGCTTTTGCTGCATCAGGGCTTCTATTTCTGCTCTGCATAAGAAAAGGTATGCAAATTATCTATTTTAGAGTATCTCCATTATTATCAATCTGTTCTGTTAATTCATCCTCGCTGAGTGGAATGAGACAATTTTTTACCACATTGTTTATTTCTCTTTGCTGGACTTGGGTAGATACTAGCAAGTTGACAGAGTGAAACAGGTTATCAGCCCTTCACAAACCACCTACCCATGCATGTCTGTTAATCTTTCTCATAGCTATGGATGCATAGCAGTAAGGTTAGTGTCTAACCTATTCCACACCAAAGCACTTTTTTTTAACCTACTGGAAATTGAAGATTCCTGTTCTGTGTGCTCCCCTTTGACTGGAGACCAGAAAGCTGGTAGCAGACAGGGTACTGGAGGTTTGTTAGTGGTTTTTTTTTTGCATTCTCTGAAAAATTTCACTGAACTGTGAGCACCTGTTTTTTAAAGACAATATTCTCACTCAGTCTTCATACCATTTCATTGATTTTCTTACTAAGTTTTGAGCTTTCTCAGTTCATTTCATGAATTAATATTAGACATTTTCAGCATCACAGTATGTTGAAAAGCTAAAGCATTGGCAATAATTTGTTTTCACTTGTAGCTAACAAAAGAGAAACTTGGAGAAATAATTTTTTGGTTATCTGAGTATGAAAAGAATATAGTTAGCACCCAAAATAAAGAAAGAAAGGGGGTTTAAACTTGTCACTTAAACTGAAAGAATTACTGTTAATTTCTTTTTCTTTCATAGGTTGGGTGGGGGAGCAGGACAGCTATGGAAATGTCCTGAGAGAAGTATTCATAAGCTTACAGGTGATTCTAAAAGGCTGCAAAATAGCCTGTAGGTAACCCTGCAGGTATACTAGTAAGAATATACTAGCCCTAAGAACACGATAGGAATAGGAGCAGAACATGAAAATGGAAGAAGGGACAGTAAAATCCTTGACTGCTCAAAAGAATCCCACTGGGGATTTCAGTGAAGGTCAGAAGTTTCCTAAGTTGCCCGAGTAATATTTATTGTTTGTGTGTGTATGTGATAATGTATGTCACTTTAGGTTTCACATCTATCTACATATACACACAGACATGTGTGAGTGTGTGTGCGTGTGGTAAACTACGTTGATTCAAAATCTAAACTAGCGACCTAAACCTAAAATAGGTTTTTGTCTTAAACCCTAAGCTGTCCTGAGTTACTGGACAAGTGATTTTCTCAGAACAAAATCTTCTCAGAATGTGGGCATTTTCCCCCTCAAAAAGCATTGAGAAGCTAATCCGCTTTTTGTTCCCTGTTTTCTGATATGTTCAAATTCTGGATGAAAAGATGCAATGGGAAACTATTTGAACAAGTATTTTCCAGTGATGTTAGTGTATAGTATCAATGAAGTTCTGGCTTAGAAACAAAAAAAAAGGAAATTGGAAAGGAAACCAACAGACTGGGAGCAATGAAGAATTTATTTTAAAGTTTTTGAAGAAATTTAATGTTTTGAGAACAAATGATTACACTATGCTAAGTATGCCCCTCCCACCAATGTGTTTAAGCTCCTCATTAGATCTAAAGCAAGTATTTTAGGTGATTCTTTAAATTTCTTTCTCTTTTGCTTTCTTTCAGCTAAAGAAAATAAGGGCAACAGAACACCTGTAGTGAGTTCATCCATAGCAAGTATGTGCATATGACTTATACCTAGTAGAGTGTGATTCTTGTGGAAATAATTGCTTGAGAATTAACTTTGTAATGGTGATGACCAAATGGAGATTAAATTCAATTCCAGTTTTGCTTTCTACACTCCATTTACATAACAACTTAAATTACAATTGAAGAGTGGCTTTTCATGACTGTGTCATCCTTTTGAAAGGAAAATGTGAAAGAAAAGCATACTTGTTCCAGGAACTGATGAACTCCTGATATGCACAAGAAAAGGACAGAGCAGTATGCTTTGTTTTGAAAAGCCTGCAGTAGGGACCAGGCTCCCTAGAAAATAATATCTCAGAATGGCATCACATTCTGATGTGCAGACTTTGTGCTGCAATTTGAACTGCATTGGCACGTTCCTCTGTTTTCTCCAGTATCATAGCATGCATTTGAGGGTCTTTGTCACAACATTCATGAGAGAGAGTTTGGCCCCATTGAGAGAAACACAGAGAAGCTTTAGTTTCTGTGTTGTGATATTGATGTTATTTACTATGAGCAAATCTCAGTGGAAGGCCAGTACCACCATGACAGGTAATATTGAAGGAAATGGAGAAAAGAGTGAACGAACTTAATATTTACACTAGGAGAGAAGAGACTAAAATCCTTTTGCTTCATCTCAGGATGGTTACTGGTTGACTTATTTTTAATTTGCTGCATGTTTGTTTTGGAGACCACCGCAAATTAAATTGCTGTGTGAAAATTAGTTAATGCTAACCATTGGTGTTTTTCCTAAGAAAAACTCTCTTGAGAATACTTACCCAAATGGACATGGCATTTGGTGTTACTTGCTCTGCATTCAAGTCACTCTAGATCCTGAGTAGCCTGAGGTGGCAGTTTCTAACACAGATTTATCACTCTGGGAAAAGTTTAAGCTATACTCACTGCTGCTGTATGTATGACCTTTGCTTACAGAGCTGTCAAAAGATAAGGATACACATGACTGCAGAGATGTTTCTTTTGAAGACAGAGAGTTGAAATGTAAGTATAAATGACAAAGGAAAAATCAGTAGCAAATTGCACACAGCATAAACCATCCCTGGTCACTGGAGCACTGATTCAAGGCTGGTTTATTTAGCCTCTTTTTTCAACAGACAGAGATTTCAAGACAAATACAGCCTCTCATTCTGTGTCTCACAAACTCACATTCTGTGTCTTACAAACTCACCATCATAGAATCACAGAATGACTAGGTTGGAAGAGACCTCCAAGATCATAAAGTCCAACCCCGCCCTAACCTCAACTAAACCATGGCAATCATACCTCATTGTGTACTGTTTGTTACATAAAATAATGAATCTGGTTTTTAAAATGGAAAGTAAAGACATACAAAGGAAAATGTGATGTGGAGATATATAATGACCCAAACCAGTTGTTTTTTCCAGCTTGCACTTTTGCTATAGAGTTGTTCAAACACACCTGTAAGTGTGGTGATTGCAATGAAGGAAGAGACAGGAACCCTTAACAGCCACTTGAGCAGGTCCCAAGCTGTGAGATTCTGTCTCAACAAAGCAAGAAATACATGATCAAATATCTCAAATCTGTGCACCATCCTGTGGTGTTGAACAGGAGGGTGGAATTATTGAGGTTTTTTTCCCACTTTCTTGCTGACTTCTAAAGCACTTGCATTATTACATCCCAAATCCCTCCCTGCTACACTTTACTGCATTAAACTTACAGGTAAGCCTGCTGGTCCTGCAAGTATAGATTTCCAAGTCAAAGAGTAAGGGTCTGGGGATATGCCACTGAGAATACTGACAGGTGGAGCACTAAATGTATTTGAAAGAATTTTAAAAGGTTTTAAAAGAAAGGGAGACCTAAGCAACAGCAATCTCACTGTATTTGCTAAAGAGCATTTCCCACAAGGATGTTTGAACTACCACTTTATTTCCTCCCATGATCTTTTCCTGTTGGATCTTTTAATTAATTTAATTTTAGATCTAAAATATTGACACTGAAGGAGAATTTTTGGTACCTGCAAACTATAGGAAAGGGCCCTAAAGCTATGAAGTGCTCTGTGCCTTCATCATTTTGTAATTTGGTAATTTTTTCTTATAATTCTTCCTGTTACAGATATGCAAATGGAGAAGACCTAGAGAGAGCAGGGGAAGATTGTTTTCCTCCATTGTGAAGATTTGACAGCTCAAAAGTTCTGTGCTCTATCTATTCAAGGGGATATTAATTTTTTGTATTTATTGTTTGATGGCAATCTTCTATATTGTTGTAACACAGAAAAAAATGAAGTTAAAATAATTATTATTGCATAAAAAATTATTGAATGCAGGCTTCTGTATTTGAGACTAGATACTGAGATATTTATTTAAATATCAAAGTTTCCACCTTCTTAAGTTTAGGCAAATGTGTCTTTTAAAGACCCATTTAATTGAAAATATCTTTCAGGTAAAGCACTTTAGGTCTATGAATTTCATAATGAATTTCATAGCTAGTTCTTGATAAGTCATCTTCGGAACCTTTTTTCCTTCCTTCTTCACCTGAGCTCTCAGTTTCCTGCATAAAACTGGTTTTCCATCTTTCAAAGAATCTTTTCAATACTTTGATCCTCATAGAAGATGATGGAGCAACAAGACAAGATGCCATACATACGGGGGATTTTCAGTCATTAAAATACCAGATGCTCACAGCTAAGCCTGAAAAAGATGATTTAAAACTCTTGGCAACTATGGCTTGGAAATGATATAATACTGAGCTTTTTGACATCTTTCTTTGAAAAGCATTTTGGGCATTTAATTTCCTCATGATATACCTGGCACTACTTGGTTACTGCTCATTGTTCTTCTGATTTACAATTTGGGGATGATACAATTCTTTGGACACTTAGGAAGAACAGTCCTTGTTTTAGATGGCCATTTTGTTTTCTTGGGAATGGAAAAAGGAAAATCTACTTACTTCTAGGACATGAAATATATGCATATGTGATTATGTAGAAATGCTGAAGAAACCTGTTCCTAGATTCCATTTCTCAAGTTATTGTTATGTTACATTTTGCTAAGTGTATAGCTTTTGGGAGGGATCATATACACATGAAAATAATTTATTGCAGCAGTATTCACAATTGTATTTTTTTAATAATCCACATTTTGGTTTTGTTGGGTTCTTTTTTTCTGCTTTCCTTAACCTCTCAGCAAGTAGTGTAAGTTCTATTTGCATATTTCTGAGAAAAAACAGTATCTAAGATTTAGCTGTATGAGAGTCTACAGCCATGACCTCCCTCTAATGGCTCCCACAAAGAACAGAGAACTGGAATCTCACTGGGCTCAGGTTTTATTTTTCCGTCAAAAATAAATTATTTATTGTGCAGTCCCAAGAATGTGGACACAGTCCTCATTCATGAATGCCAGGGCTTCACTGCTAGCAGTATTCAAACTAGCTAATGTATGGTTGTGTTTAATAAACTCAGAAAGCTGTCCTACGTAGTAGAACAGAGAAGTGTGTTTCAGAAATCATAATGGGGTTGGTCAACCCCAGTTAAGTAAAATAGTTGCTACAATTTTACTTAAAGTAAAAGTGATTAAAAGTGATTTCCCTAATTCATTGCAGACCATGTGTATTCTGATACTGACTCTTCAAGGTTACTATGGGAACTTGAATATCTCCTCCTGCTTTCCAATGTTGTTTTTGAATCTGGGTGTCAGATAGCCAAATTTGAGTGATAGCCCAAGTTTAATTATCTACAGAGGGGTTTTTGAAATATCAGGGCCATTTGTAGACAAAGTACTGGCTCAGCACAAAAATGTAGAACCACATCACCAAATAAATAATTCCCTTTCCAGACAAGATGACTTGTCACTTTCTGCTTCCTGCTTGAGACTGGACAAGTTGTGTGCTCTTTACAGTAAAAGTGAAGAACTCCTCTCTTGTTAGTTCTTATAAGCCTTTGCAAGGCAGTGCTGTTAACAGCGCTTGCTTAGTGTTATAGAACTGAAGTTAATGTCTTAATCAGACTCTACTGGACAGCAGGAACTGTTACATGTCTTTTTCCCCAGAAGAAGAAAGGGCAAGTTACTGTTGAAAGTCCTGTATATCAGATAAGTTAGATAATGAAATGAGGGGATAAAAATATAAATTTTGCAACCAACCCCTAACTTTTAAAACGACAGGGCTTGAATTGCAAGGTGGTTGATTGGAAGCATAAAATTTTGCTACTTCCTTAAAAAAGCAGGACATGATGTGGGAAATGGATTTGTAGAGAATTCTCAAAACCTGACAGAAGGCTCACATAGTCCTGTACACCTGTATGCAAACTCTGAGATAAGGTGTGCTGACTTAGAAAGGCCATGGAATAGGACAGACATTGTTGAGAGAGAACTTGAACTAGAAACAAGTTTCAAACTATGACCTTGCAAATAGACTAGATATTTTGGAGAAATAGAACTATGAAAGATGTATTGTACCAAGAACCACGTGGGGTGTTTTTAGATGATTGGCTTAGAAGCATTAGCAGCATAGTGTGGCAAAAGCTGATGGCCCAAAAACCACTTATAATGTATTGCAATTAGGAAATAGTTTGGCTTCTCATTGCAATGGCATGAATTGCATCATCTGTACCATCTCATCCTTCACATGAGACTGACAATAGAATAAAATCTTTTAAAATGCCTCTCAGGAGCCCCATCTCTGGGTCAGGAAAAGGGTTTTTCCAGCACATGTGGTGACTAACAGGTAAGGTGAAAAGACCTGTCCTGACTCAATAAGCTGTGTTTTGTACTTCTCTGAAATACAAAGCTGAACTTCTAATCTTATTTTAGAAGTTAAGCTTTTAGTATAATCTAAGTTTTGTGACTTTACTTGATTGAACACAGAGAAACAGGCCCACATGTTTATGTTTTAATGTCGTAAGTGCTTTCAGGTCAAGCATTTGCTGCTCATTACAAAGGGAGAACACACACCAAAGTGAAAATAGAATACATTTAGTTCATGAGAACTAGGTAAGTGGAAATCCTTCCTGTCCTAACACAAAAAAATGTAGTTAAGCACTATACATGTAATAACATTTTTTCCTTCAGCTAAAACCATTTGCATGCTATTATCAGTGTTTTCAGATATCTGGAAGACAAAACACAGCAGCAAGCAGGAGCAGACTTAGGTTCAGTAAGCTGCAATTTACTTCCTAGTAGCCAAGCATTATTAGATTTCCAAAAGTGCCCAGAAAAGCCTGGTTCTTGTGCACAATCTAAATTGGTTTATTGGTATTTCAATTCAGGACTCATTTATCTGACAAATATAGGTGTAAACCAGCATGGTGGCCTGCTAGCTATTGCTAGTTACAACTCTATTAAAGAGCTAATAATATGAAAAATAGAATAATTGCTATTGACGTGCACAGCTTTTCACAGAGCAGAACTGCAGGACCTTCAAGTGTTTCCCTTTTCCCCTTTGCCCAAAAAAGTACCATTCAAGCATGGGCTAGCCAGGAAAACAACAGAGACCTTAACAGTGGAATTTCTGCTTTTTTGCAGATGTTAACAGTAGTACTTCTGGTTTTTCAGCATCTTCCCCCAGATTCCCTGTCTCTCTCTCTCTCTTTCACTCCCTGTTTCTCTGGTCCTGCAAATATATGATTGTCCTAGGCAAGTCAGATACTACTGGGTTCATGTGATGCCCAAGGCAAGTCTCAGGCCTGACTGACTCTCGGGCAATTTCACTGAGCTATGAGTTCCAAAATGGGAACACATGAAGAAAACATATTGTAGGCAGGACTGGCTCAGAATGAGTAGAAGATGGTGATGGTGACCATGAAGTAACTTTGGCGTTTCTTTTCAGTCATCCAAATCATTGACTTCTGCCAAAGAAGTCACTGGAGTTTTTCTGGGAAAAGGTGAGACTACCCATGAATTACTTTGTGTGACAGGGCTACACCTGATAAGCTTACTGAGGAAAAATAAAATAATGTAACAGTGGTTTTGTTGAACAAAAAAAGAAGTTTGCTCTGTACTAGGCAGCAGGAGACATAATTCCATAAATCAGTCTGGAACTGTGAGGTAAGCAATCATCATACATCATCCCAAACCAGCTAGGATTCACAGCAGTAAAGCCACAATCGTTTTTTGTGTTGAGGTAGAACATAATTCTCACAAGCAGTGAGAATCTAATAGGAGACAAAAGAATACGCGAGTCCCACCTCTGCCTCAAATGTATCTGTATCTCTTTTACGTCTCTCATTTATGATGTCATCCTAAATTAAAAGATAGTGTGATGAAAAGATGCTGTTAAATTGATAAAGCTGTTTGATAGAACAAAATACTTTTATATCGGAATGGGGATCTATCAGTCACTTAATCCAATCTTGCACTCAAAGCAGTGACATCTTAAAAACAATTGCCCAGGCTTTATCCTGTAAAGTTTGGAAGTTTGGTGCATCTGTAAGGATGGAGATTCATGACCTTACTGCAGTGTTTGATTAGCCTCAGAGTGATTTTTTGTTTTGTTTTGGTGGTTTAGGGTTTTTTTGTCTTAATATCAATTTAGATGAAATTTAAGAGGAAATGTGTTCTGCAAATATTAGGTAATTGCTTGATAAATTCTTGTAAAATTAATCTGATGAAAGCTAAGAAAATGTAACTTGATAGTTTCATGAATGTAGAACAGTCCTAGTAAATGCAAATTCAGATGCCAATGCTGTACACTGCTCTAAATAGTTATAAACCCACTGAAAAATCGTGGGTATAATCAAAGACATAATTTGAGCACATAAGTTTTACAGAATGATTTGTATAATTTTTTTGGATGCATGCACATTCTCAGCGATGCAGAGAACTGTGCTCAGTGTACATTCAGAATGAAACTGACACTGCTAGCGACGTCCTAGGAAACGTCCTTTCAACACAGTCAGGTTTTTTATGACATAAAGCCTGAGTAAGATCTGCCTACGAGCTGTGCTATTGGTGCATGTAATATGCTGTCGTAAGAGTAGGGTAGTTTTGCTGATGTGCAAATAGAGCTTTGCTGTTACATGAATCAGATTGCAATGACCTGCATAAAGATCTGATGTAAGTATAACACTGATAAAATGCAGATTGAAGTTTCCTGTGTTTCTGACTGATGAATTGCAGGTTTTTTTCTAGATTCTTATGATTTATTTAAGTTTACATTTACCTTTACTTTAAATAAGTTTATTTTCAAATAATGACTAGGATACAGATTCTGATTCTGAATGAAAGATAAGCTCCAGATCCTAAAACACAGGTCCATATAGTTTCTGACCCTGATATTTTTGGAAGCTGAAACTGTCTTGCAATTCTATCTTCTATCATAGCCAAAGGCAGAGGAATGGTGCTGGTGAGACTCATGCATGAGGATGTAGCTCTTATTAAATATTTCATCCTGGATTTCAGGGAAGATTCGAATGGAGAAAAAACTCTCTGTATATATTTGTATCTATATATTTCTGTTTACTTTCTTTTAGTTGTTACTAACACACTACCTGCAGACAATAGGTTGTTTTGATTGTACAGCAAGTCTGGAGACTTTCACCTTCTGCATCCCAGAAAAAGCACAGGCTATGAAGAGAAGTTCTTGTGCCTCTCTGAGAAGTCTTTCTTTCTGTAGAAGCTGCAGATTTGAAAGAAAATTCACAGTGTACCATGCCAGAGTATCAGCCTATATTCAGTAATGCTCCTAAGAGCTGAAAGGCTCTGAAAGGTTCTACAATATACAAAACTGCTTTTTAAATGTAACAAAATTTCATCCCAGTTCTATCTTAGTATCTACAGAAAAAAAAATTACAGCCATATTAGAATGATTGTATTTATCATGGAACAAAAAATTGACAGTGGAAAATATTCAACAGGTGACAGTTATACAATGCAGGGAAAGTGAGAATTCACAGATAGTGTGAACAAAGGAGGAAGTGAGAAATTATATCTCTTCACCTGAAAGCTGAACTAGATGGAGAGCAGACTGAAATGATGCAAATAGGCTGTCACAAGTAAACATCAGGAACAAAGGAATGGTGCCAACAATAAATTGCCTGTATGGTGAGGTGGGCAACAAGAGAGTACAAGAAGTGTGCAAAAAACAGAGGAAGAACAGCAGATAAGATGGTATATGAATAGGGTGGGTTTGAGAGAATGAGAACAAAAGATCATGTCCACAGAATATACTGAGACAGGTTGGAGAAATGACATTCAAACGAATTTAAATATGCATGGTTAGGATTTTTAATGAAATTCCTAAAATAGAAACAAAGTACCTTCTTTCTGATGGTGAGATATAGAACAGTTATAGTTTGTATAAGGATCTAATGCTTTTTTGTTTATTCTGTGGTTTATTTTCTGACCTAGGATTTTTAAACTTTTTTTCTTAAATTTCTTTGGGTTTTTTTTCTTTTTTTTTAAACTGGATCCTTCACTGAAAGTAAATTTGGTTTAGCCATTTCATGAAGATGTCAAAAAGTTGTGTCTTTCTGCACATGCTAGGGTGTCAAAAGCTGTTGAAAAAAGCTTGCTTCCATTGCAAAATGCACAGAAGGCAGGGGAGCTTCAGTAACAGAAAAAGACAAAACAAACTGTGACTGGGACCATATCTTTTGCTGCATACATAGGTGCATGAGAAGAGAATCTCTTTTCTAACTAAGTGAGCACAAAACTCCATTTCAGGCAGGGAGTGTCAAATGGAGCAAAGTCAGATGCCTGTTAACACGGCTTGATTGCTTTTGATTGAGTCTGTAATTTTGGATTATTTCCAGAAGGCACTGTCCTGTGCTTAGTACGGGTTCTAGCTTTGCAATACAATAAGACAGACAGTGTAAAAGGAGAGGGATTAGGAAAGCATAGTCTAAACTGATCTCAGCCCAGTAATGTTGCAGAGTCTGTCAGCAGCACAGCAAAAACACTGAATGTAGGAATGCACAGATCAATTGCAATATTGGTGTTCCAAATCCATAACAAAATCTACCAGCTCAAAGTGTCTCAGGATGCAAGACCACTTGCAAAACCTTGTTTGCGAAAGTGCATGGGACAGTGTGTGTGGAAGTGAACACAGGCCAACTGGCCAGCCTGGTGACAATTCCATCCTCTCACCTCCCAGCCATGGAGTTCTATGTCCCGTCTTCTTTCTACGTTGTAAAAACACCTGCATTATACCTGATAAAACCAAGAAGGATCACATCATAAGTGCTATCAATGGGATACCTCGGTCTGCAGGGAAATACAATTCAAAGAAGGGTCAGTCTACCATAGCCATTAAGCTTTAAAAGAACCAAGTAGCCTTCCTTAGTTCTTTTATTACTTTGATCTTCCAGAATGAAATATGAGTGATTATTGTGAACTTCTGTGTTGATTTGACTCCTGCTTTGAACCTGGAAGAAAGCCAGTGTGCTTGAAAGCTCGTTTAGTTTCTCCAACTGTTCTGATTATTCTAGTGAAAGTTATTGGTCTACAAAACTCTCCTTGCTTAATGCTGCTAAGTTTCATTATGTAGATACTAAATGTGTTTACTGTTCTAAATCATCCATTTACTGGAATACAAATATTTTAATAGCTGAAATAATGTTTCCAGGAAAGGGCTTTCCATTATTTATTAGATTATAAGGCCCCTGAATCCCTGTGCCTCTGGTTTTGTTTAGTGTACACACACAGATTTTATTGAGGATGCTTTGTTAAACTTCTGTTGAGAACAATCATAGAACTACAGAACCATAGAATGATTTGAATGGAAGGAACCTTTAAAGGTGATCCAGTCCAGCCTCCCTGCCATGTGCAGGAGCAACCACAGCAAGGGTACCAACCAAAGGTAGTTTCAGAGAATGTTATACCAAGATGCTTCTTTTACTTAAGAAAAGCATTATGATCTTTCACGGATGAAAATAATAGAATCTAAATTGCATTACTCAGATGTGGGTTTCAATCTTTATTAGAAAGGAATAGATTGCAAAATATTCTGTGATCTTTATGTTCCTTTGTTTAAAATATTTCTTGTAAACTTAACATTATGAACATCGTGAGAGTTGTCACTATGGCCAAAATCAATCCTAACTCTTATGACCAGATTGGTGCCAACCTCGGTTGCCAACTCACTGTGGTGCACTCGAGTGAACTACACTTTCAGAGTGTTTTCTGAAAATAGGATCCAGTAAATAACAATAAACACACACCAAAGAAGTCTGTACAAAGCACAGCTACTTAAACAAACTACCCCAGCTTTTGCTCAAGAGCTCTGTGGTTTAAGCATGTGGCAGATTGATGTTCATATCTTGCCACTAGCTTCATTTTCTGAGAGAATCCTTATAGCATCCAGCTTTGTCAAGATAAGCACCTTTTCATTTCTGTCTGTAGCACGGAATATAGTCTATACATTATGTTGAAAATGGAATAATATTGTCGCATGGAACATCGAGCTTGTACAGTTTGAAATGGGAATGCTGAGTCTAAATTTTCTAAAAGAAGAAGAAACATCCTTCTCACTCCTTACAAGAAGGATTTGGGACAATCACTTAAGATTTTATGTGAAGTAAAGTCAAAAATTACCCTTTTTTTGAGACAAGTGTTATAAACCCTCTGCATATGTGAGCTGGGACCAGGACTAAAGTCACAGGCATGATCAACTGAATGAATCAAGAGGAGAAAAACAATACTTGGTATCATTTTGATCTTTGGTGGAACTAAAGGAATTTATTATCATTACCATCTGGATTTCAGTCAGCATTCACTATGAAAATTTACCAGAATATGTTACTTGTGGGCCAGTGAAATCAAGTCTGGGTATTTACTAAAAATACAATCATTGTATTTTCAGTAAAGCAAAAAAGCTGTAAAAAAAAGGAGATTATAGTCCTCATTTTTCCTGATGATAGTCATACTTTTTTTTTTCATTGATCCCACTCAAACTTTTTGTCTTGAGCCCTATATCTTCACTGAAACTATTACAACACAAAAAAATCCATGATGATCTTTAGATGTTTGATGTGATGCTTTTTACCACCTCAATTAGCCAAGGTTTTTTCAACTTAATTCTCATAATCACAGAGCACTGGGTGATAACTTGCTTTTTCTTCTGCAGGCTGGTCTGGGAAATCAATTTACTGACTGCATCTGAATTGCTCTTGAAATGTCATGCTTACTGTTACTTACTCTTACTGTTCTCAGACATGTATTATCAATTCCTCACTTTGCTGCAAGAAGCATTAAGTGCTGATTTTTATGACACAGCATTCCTTCTTTTATCCCTGTGAATTTGTAACAGGCATATGATGAATATATTTTAGAAGTTGTCTTTTGCTTAACAGAAAAACAAGAGACAGTGCTGTGCATAAGCTTGGGATAAGTTAGGATAATTGTGTACAAGGACTACTGAAGAGCAGAGCATGACATATGTTTTATGAAAAGCAGGGAGAACATGAGGGCTATTCTGTAAGATGGTGAATAGTTAGTAGTGCAAGTTCAGAAGAAATCACCTTCCAGATGCTGGTGCAGGCTTCTCTGTAGAAGTGTGTCAGAGCCACATGATGAAGTTGCATGGGTAGATTACACTGAGATTGCACAACAACTTGATGTCTGCTAGTGAGATTATGGAAATAAAGAAGGATGTCTTCTAATACAGATCCTTGCTGACAAATCCTTGATCTTTCTAATACAGATCTATGATAATTGATCTTTCTCATACAGATCCTTCCTGATTCCCACAAGCATTCTATGACTGCTTTCAGTATCACAAGTTAAATTGTTCTCATATTTGGGTTCTTTTGTGTTTATATATTATGTGTAATGCTTTTCTAAAACTAATCCCTCTGCTCAGGCAAGATTTACTTGATATTTATTAATTATAATTATCTGCTAGGGCTTTGATCATGTATCTTCTTATTTTTACTATCAGTAATATGTATATTTTTAAAAATCCTATCCCCTCTAGTATAACATAAACATGCTCTGCATTCTCAATGTACTCTTAACTATAAAAAGAGGGCAGAATACCTAAAATGTCTCACATAAGGTTAATCCAGGGACCTAAATATTGATGTGCAATATTGTTCCATTCTTCAAGGTAAGCTGTGTGGAGAAGTGAGCATAGCAGGAGACTGAGGATGGCAAATAGTAACAGTCTTTAGTTCTGCATCTGGAAAATAGAGACACTGATAATATTTATTAGTTCCTTTCTCACACAGCCATAGTAATTATGATTCATCACATTAAGTAGTGATGGACTCAGTCCTCTGACAAAGGTAACTAGCTTTCATTTACATGTAATAAGTCTGCTTACAGTAGTTGGCAAATAAACCTTTATTTCTGATATCATATGATTAAGGTCTAAATTTCCAGAAAAAGACCCATAATTATGGCTGCTAATTTGCTAAAGGTTGAGCCTCATTTCCAAGAAACTGAAAGCTCAAGGGCAGAAGCAATGAGAGATGCAGTACCTGAGAAAATTGGAACCAGAGTATTTCAAGCTGAGACCACAAAAGAATAGGGAAGCAAAATGAAACCCCTCCTCCAGTAAGTCTAGCTCTGGGGAAGTCTAAAATTGCTCCTTCTCTTCTTTACTTCCTTGTAGCTTATTTCTGGATCTTATTGAATATTTTTTTTTCAGATTATACTGCATGTTAGCAAGCTTTATTCAAAGTAATTCTTCTGTCGTCTCTCATTAGTTTTGTTATAAATTTTCCCCCTGTTGTTTCTTTGTTGTTTGGGCTTTTTTCTGTTTTTAGTTATGTTGATGTGTATTAAATAACATGAATAATACGTGATAGTTTGTTTGCTACTGGAACACTCACCCCAAAACTCTACTTTCTCCTTTTGCATTATTCCAGGGCTGTCGGTTCACTGTCAGGCAAAATACAAGGTGATTTGTACACATCAGATGTTTACATCATATGTAAAATGAAAGAATAGCAGCAGTAAGTCTTCATTCTAATCCGTTCTGAAGCAAACTTCAATTTATCCATTCTGAGATTTCCACTGCCTCACAATGTGTCCCACATATTTCCTGGTCTTTAGGTTTGAGGCAATAAGTAACTGCTAAATACCCCACGCAAAGCAGAGTTGAAATTAAAGCAGGGCTAAAAATCTTGTAAACTAGATCAGGAGTTAGTACAGACAGTTAAAAAATCTGCTTGTGTTTGTTCACAAATCTCTCCAGCATGGGAGAAGTCAATTGTAACTGATTTTTATTTGTGGGTAGTAAAAAATAAAAAAGCATTTCCTTGTCAGACTATTTTAAACTGCCTGCAAGCAACAGATCCTGAAAATGTCATGAGTGAAGTTGTGGAAATGTTTTATTTCCCTTTCTTTGCCACAGTTTCATTGCCATTGGTTCATATTCTTTGTCTGTGCATGAGTTGCTCTAATAAGGATTTTTCTTGTTTCTGCTGGTGGCCTAGTGTTTGTTTCTGTTTATGAGCTGTGATGGATTTTAAAGGCTAGCACGGCTCTGACCTGCCTCAGCAGAAGGTAGTTGTTGCAAGTTCTAATGCAATCCTACTTTTATTTCAGATCTACCTGAGAAAATGTTCCAGATCCTCACAATACTGTTGATGGAAACACAGCTCTCCATGGTTTCAGGTAAGAGAGAAACTGCCTTCCAGTTCCACTAGCAGAACCAATGCAGCTCTTACTATGTGGTCTTCAGCACCTCCAGCAATACTTGCATGAATGGTCAGTAAAGTCTGGAGCCTCTGCTTTCCATCTTATAGAAGGCACTGGCACTGACTGAGCACAGGACAGGTGTCCATCACTTTCCAGAGTCAGGCTTCTTTAACATATTGTGTACTGGCAGCTGATGTGTCCAGCATCAGTGGCATGGCTGTGAGGAGGATGACCAAAGCAAACAATGCCCACTGGGAAGCATAACAATCTCAGTGCAAGATGGAGTAAGGTAAAATCACTTGTTCTCCCCTGTCCATGCCTGTATAGTAGTAGCAGGCTAAAACACAGAAGGAGCTTGACACTTTTTCACATATTTTTTTCCCCTGTTACGGCTGTATTAGAGTGAACAAACAAACATTGCTAAGGGGAACCTAGCAACGCTAAGGTTTCCCTGTATTTCAGAGACACGTGCATTAAAAAGAATGCACAAACAGTAGCATGGCTTCTCTTTGGAATGTCACTACCAACACTTCCAAGTGTTCCTGAGTTTTCTACCAATATGGGAAGCACTAACAAGGTATACTGAATGATGTATTATAAATAACTCTGCAATATCAAAGACACTTTAAAATGGCAACCTATTCATAACAATATTAATTTCAGATTGCACAAATGGCTAAGATTATTTCGATATATTTTCTGTAATACTGCTGCATGCATCTGGGAAAATGCATGAGATCAAATGATACTCACATGGTTCCAGGTTGGTGGAGACTAATAGCTACATAGGAATTCTGAGCTATACACGTTTATCCAGTGCAACTCTGTTTCACAGGAACTATGCTGGTATATCTTTTTGTAAAGGACAATGAAATTAGATTTTACAATTTCCAAAATTAAATGCTGCTTTTACTACAACCTTAGAACATATAAGAGACCATATCATAGTTTGATAAAAATGGTCCCTGTGTAGCCACTGGTCTAGCCTTAGGTTACTCATAAAATGTAAAAAAAAAACTAACCCATAAAACTTAGTCATTTTGCCCTCATCTTTCAGATTCTGTAGTCAATACAGAATGTAGATCATTTGCTATCATTACTATGTGGTAAAAATATAAGTGAGAATATTAATAAAAAATACTTAAAACTTTTAGTCAAATCAGTAACCATATACCTCTGACTATCTGTATACAGTATACTATCTGTTTACTATCTAACACAGTTTTGTCCAAATTTAAAGAAAATCAGAACATATTATGATGAAAGAAATGAACCTGTTCTCTTTTCCTCACATAGCTTTATTTACAGTTGAAGTTCCTCAACAGCTCTACACTGCAGAGTATGGGAACAACGTGACCATGGAATGCAGATTCCCTGTGAATGGCTCAATAGATCTAAGACTCCTGACTGTTGTTTGGGAGCAGAAAAGGCAGGGCTGGTTGAAATCAAAAGAGGTGTACACATTTCGCAATGGGAAGGCACTCCATCCATCCCAACATCCTGATTACATAGGAAGAGCATCACTTCTGCACAGTGAACTGAAGGTGGGACGAGCCATCCTTCAGATCACCAATGTGAAGATGACAGATGCAGGATCATACCTTTGTCTCATTGACTACCAGGGTGTGGACTACAAGTACATTGCTTTGGAAGTAAAAGGTGAGTGGTTAAATTAAATGTAATTGTATACTCATTGAGGTGTCTCTACTAAATTGCTACAAACTTGCAGACATTGGGTAATGTGAAGGAATTTGTTGCTTGTTGCCTGACCAAGACTTTGCGTTTAGCCCTCACCTGAACCAAAGCAGTTCTCTTAGTAGTGGCTAGCCTTTGGTTCAACAGCTGAGCTCCTCCAGGAGCACCTGGTGCTGGGAAGGGACAGCATCTGTTCTTCCATCCTTCCTCCTTTCCCATTCTTTCTACTCCCTCTTCTCCAGTGTCACCTGCTCCCTCCTATCCATGGATCCTCTGCCTTGTTGGGCCACCCTCTGGTCATTCCCAAAAGTTACTCAGAGATGCTTCAATATACTTACGAACCCTGCTGCAACTATCCAAGTGGCTGGGAATTCCCCAAGTGACTGCAGTTCCCAGAGCAAGGACATGATTTTCTGTGTTCACTGAAGTCAAATGGGCATTATTAGTAGAGGTATATGTTACTGGACAGCATGACAGACCAGATCTTTGAAAGACTTCTGGTGTTTCCCACTAATTGCATGTCTGTGTGATGCAAGGCAGCATTTGTTTGCCACCCAGATATTTAAATAACAATCTTTATCAAAATGGACACATTCTTAAGAAGCACATTAGTTCTTCTGAAAAGTTAATTTTATTCTGATGTGATGAAAATATTACACTGTTTATATACGGTAAAACAAACATGAAAATCAGCCTTTCTGGAAGTGGCATATTCTAAAAGTGAAGAGTCCCATAAGATTCCACTTCTCTCCTCTGTCTCAATAAATTATAAATTTAATATCAACTGCTGCCCTGAATAAAGTACTGGAGTGTGTTCTCCTGCTGTAGGCATGATAAGGATTGAAGAATCAATTTTTCATTGTTCTACAAAACATCCTTTATCATTTTAAATAAGTGTCCCACAGATATAAGTAGAAAATACATAGCATTAAAGGAAGCAGGGAAAGTGAAGTGGGAAAATGACTATTTTTGCATACAACAATTTCACTCAACAACTTCTTATGCAGCATCTTACAAGAGAATAAACACTCAAGTAGTGAGAATACCAGGTGAAGACAAGTTTGTTTTTATGTGCCAGTCAGAAGGCTTTCCTCTGGCAGAGGTTTTCTGGCAAAATGAGAACTTCAATCTCAGTGGATCTGCAAATACCACCTACACACTGACTGCAGATGGCCTCTACAATGTCACCAGCATCCTCATATTCAAACCAAATATGAGTGAGAACTACACCTGTATCTTCT
Organism: Argya squamiceps; assembly: GCA_037834095.1. NCBI lineage: Eukaryota > Metazoa > Chordata > Aves > Passeriformes > Leiothrichidae > Argya > Argya squamiceps. The sequence goes on along the minus strand of JBBMKD010000115.1, from coordinate 46,897,933 downwards.
GGAATAAAGAACTGAATGGAGAAACTTCAGCTCACATTTCCACTTTAGGTTTGTATGACCTTGAACTTGTACACAACAGTGTTCATACATACATCATGTGCTATGGTCCATCACTGGAGTTCAGTTTTAGAAATTGGTGTAATATTGATTCTTGGGAAATGTAACAAATCAGTATTATTTATGTCTTTGAAGTCTCAGCTAGCTTCCACTCCAAAACACAAGTCTGTATTTTTTTCTATATATTTTAATTTTAGGGTAACTTTCATTATTCTCCCGCCAATATAGGGGGAATTTTTTCAGCTGCACAAGTATCTTCCCTGATAGTCTCCTACTTAAATTGTTCTACCTCGTTGTCTACCTTGACTTCAGCAAGGCGCTTGATATTGCTGCCCATAATATCCTCACGGGTAAGCTCAGGAAATGTGGGTTAGATGAACAGGATCAAGAACTGGTTAAATGACAGAGCTCAGAAGGTCATGATCAGAGGAATAGAATCCAGATGGAAGCCCGCTGTCAGTGCCATTCCTCACATACCAGTACTGGGTCCAGGCTTATTCAATTTATCAACAACCTGGACAAAGAAATCAGACACTCTCCACAGGTGCTGATGACACTAAACTGGGGGGAGTGGCTGATCCACCTGAAGGCTCTGCTGCCATTCTATGGACCTTGATTAGTTGGAGGGTTGGGCAGGGAGAAACTTAATGAGGTTTAAATGAGTGTAAGGTCCTGCACCTGGGGAGGAATTGCCTCACATGCCAGCACAGGCTGGGGCCTGACCTCTGTGATGTGGTTCTGCAGAGAAGGACCTAGGAGTCCTGGCAGACAAAAATCTCTCCATGAGCCAGCCAAGAAAGCTAATGGTATCTTGGGGTGCAGTAGAAAGAGCATTACCAGCAGACCAAGGCAGATGATCCTGGCCCTTTACTCAGCAGTAGTGAGGCCACATCTGGAGTGCTGTGCCCAGTTCTGGGCTCCTCAGGACACAAGAGAGAAGGGGGTACTGCAGGGGGTTGAGTGACGGCCACAAGGATGACAAGGAGTCTGGAGCATCTCTCTAATGAGGAGACACTGTTCAGTCTGGAGAAGAGAAGACTGAGAGGAAGGTCTTACCGGTATATATGAATATTTCAAAGGCAGATGCCAATAGGATGATGTCAAGCTCAAATGCCATACAAATGAGAGACTGCACTGGTTTTTTGTAAGGCTTTTTACAGTAATATTTCAGAACAAATTAATCATAAAATGAGTGCAAATCACTATGTTGATAAATTTTAAAAATCCTTTGTTCAGTCAGAGCAAAACTTTAGAGAAACGGAACTGATAACTTGATAAACAATGCCTGTTTTGAAAGCTATAAATTTACTTTCCTTTCATGTTTTTGACAGCTTTAATGAGCACACAGTATAGTGGACGAAAATTCCTGATCTCTTCAATCATCCCCACATGTGTGACTGTAGCTGTCCTTCTCTCTGTACTAATAATTTTTCAGAAAAGAAAATCATTCAAGAATGAGGAACCCAAAAAAGGTACATTTTACTTCAGATAGTGAAACTTCTCAGGTTTGGTTTTTTTTTTTTCCCTTCAAACAACATTTAGGAAATTTTAGTAACTCTAGGTACACTTACGTGACTTTGGTGACATTTTATTTCTAGATGACATGAGGTTATAAAATGAGATCTTGGATAATTTGAGTTGGGTTTTATTTTCCTCACTTTGTTACCGATGTGAGCCAAGGTGTATGGAAAGCTACATTTTTAAAACTGACCAGTTAGTGTTCTGCACAGTGTTCTTGAATGGTTTTCTTCATAGCTACATAGACATTGTGGCTACAGTATATTACAGGTGATTTTTATTTTTCAACTCCATTATCGCTGTATAAAATGGTGCAATACAGGACTGTCACAGTATTTCTTTCATTGTTTGCCTGTGCAGTAGTGCAAAAGTCATAAAGCAAAGAGACTATTATTCTAATATTTTCTTGCACATGAACAGATGCCAGTAAACCAGACAAATGTATTTATAGTCATGAAAGGAGAGTCTTACACTTTTGACTTCAGAATTTTATTCAAGTTTTGTAAAAAAAAAAGAAACATAGAGAAGTTTAGTTATTTGATATGATTTAATAATAAACATAACTGTGCTTACAGCTCAGTTTAATCTAAAGGTTTGTTGAATTGTATTGTTTCTTTCAAATGTAGAAATGTTTAAGCTAAATTTGTATATATTTACTTTAACAGACAGGAAAAGAAAGCTGAACCCTAATGCAAAGGATGAGAACAGTAAGTCATAGGCAATTTTTAAAATTTACATTTACAGATTTTTCTTTCTTACATCTAAAATCTTTAAAAATATCTAGATTACAACCTAAACAATGTTACACCAAAATAGGGCATAGTTTTGACTTTAAATTCCTTTTTCCATGAGATTTTTAAAAATGCAGTTTCTGAAGTTTTGACTTTCGCTTGGGGAATGTAAAAATTTATAAATATTGGTTCCCTTTCACTGAGGTACCAATAGCTCTCATACATAGCTCAGTACACACCACTTTATACTAATTGGGGTTCTAGTAGTCTTGGCTGAGAAGGATATTCACAGAAAGCTGGTTGTTTTAGAAAGCATCAAGTTTCTGTGGCAAGAGTCGGTTATACTATTGGATCAGGCTACAGGTTTTAACAACAAAAAAAATGATACCTCATTTATCTGGAATATTATATCTTCTCCTAGGCTACTTCTTGTCTTATGAGAATCTGACTTGCCTAGACATCCAGGAATTTTTGCATTTCAGAGAGAAGATAATACCTAAAAAACTCAGGATGCATCTATTTGTTCTATACCAAAATTGAACTGGAAAAAAAAACAAAACCAAACCTGACACCACCATAGAAAACTACAGAACAATATGACAAGAAGAGTCTTAATGCACCTACTTAGATAAATCAATTTCATTAGCTACAGATAAAGGTTTGACAGGTTAGTGCATTGTGAGGAGAGAGGCTGTAGCCAGTGTTAGGTACAAGGTACTTTGGTTCAGCTGTAATTCCTTGGTGTCCATGCAGACCCTCACACAGCATATTGAGGTCAGCCCTGAGGCTGCCAAGAAGCACAAATGAAGTAATACTGTGATGCACCTAACCAAGTGAACACAGAGACAACTCAGGGCTTTTCCAAGGACAGGATTTTTTTGAGAATCCACCCATGTTTCTCACTGCTAAAAAAATACATGAAGAAGTCACCAGCTTAAAAAATAAATTTTGTGTGTGAAAGCTAGAGATTGGATGAAGAAGGGATGAATTCACTGATTTCCAAATCACCTTCAGGTTGTCATGTTTGCACCTTAACTGTAACTGTTTGATCCACAGCCAACAGTTAAAATAACACCTTCAGAAAGACCCTTTCACCTTCAGATACCTTGCTGCAGTCAAAGTCTCATTCTCATTTTTCATGTGACAGTGTGAAACTTCAGTGGCATCATGCCATTCACTAAAGAACACAAGCTCAAGGAAAGGAGCATTATGGAGGACAGCGTTGGTGCATGTCTGGACATAATTCCAGCACATATTGTCCGAGTATAGCTTAGCTTCCCCTGGCTTTTTGTATTATTTTTGCAGAATTTTTCCACTTTGTAGCCTCTTCTGTCCACTTAGTGAAATTAAGAAATTAAAGGAGACAAGGCTCTTTGTGGTTTTACTTCTTCATTTTAAGGACAAAAAAACTTTGTCTTATTTGCAACATGCAGTAAGTCAGATGACAAACATTCTCAGCATTGGATATTTTTAAGAAACCCTGGAAAGAACCTTTTTTCCATGATGAGTAGGTAGTTGAAGCATAAAAGCCACAGATACTTTATCACAGTGCCTTGGAAATGACCCATACAGTTCTGGTTACAGGAACAAGGATTGTTAATGTTACTAGTTTTAATTTACAGCTCAAGCTGCATCAGAAGTGAATATGCAGGGCATTTAAACTCATCACTGAAGTCCCCACTCTGCACACTTTTAATCACATGCACAGATTTACTGACAAGCATTACCACGGATGCTCTCTAAACAGATTTCAGTTTTGTTATTTCGTTTATATGGCTGAAAGTGAGTGATAGCTTCGTTGTAATAGAAAATTCAGTATTGGGACTACAGATAAAAGAGATAATTCTTTCCTCAGAAAAAAATGCAGATGTTCTTGTAAATTATGACAGTTTTAAGGAGCCACTGTAACTTCAGCATGATCCAAAACACTGAGCTTTCACTCTTTACCACTCAGTTGTTAAAATCAGGCTTTTTATTTTCCTAAATCACTGCAGATTTTTAAACTAATGCTATTGTATTTTCTTTCTTTAAGGTGATGATTTTAACTCTCAGACTGAAGCTTTATACTTGTCAACTGTCACAGCTTCAAGAGACATTGGGAGTGTGGGTCTGTGAAAATTCTTCATCCTACATGCCATATTTTGCACTTTTTCAGTCTGTATTTGGGGACTTCAAAAGAAAATTACAGCACTTTAGCCTTGGGGTAAACAGTGAATACATGGGGATGTATTTGCACTGCAGCAATAGAAAGCTATGCCTCCTCAGATACTGTGTCTTCTTGAAATTACTGAGAACTATGCTGTCACGAAATGTGGTTTACCACTGTGGAGAGGTCATCTGAGTGCCTTTGGTACACTTTACTTTGGGATTTACTGTTGCTCAAGGGATTTTTGTTTAAGAATGCCTTTATTAACTGTTCCAGTCTCAGGAAGGGTGCTTGGATTCAAACATCTATCAGAATTTGAATAAAAGTTGTAAATGCTATCTTATGTCAGCTATCTTTCAGGTGGAAACATCATTACATCCCCATATCGCATTTCCAAATTTTATAACACATTAAACAGGATATTACCACAAGTACCCATGATCATGGCAATATTCAGAAGATATTTCATATCACAACAGCAGTAGGAGGTTGAAATGAAATCTAAGGACAGACAAAAAATTATCCCAATACCATCAAAAAATCAACATTATGTTGTATAAGAAAATTTTCATCTCTATATAGAAGCTCACAACTAAGTCAGGTAAAAAAATGAACTCTGATGCTATGCTACAAGACAGGAAGAAGTTTCAAATTTGAACTGATTATTCAACAGAATTTTCTTTAGGAGGAATTTGGAAGCAAAAGTGAAAATGAAGCTCAGACAGATTTCTGCAATGGTTATTTTTAAACAGTAATTCTGCCTTTGTTCAGAGGAAGAAGTGAGTTTTTTCCATGCCAGGCTGCATTACTTCCAACACTGGAATACCAGATTTGGAAAAACATCCAAAATGAAACAACTTTGCTTCTTAGATAGTCATGAGATAGTGAAACACAGCACTGGGCAAGGTCTGTCATATTGTTTTGAAAGACCAGTGGCTTTGGTAAGCTGCATTTTCTACAAAGATAGATGTAACAAGATTGAAGAAAGATGTTCACATGGAAGCTACTGATGTCATGATCTTAGAAGAGATCCACTGATTAAAGGCTTTTTTCATAGCACTTGCTCTGAATTTGGATGGGAATCGCTTCTCCAGTGTAACTTTGCAGCTAAAGTGGACCTACAGTGCTGCTATGAGACCAGAACATCAGCATTCATCCTCTCTTGTTTCACCAGGACAGCTGATTCTAAAAAACAAGACTGTCATTGATTTTACTTGTGGAGGACAAAAACTAATCTCTCTCTGACATTATCTGTAATTTAATATCTATGTATTGCACCTTTAATTACCCATTTGTAGCCATTGAATTCAGCTGAGATAAATCTCCTTTAGGCTTGCTATGTCCTACGTCCTTGCTGACATGGCAAATCAGGCAGATGTCAGAGAATCAGAAGCAGCCTCTTGAGGCATTGGTTAGCTTAATATGGAATAGCAGCTTGGGAAGTGGCCTGGCTTGCACCATTTAGCAATATTTAAGGGTCAGTGCATAAGGTCAAGAAATTTCTCTCTGTTCCAGATTTGTACTCTGCTGGGGACTATGAGCCCTTGCCCTTCTATCAGTCATGGTGATATCTAACCCACTGTGGTCCTGGAAAGAGTTAATTTTGCATTGTTCTGTTTCTTTTCTCCTCATGAAAATGAAATGGAAGTAATTAAAACCAAATTTATGTGGATGATCATAAACAGTATACCACAGTGTTTGCAATTAGATTATGCTCATAATCATTGTTCCTTACCAAAATAGAAGTCAACCTGTCGTTATCTTATACTGGTGAGTAAATGCTGCCTTGGTGTGGGCAGCAAAGAACAAGTGTGGGTAGTATTTCCTGCTCATTTTACAGGCATGGCAAACACTACCCTGCTTTCCCTCTTACTGGATTGTACACTGAAAGGTTTCACATAGCATCCCTAGGCTGAGGCAACTCAGTTTTCCACCACACTCCTATGCCCTATCCACTCCATTTCATTATGTATGGAACAATAGCACTGTTTACTGCAATAACTATAAGAATATCTAGAAATGTACTTTGACTCATGAGTTTCAATTTTCACCAGCTCTTGCTGGATGTTATGAAGCTGTCACATTTGAGTATGTGAAAGTTAGCTTGTCAGCAGCTTGGCCAGTCTATATATGTCTATGAATTCATGCAAGACTTGTCTTTTACTGTAAACCATTGAGCATATGATATGTGTGTGATACGATGAGTCTCTGTTCTTTCTGCTTCACCTACTGTTTTACGTGCTGTTATCCCCAAACAGCTGAAGTGGGTTTTCACATACAGATAAACTGCCTGCAAAATGTTTGAAGGGTTTGTGCTCTGTTTGTTTGGGGTGTTCTCTTTGTGTGTGTTTTGTTGTTTTTGTTGTTTGTTTGTTGTTTTTTAAAAAAACTTGGGGTTTTGGGGGGTTTTGTTTGTTTGGTGGTGTTGTCTTTCAGTTTGGTTTTTTGTATACCTTTGAACGTTACAGTGAGTCAAGAGCTGATGTTTAGTTAGACAATAAAACTATTAGGTGTTTTTAGACTTTGACTTTAAAACTTACTTGTACTGTCATCTGGCATCTTTGAGTTGCAGAAGGGATACCTTGCATAAGAAGATTCTGTCACCCTTTCTGACATGTACCACCTCTATTCATCTCCATACACATGTACCAGCTGATTCTGACTCTGGGAACAATTGGAAATGCCTTTTAGAATTTTGCACATCATGAAACCCCTATCCTTTCTTAAGAAATACTGCAATCATTTTTTCTTACAGTATTTCTTCTTTCATCTGACAGAATCATACTGTTTGCCACCAAAACCAGTATCCACGAAACAGTTACAGAGAAAGGTTTACAAACCACCTCAATATGGTAAAGAGTCACTGTTACAGGAATAAGTCTAGCTTCAAGCTTGTCTTTGGTTTCCATGGGGATGGGAATCAACTAAGTGACCTCAGTGTCCCTTCTCACCCAAAAGGACCTTTGACTGTAAACCTGTTGCTCAAATTAACTTCCATATCCTTTGTAATTATCTGGCTTCTCTTCTTCTACTCTGATGAACGTGTGGCCTGTAACTATGTAACTATAGCCCCAGATCAATGACTACAGTCCGGTTCAACAAGATATCCTGGTTTTCCTCACCATATGGTCAAGCGTGCTTTTTTTTTTATTGCTCAAACATAATACCTTTTTATAGCCAGTGCTTGGTAATATTTCACTCAAACTCAATATGCAGCCATATGGTAAAAAGTGACTGAAACAGGTAAGTGCACTGTACGAATATTGTTAAAAGCTGACTTTAAAGAACTTCCGAGTTCCTTTTTGGTTTTATTTTCACTGTGTTTTTTCAGCAGCTAATGTTTGTTTACTCACAAGCACATTTCCTTACTGGGATTTTCCAAGTGAGAAGTGAAACACTTTTCATGCAAAATCTGTGTTAGCGTAAAGAATGATGCAGTAGAAATTTGCAGAGTGGTTTAAGCTCATTCCTTACACATGTGTTTTTCAAGCAGTAGGGTGAGACAATTACCTGAGTCTCAGCTGGTGAAGGTGGGGCTTTCACTAATGAGGTGGGGAATCTATCCAGCCAGAAATTCGGGGTTCTAATCACAACATTGCTAGCAAGAGGATTTCTGTGCTACTGGACAACAGTATTTGTGTATGAAATCAACTTTTCTTCAGGTGATACAATGGTGATACAATGGACATACTCTTTATAGAAGTAAAATAGAAAATTGCCAGTCTTAACTGTGCAAACCCAGCAAAACAGAGGCTACGTAGGTATCAGTGAATAGATGAGTGAATTCTATTCTCTCAGTGAATAGATGTATAAACTTGAGAAAATCACTGAAAAAGGAGAAGCTGTTGGTGAGAATAGGGAACAGGAGAAGGTCAACAATTTTTTTTTCAAGACAGACACAGAATGTTTGTGAAAATAATAAAATCAGATGAAGCACCACGAGCTCAACGAAGTTCCCAGTTCATATAAGAAGCCATAACTGCTGAGTGATACTTCTGTACATCCCCAAAATATTGCAGTCCTGATGCAAAGATCTGCCTCAGACTGGTAAGAAAACAGAGAGAGCAAGACAGCTGAAAACTGATTGAGCAGAAGCAACATATTTAGACTTTCATGCAAAGCCTTTGATTCTCTCTATATTTGCCATGCATGTACTTTACAGTCCTAAAGAATAGTGAAGTAAAATGCAAACCACAGAGGGGAGATCTTGTTGAGATACTGGGGGAGATGTCAGAGGTTAGGTTAGAGCCTGCTTCTGCACTAGTTAAATACTCAAAACCAGATGCAGAATCTAATTCACCAAACCTAAGAGATGAAGAATCTGATGAATTCCCATCTGTGAAGTTTATTTAAATGAAATTTCACAGATGATGAAGATTAGTATACGTTGTGACTCAGAACGATTTCTACTGTCCCATACATTCTTCTCTTAACATAGGTTTAACAGTTAAACTGCAGAAGATACTACTCACTCCATTGTTTTAATTGCCACTTTGTTGGAGTGTATGAAGGACTGTTTGTTCCTTTACAAAAAGTCTCAAACTTAATTTCTACAAAGCTGTTCGGTTTTCCAAACTAAAAATGTTTATGACATTTGCTGCAAGAGGACAGAAGGTTAGATCCCCTGTCTTCCTAGAACCTCCACTGGGAGGAAGTTGCTTGGGTTGGGTACTCCCAGGATTTCCACAATGCTGAGCTGTACAACTGTGCCCCAGACTGCAGAGACAAGGGTGAAAAGAGTCCAAGGCTGAGAAGCATTTTCTTGCTTCAGCCAAGGCAGACTTGAACAAGACATGCTGTGGAAGCCAGTTCAGGGCACAAGCCAACCTTGCTCAATTAGTCACTGCCAACCTATCCAGTCTCTAATACTGCAGAAACCATTATTCTGAAAGCCAAATTGTGCACTGGGATAACATAACACTCCTAGTGCTTCCAGGTGACTGGTCCTTGTCTAAAACATTGAGATTTAGCTGTGAATTTGGCCTGACGGGAAAATTGTTCATGGGCAGAAGCTAAAAGTTTTTTGACTCAAATATGGAAAGTTGTGAAGAACAGTAGGAAGGAATCAATTAGACAGACAGGATCCCAGTACCATGCAGAAAAGGCCAAGGACTTTCTCCAGTCAAAGGTCATCATCTATGAATCTGCTGTGTGCTGGGTCTTGATATAAGTCACGCATCTTCTGTTAATCTGCATGTTTTGAGCTTCACTCGTTAAACTGATATGCCTTAGGTACTGTAGCAGAATTCTCTGCCTAGAGTGGGGTAAGCCAGCTTGAACTTATACCCTATTTGAAAAAGCCATCCATTGATGGAAGAGAGGGCATACATTGCTTTCGGTATTGCAGAAGGCTGAAACTAGCCTGACTCATCAATTCTGAACTTAAAACATTCTGAGTAAAAACAATGTTTCCTGGCAAACTGTCTATGGTGATACAAGGTTCCCCACAAAGGAATCAGTGATATTACTGGTAACTCATCTAAAGCTGCTGACTTGACATGGCTGGCCTAGAGATATTTGACTGATAATCAATTTACCCTATAAAATCCTAGTCCCAGTTTGCAATGGTAAGATCTTCTAACATATTCCTTCTCAGAGTGCATGTGGATATTCCTCACTTGAATAGTCACAGCCCTCAGGGCTACTCCTCATGCCTAAGCAAGAGACATGTCCAGGGTCATTGGTATAGGTGGGGAACATCAATATCTACTCATTATTATTTTGCTAACTGTAATCTAACAGATTCAATATTGCCTCAGTAAATGCACTACAGAAGCACTTATAGCTATCTATATTGTGTAGCAGGTAATTCTGATTAAGATCTTTTAGTCTAATCATTATCATCACCATCAATATCATTACCACCAGCTTGAAGAAATAATTTCTTTATATATTTGGTTTGCCATCCTTAATCAGGACAAAGTCATACATATAAAGGCTCAAGGACACCTATGTAATCCTTTAGTTGTAAAGGAATAAGTATAAATGTAAAGAAGTAAGTACAGTATAAAGTAACAAGCTGTTGACCAAGGATTGTTGACCTAGGATTGGATCCAGCACAAGACTTGTTTCTGAGAAGGAGTTTAGAATGTAGACCCTTTCTGCACTGAAAGGAAGGGTCTCCTTGATGAACCTTGTGCAAAGATTCCATTCTGCCCACGATAGGTACCCAGTCAGTAACAGCAGCACAACTGGATATATAGCTTAGCTACAGTTCTGGGCTACACTTATAACATGATCCTTGATATGTTATTTCGAAGTATAATCATAACAGATAATTAAACTTCCCATTTCCAAGCCTTCATGGCTTTTCTTTTTTCATTGCCCTTTGCATAGTATTTGAGTACTCCTTGGATTTTGGCTGCCTGTGCAAGTGAAGATAGGATTGTTGTTAAGTGAATTATCTGACAGGTTATTGGAGAAATAGTCCACCAGGATGGAAAGGAATTGTTTAGAAGACAGTAGTGACAAGGAGACAAAGATACAAAGTGGCTGTATGCCAAATGCACTGTTGCAATTAGACTAGAGAGTTTTAGAGGAGGGGGCATCAACAGAAGCTTTTCAGTGAAAGAGGCAGAGTAAAACATCTACAGCTAGAGCTCAGTAAGTTTATGAAAGGGATTTTACGGCCAGAGTCTTGTGACATTGGGGTCCTGCACATGGCAATAAGGAAACCTTCTCCAATTCATTGTTTCTGTTTTAAAGATCACAGAAACCTTGTTAAACACAACCTGTGAGAACACCAGCCTTCCTGGAGTTGAAACTTTTGAGGCACTGTTTCCCGCCAGTAAGCCTTGCCTAAAACTATTTTCTTTCATAATCACCTTTAATAAACAAGAGTAAGAAGCTGTAGCTAGCCACTACTAAGCTCTTGTACAGGAACTCTTATTGCCTAGGCCTCTAACCAAAGAAAAGGTCTGTTTTAATAAAAAAGCTTTGACCTTGGAGAGACACTTGTTCAAACCTGGGGTTTACCCAGAAGAACATGAGCATATACACTGTTTTGATATATGTTGAAAAACTTACTTGACATGAAAAACAGTTCTCACCTAGCACAGTCATGAAGTAAATGTTCTAGTAAAGGGGCCTACTGATGGTTTAGAAATGAGAAACTTGACGGCAGAAATAAGGAAAAGGTAAATTAAGAAATAAGGGTAAGCTAAACTGTTCTTCAGCCTTATGTGGCTGTGTGTAGCTAGCTGCTCAGGCTTCCTCTACACCCTTTCAGTTCACTGCTGTGTGACAGTGGGAGCTGTAGTACAGAGCAGAGGTGTGAGTTACTGCCCTGCCCATGGCTGGCCAGCTGACGGGTGCGTGCACGCTGCTCGCAGGCACGTGGTCTTTTGCACAACTGGGCTTTGTGCCATTAAGATACACCCCGTGAAGATAAGCTACAAAAGCAGATGAAACCAATAGTGTGAGCCAGTCTGCAGGGACAGAAGTGACACAACCTGTTTTAAACCCCTCCTAGTGCCTATGAACACCCCTGAAATTTTTGAAATTGTTAATTTTCCATCCAAAAAGCCATAGCATCCAAAAAGCTAAAAGGAGATAAGAGAAGCAAAATGTAAATGAGCTAGGGAGTCTGGCTTGTATTTTCAGTGTAATTAATAGAATTTTCCCTCTTCACTAAAGTTGAACTGTTCTTTTTTGTAGTGTTTTAATAGGATACAATGTCTTCTAAAAATCCACTTTTCTTCAGGAAAAGAGAGGTTCTTCCTCTGGCTTTTGGTAAGCTAGGACAACATGATAAGATTGTGCTTGTTTTCCTCCAAAACCTGATACCTGCAGATCTCAGTGCTGCAAACTGCATTTTGATATATTTACAGAAGCACACTGATGTACAGCAGACTACACCACAGCAAGTATCCTTGAAAGCAGGGATGTTCTTAGCTGTTTTCATAAAGTGTCTGCCCAAAGAGCAGGCCATACATCCCACCATCACAGTACTACATTCATTTGAACTTTGAGAAACAGTTGCAGTTCAAAGCAGCAGGAAAATAGCTGACCATGTTTCTGAAAAAGAGAGAGTAACTACATTGAAAACTCATATGGCTGCTTTCAGAAGGAACAAGGCAGTCTATTTTGGTCCCATTTTCTATCCTTGATGAGAGTTGTCCTAAGAAGACTTGAGAAACTTTTTTGCACTGAATCCTGCTATTTGCCATCTGATCTATTTCACACTTGTGTTTCTTAAGTGAAGCATTAACACAGTATCTCCTATCTGAAAATCTAAAAATGTTTTCCAAATATATTTTACTGATGGAGAAGGTAAATATGTACCTTAATAAAAGAAGACTGAAGGACATCAAAGAAATAAAAATCACATCTCTGAAGTTGCATTACAATCCTCATGTAACTAGTTTTACTATCCTTGCAAACTGTCAGCAAGCTGCAAGAGCACAGCTGCCTCATGAGGGGCAACCTCAGCACCACATCCTCCCCAGCAGGGCTTTACACCAAGGCTGAGCAGGACAAGGATTAATGACACATCTCTAAACAACCCCTTCTCAGCCAAGGTGGTTGTGTCAAGTTCAAAACCCACCCAGGAGATCCAGTTGGGCACAGCCAGCCAGGCCTGGACACAGGACAATCTACAGCATACACCAACAAGCCAGTCAGGAAAAGCAACAAGTCAGGATGACAGGGGACAGGGCTGGGCACAGACCTACCTACAGCTCAGCCCCGCAGTGCTTGGGTGCCTGGGCACGAATTCAAAGGGGGGTTCATGGGCTCACTGGCAGAGGATGCATTGCTGGGGTCACCAGTGAGGCTGGCCAGGGTACCTAAAGCCCACTGTCAGATATAGCTACCCAACAATGAGGGGTCCATTGCCTTCTATAACACATCCTGTGTTCAATATTCCTAGTTTTAATAGCAATGTTTGTACTAGCTACAAAGATTTTAATAGCTACTCTTTGTAATAGAGTAGGATGTCTCCTGGAAGTCCTATTTTTAGAGCAGCCACTTCTGGAGTAACTATGTTCCTTCTGCTTTACCTGTATTACTTTACCACTGCCCTGCATATTGCTATTTTTAAATATTAAAGCATTTGTAGTTTCTTTTGCCATAAAGAAACACAGATGCTTAAATTTATTTATTCATGCTTACATCTAAATATCTGTTAACAAAAGTTAAGTCAGTTAGCTTCCAGCTGTTCTTCATTGCACAGCAGCACTATTTTTTCCTTGTGAAATTCAGAACAGTTTGAGATCTCAGCAGAGATTTGGAAAATTCTGAGCAGAAATACAGCTGACATGATCCCTGCACCCACTCGATTTTTTTTTTTCTGAAAGTCTTAATCAAGGAAAAAACCTTGTCCCAGCCTCTCTTACAGCTAAGTTCTGCTGAACTGACCACAATGCTGCTGACAGATCTTATCTCAGTTTAGGAGGACTGGTTACACGCTTTAGTGACCTATTCTCTCTTTCTCAAAATAAACTTGGCTATATCTAAGGAAATGTCATCTGACTTCTGCTTCTGACAGATACATAGTGTGACTTTGCAATTTCGCTGCTTCTCACAAGTCAGCAGACTAAATGACTGGTAGGGCTGAAAATGCAATAGCAAGTGCTAGAGACCTTCTTTACAGTAGTTCTGCCTTTACTGAATAATCAAGCTCAGGCAAGGCCTTTAAATTAAAAGGAAGTGTTACACAAGGTAAAACAAAGTATGGAGCCAAGTGACTTTCAGCTGAACAAATCATCAGCACAGTTACCACAGACCTATTACCAAGCAGAGTAATGGGGAATTATAAAAAATATGTCATAAGATCTCACCAACTAAAGAAAAAAACCCCACAAAATGCAAGAACAAACTAAGTACTATTAAAGAAAATTATGATAATAACGATGATACTTTCCTTCATCATCTCCACCACCCCAACAGGGAATACACTACTAAAAATCTGAAACAAGTTTGACTAAAGCAGCCCTGAGGATGTGAAAAGAAAACAGTAAAATAGCTAAGCAAACTGTGCTGATATGTAGTGATTTAAGTGCTGTGCTGGCATACTGTGTGTCTCAAACAGTCACAGAATTCTAATGGGGGTCTTTAATCAGGAATTTGATAGTTAAACTAGTAAAGATTTCTTTGTATGCTACACTAATGATTTTCAGTCCTATTTGCTGGTTCTTTGTCTGGTTCTTCTCCTCTCCTGCTGCCCTCCTATGCATATTTCATATTTCAAATTTCTCCTGAGCATTATGTGCCAATAGCCACAGGGGGAAAAAAAAAAGAAAAGAAATGACAACATATTTGTAAACATTTTTAGCTATATAAACACCATCAAGTACCACTGTCAGGTTGGTGTTTCAAATAATCCCCTTCTTGCCCGTAAGTCTCTAAAGACTATTTTACTAATACAGAGACCTGAAAATTTATGCTATTTGACTAAGATGCCATTTCAAGTCAGAATTTATAAATACAACCAGACAAGCTGTCTGACTGCCAAGCACTGTGCTCTGTACATGGATGCTGGGGGCATGTGAGGGCTGTTTCTGTATGCCATGAGAAATACAGCTCAAGTTGCTTCTCAAACAGTGAGGAAAAACAACAATATCACTGAGAAATACGGTTATCTTTCTCCTTATTTTTAAAAAAATATTTGCTGTGTTTTTTCTTCTTTTTAAGAATATTTCCTGTGCACTAGCAGCACTGAATGCACAGCAGTATGTACTTCGTAACAAGAGAGATTTTGGAATCTAGGTCTGGTGTTCCTACATTTTTAATGACACCTAGCCCTGGTCAAAGAGGCCAAACAATGCTATTGACATAAGGGAGGGTTGTGTTTTACCTGTCATTTACATCCTGAAACACCAGACTGCTAGTATTTCCACTGGATTTGTCAATATTGAAGTTAAAACATCCCGTTCTTGGTGCAAAATCCTGTATTTCTGCATCTCCATTATTCTACTGGCAGAAGCTGAGTTTGCAGCTCCTTAATTCTGATTTGCATGTCACATTTGGAAATTTCTCTTGAGACCTTTGCAACAAAGCACAGGACTCTGCCTGTAACATGGGAATTTTAGTTTGCTGCTTCAGCAAGAAGAATATTATTTTGGAATTGACTTCTTGGTGGCATCAGAAGAAAGAAGGGATGAAATTTCAATATTTCAAGGACTAGATAAAAGTCTCACAATTCCAAGAATGTCATATGACTCAAGACAAGCACTTCTTTTACTTACATACTTAATACACAGTTTTTCTCCAGATTTTGCTGAGCCGTGGCATACCTGGTTCTCCATGTTTACACAGAGCTAAATCCTGAGGGGTACTGAGCTGTCACAAGTATCTATGTTCAACAGCAACTCCAATACTGAACAGTTGCAGGACTAGATCTGTAAACTTAATTCTTCAACTGACTTCATGTCTTGTGCTTGCTTACAAGCCTTGCAAGTTGATAAATTCTTCCAGCTGATAGATAAAGCAAAGTTTCAAGAGCAGTTTTGCCTGTGTGCCTTCCCATAGGCTCCCAGATGTCTGCCAGAGGAATTAAACAAAAAAAAATTTTGAAAATCCATCAATTAAAATGTAATTCGTAATTGTTGAGCCATTGAGGTTCTGGTTTTTTAATGTCAATAGAGATTAATTAGAATTCTATTTGTACAAGGTTTCAGGATAAAATGGATATTCTATCAAAGAACAAAACATGCCATTTTGAAATGTGTTGCCTGAGTAAAAGCTGGAGGAGGATCATTGGATCCTGCAATTGAAGGATTAAAGTTTTACCCCATTTAATACTGGGGAACAGTTGTGAATTATGTATTATGCATTCCAAATGGCAACACATGAATTACAGTGATTTTCACTCTGGGCATTATAATTTTTAACCTTTAGGCAATCTTGTTCACACTCACCAAGTAACAGTAAGTACTGGCTGATGAACTGATTTTGGTAAAAATCATTAAATGGTGAGAAAACACATACCCACAACAGAAAAGCCTACTCAAGAAGTGAATACCCTGATTTTGTCCTTCTGCTTATTTAGTACCTAGCCAAATGCCAAGCTTCACTGGATACTCCCTAGGCCTTGCATTGGAAAGGACAGTGAATACCAGTCCTTGTTCATATCATTGAGTTTGATAGATTTTGCAATGTTTCCTCTCTCACCTCTTCCTTCTGTGTCTCCCACGCAAACAGAAACTTCACTCACACAGGCATGGACACACAGGTGGCCTGATCCTGCTCCTCCTCTCTGGCTGATCAACAGCAACACATACACAGGCCCTCACTCATATATGTCAAGGGTACATTCACATTTGCAGCCCTTTTCATGCCACCTACAATAGTTTTTCCAATTCTTTTCAATGAATTTAACCCTTGGTCAGATCATACTCAGCAGCCTGCAGTCCTTAAGACTTCAATAATTTCTTGTTGCCCTTGTTGACATCGAAGGGTGAGAACAGCCCACTGTGTTCATGTGACAAGACCACTTTGACAAAAAATTGTTCTTATTACTATCAGTGAAGTAATACTGAGCTGGCATTTGTTAGGGCAAAACATCAGTGGCTAGAAAAGGTTTAAAAGCTGACACTGTAGCTGTAGTTTAGGAGTGCATTAAAAGCATGCTTCACTGATTTTTAACTTGTAAATAACAATCTCTTATCAGTACAGTATGTCACATGGAAAAGTATAGCTAAACAGTTTAATCTGTTTACATACTACTGAAGTCAATACATGTTGCTAAGACACTTAGAGCACATGCTTGCTAAATGAGTCTTCTGACTAAACATCTTCCTGCCTGCACCTGTCTTCTCTAAGACATACATTTCCTGCCACAGAGATAATTTCAATATATTCAGGGCTGGTCAGATTTTTTCTCTGACACACATAAGTAAAAGAGAAAAAATAACCCTTAATATGGAAGTATAGGGAAGTATGATTCTTAATAAAATCTGGTAGATACTCTTAATGAGACTGTAAGCCAGTCACTCCAAGACATGTATTCCCCAGGATTATTTAAGAACAAATGGAGCTATGTTTCATCATATGATGCCTAAAGAGATGAATAATGGAAAGCTTTCTGCATGTCCTTACTTATTTGCTATAACTAAGTAATAACCCAAGTCATAAAGCAGTACCCGGGCTGAAAAACTGGCATCCAATGATAAATAACAGTTATCAAAACAGGTAAACTTTGGTGTACAGAACTGTATTTTGTTCTGCCAGCATTTCAACCTCTTTGCTTCCCACTGAATATTTTTGTGGGTATGGTCTACAAAAGCTAAAATGCTCCTCTTTCTTTTATTAACTGGAAATGAGAGCTTTGATTACAATTAGGAAAATATCTGTTTAACTCTGTCAAGGAACTGCTGAAAAGTTGAGACTGATTCAGTGACTGAAAAAATGTGACTACTGCAATATAGACTAAAAGCAGAAGTTCATATAAAACTTCTCCTTTTACTTTGCTGTTTTGATGCCAATTTAAACCTCCTGAAGAACAAGCTCTACAGCTCCACACAGTGTTGATTTACCAATGTCACACCTCTGAACAGGCTACAGAATACCTACAGATTTTTCTAAATGTGGATAAAGTCAACCAACTTTCTATCATTTTTCAAGTGCATTCTTATTTAATGGTTTTATTTTTCATTTAGGTTATTTAATACTTGTCAAGTCTATCTAGGAATATAACTGACAGCATTCACTTTTTTTCTGTGTATGTTTTCAGCTAGTCCTGATGTTACATCTTTTCCCACTTTAGATCTCCAGTTTCTGCTGAAACAAGCTGCACAAGCTTCTGCTTGACAAAAACTTCAAATCTGTCTCTTTAAATAATTTACACACTTAATTGTGGTGATGCACATATTCTTAATATTTTAGCAACAAAGACTTTGATGACATCTGAGAGACCACAAAGATGTCCCTACACAGACTCAGACTAGAAGACAGAACTCCTGGCTTGTAACTGTCCTCATTGTTCTGAGCCTCATAATTGGAAAACATATTTTGTTTAATGGGCAGGGCACAGTCAGGAATGAGAGCCATTTACTAATAAACACATGAATGAAAAGGCTTTATTTTCTCTGATGATATTTTTGCACTTGAAAGGGTTACCATTTAAGCAATGATGGTTTGGAATAAACAATCAATTTTCATGTAATTTACCAAGAGAGAAATTATTTCCAAGTTCTGTCCTGCAACTGGAAGGTACTTTAAGCCACAATACACAGATTATTTACAAACAGGTAAAAAAAGAATAATTTGAAAATAATTTCTTCAACATTGCACTTCTATAGGAAACAGCTCAAAATATGACACCTTCTCCAACATTGACAATTTCCATTGTACTTGCAGTCTTATTTTAGGGATGTTTGGACAGTTCTATTTCAGTTTCAACTTGGCTCAAAGTGACACAAGGCCCTTACAAAAAAGTTGATTTTTTTTTCCAGTGTAATCATTGTTCACAAAGAACTTAAAAGCTGAATTGATCACTTTTTTCTTTCAGACATAGCCAGGAGAGTACTGACAGAAATAAGCTTCTAGGGTAAAGAGAAAGGGGAGTTGGAATTCCTGTTGCTCACAGGACTCTGTATAGTTGTAACACAAAAACTGATAAGAAACCAGGCTCTTGAAACAAGCATGTAGTTTGTGTGCCATTTCATGAATCACTTTCAGCACTCTGTGTATGTTTCCAAGTAGCTTGGGAATGAAATTCCAAAGTTCAGATGATGCTCTGCTAGAAGAATATTTTAAAAGAACCCGCTCAACCCTATAAACACATAACCAAGACAGAGTGGAGCTACTACAGCTCTCTCTACTCATCACGAAAAATCCTGCAGGGGGCACTGCTAAACTCTGTCTGCATCTTAACATACATTTAGAGGTTATTTAACACACATCTCAGTCCAAATGAGTGTCTGCAATGAAGAGCAAGGTCAGAAGACAAGGTTAAGACCCACTAAGATTATAGAAGAAAATCCCAGTGTTTTCTTTCTTCCTTTTACTTGTTCCTTCTATCTGCTCAAGAAGAAACTTGTGCATGTGTTTTACATCCTGACACCTGAAAGTCAGGGCCCTGCCTCTTGGATATAGACTGTGTTCCATGCTGCAGAGGATGTTGAACAGACTGCCAGATCAGACTCCTGCCTCCAGCATCTGTTATCCTTTACTATGCATCTTCAGACTGAAAACATTCAAATTCATCAGCAGAGCTGAGGCATGATCTATTACAGGTAACACTGTGTTACATGTGTTAAGGATAACATGTATGGCTACAATATGTATAGCAATATAATTCAAATGCACTTCCTTTGAATTTCAGATTATACAATAAAGCTGATGTTCACAAGATTTCAGAAACACCTAGTGTAACTAGTAGTTTAAATGTATAATATATGACAAGTCTAGGCCGTCCTATCTACCAATGCTTCCATATGCAAGAGCTCCTATCTCTCCAACTCCTTTGTCTCCTACTCCCATATCCATCTAATACACTCTAACCCTACTGTGTAGCCTGTACTTCATGTAGGTGGTGTTACCTGGTAAAAACATGCTGTTATCACACCAAAAAAGCTTGATGAATTTCTTTCCACGCTCAGCAGCATGCATGGTTCTTTAGTCAGTTTGTTTACAGTGAATATAAAATGTCTTTCCAGCACTGATTCATACTGAAAATTATGTTAGTAAATCCACACCAGAGTCAGTTAGCTTCTTCTACAATCCCTTTTTCCTCTTGGAAAGTCATATGTAGTTTATATACAGAATCTATTGAGTAGAAGTGACCCAATGCAATTAAATGATTTGCAGTTCATTATGTTAGTGCTTTGCACAGGAGACAGCACTGTGTGTTCCAGAATCTAAAAGAATTGAATTATTCTCTAAAGCTGAGATTTCAAAAACGATTCGTGATTCTGGATGCTTCATCTTCCTAGTATCAAATATCAAAGGAATGCAGCTCTCTAGACATATTCAGAAACCACAAAGGCTTTTGGCAATGTAATTGTGTGCACAAAGCAAATACTTCAGTGGTAAGCTATTCATGAAACTAAGAGCATATTTACCAGTCACTGAAACCTAGATAATGAAGTCTGAAAGAACAGACTGTATTTCTAAGGATATTTTCACTGATGTAGAAGTTGTTGTTTCTTTTTAAATACCCTCAACTGAATTTATAGCAGTTATGAAAAACCAAATTGAAGTCCTCAGGGCTGTACAATCTGAAGAACCCAGATTTTCTACAAATGTTGTGCTAGCTATGTTAAATCTGACAGACCACGGTTTTGGCATTCCAAAACTTTGAAATACTTGTCTCCCTTTTTATATGGCCTTATATATTGGTATGGCTGTTAATGAATGGCATGAGCTCTGTCATGATTTCCCTTTATATTTTCTCAGAGATAAGTAAACAAAAGAAAGTATTTTGGGCCCAAATTTATTTGATTTCTAACCTAACTAGATCATAACCACAACTTTATCCACTCTAAAATTCACTAGTAAACTTGCAAATTTTAGCTTTGGGCTCTTGAATGCTTGGTGAAAGCCACTTTTCAATAATGTATACATTTAAGAAATTTAGAATAAAATTTTGTCAGTTGTTTGGTTTATCACTGGAAAAAAACCCCAAAACAAAACATTATTGCAACACACTGTTGATGAACTCAGGAAACTGGGTTCTAACACTACTGGTTCGTACTGCTGGTCACATAAGTTGTTCAGTCAAAAACTGAAATGGTACCACGTGATGTGTGCGAAATACACTATAAAATGGATGGTGGTACATTAGAAACAGTCAGAGAATGATCTGAAACCAATCATTATTAACCGTATTAATTTATAAATTACCAAATGGCAAATAGTATTGCCAAATAAATTAGTGACCATTTGAGGAACTGATTGTTATTGTTAAATAAATTTGTGACCATTTGAGGGACTGATTATTAGATAAATCAGGTAGAATTTATCTAATTAATTCTATTACACTGTCTTAGCTCAAAGTTAGCTTTTTATTGTATTTAAATGTGGCTGGGTAGAGTAAACAACTTTGAAAAATTGTCAGAAAGTAAACCTAAACATTGGGATTAAGAACTGTACTGTACTCTGCTCCAGATCTATTGGCTTTGTCCCGGTACTTCAGGCCATCTACTGTACCTAAGAACAAACAGCTGCATTCAGTAGTAAAAATGTAAGAAGCTGTTCTTCCTCTTCTTCCTAACAGCCTCTTCAAAGAAATACTCTTTCCAGCTCTCTTGACTGAATTCAGAAATTGCCTGAAATAATCAGAGTGATTTTCCTCTTTACTAATTGCAACTGACTAGCCCTGGCATCTAATCCACTGTTTGTTTGGTTTTCTTCCTTTTACTTTAAAAATACGTAAGATTTTCTTGTGGTGTGACAAGAAATCACTTCCCTTTCACTGGGTTGGTTTTTGCATATTTGGGTTTTTTAAAAATTTCTGATATTATTATCCCTATACTCCTTTAGATTTCATCTTTAAGGATGGTAATGACCATTATAATTCACCCTCTGAGAACACCTCTGTGGATGGTCTGTAGGAAAATGATTTGAATATTTGTCCTACCTTGTCCTCGTTACCTGGAACTGTTCTCAATGTGAATGTCCATTTCAAGGACCAATGGATGACTAACAACATGGGCAGTTTAAATAACAGGCTAATCTATGGCAATCTTCACACTTCATCAGCAGAAAGCTACAAGGTAAACGACTAATTTGCTCCACAACCAGTTTTACAAAGAGAAGATGACTTAACGAAGACATTTTTATGCACATAACTCAGATGTTCACTCACTGTCACACATTTTCTGTGTTTTATATGACACAATGCCTGCCCGTGTAAGCAGCATAGCAAAAACTTTATGACACTGACTCTGTTAGCCTCACTAACAGTCTTTCTGTGAATTTTCTTCTTTTACTTTGAGCTACATTGCTAGTAGTGATGATAGTGGGGGGAGGAGTAATTGATCTTTTTAAATTTAACATGTGGGAACTGACACTGTCACTGCTCATGCAAGAGCTGCAGACACATTAGAGAAGAGCTAGCAGCACAATCTAAAGGACAGCTCAGGGCAACAGCTGCACATCAACACCAGGAATCTTCACAGACCCAGCTACACAGAACAGCTACCCTTGTCCAACATTTTCATTCCAGACACCAGCAGCGTCTCCTCCTTCCTTTCACTAGCCTGCCAATATCCCAACTTTTGTACCTAGGCTTATGACATTTCAATGTCCCTGGACGCTCCCACAGCTCTGCATTAGCTCTTCCTTTCCAGGACACAACCACGTCAGGAGTGTGGTTTCCAGAACAACATGACTGTCACTGAATAAGCAGCTGCAATCAAGACATATTTTCAACTTGGTGAAGTTGATGACAACTGACAAGCGGACCTTTGTGTATAAAGGGCTTTCACAATTCTGCTGAGCTTTGTGTTATCACAGTGCTGCCACTATCTCCTGCAATTGTGCCTTGGTAGCCACTGCCAGAGCTGATCAAGAAACTCTGAGCTTGGTCCACTGCATGCCCTTAATTTCTACACAACTTTTGCATCCTGGAGTATTGTGAGTTACATCCACACACCACAACACTCAGATATGCTTTTCTAGTCAAGTGCAAACAGCCCATTATTAGAAAAAGTCTATCACTACCGATTTACCATTTTAGACATCTAGATTTGCTCTTGATTTAGAACAAAAATGGAGTGAAACCATTACATACTTTGGATCACGCTTGTATTACTGGTGTGAGGATTTTGGTAGTCACACTTTTAACAACATAATGCCATCATCATAATTTCTAATTTCAAGTATGTGCCTCATGTCTCTCCACAGAGCAAAGAACAATAGCAGCAATTGAAAAATTGCAAAGGCTTCAAACAGTCCCAACTTCTTGCACAATGTACAGTTTACCATAAAATCCTACCATGCAGCTGCTATTAAAAGCAGTAGCTGTTTCCTTCATTAAAGCTGTTCTCAGCACACAACCTTGCATTGATTCCCATGCATGAACAGCAGGATCTGGAGGTATGTTTGCATCTTACACAAACATGTTAGGGTGCTGCAGCACTAACTAAGGAAGCTACAAACAAGTATGAAAAACATGCAGGTCTCTTTCTAACTGTTTAATGGAATTTCTTTGACAAATTTCTCCTTATTTTCAAGTAAATGAACTCGGCTAAACACAATTAATCCAGGATGATTCTACGGTTGTAACTGCAGTGAGTATTTTGTACTGTTTATTTCATAATCTGAGGAATAGAAGGAGAGCCAGTAAAATCAGATGACACCACACTCCTAGCATAATTTCCATTTCCAAATTCAGAAGGCTAGCAATCAAAAACATGGATCAGAAAGGATTCAGAGAAAAGACTAAAGCAAGGAGGGTCTTTATAGCATAAAGCACTGGTTGGCATATATTCGAGAGTGGTGAATTTGAATTTAAGGCATTTCTGACTTGCCCAGTTAAAAGCCTGAGGTATGAAACATCTGGGTATTTTGATCCTTATTTACTATTTTTCCCAGTTATATTATGGTTTTGTTAGGGTTCTAATGTATGTGTCCTTTTAACTAGCTTCTCTTTTTGTGCTTGTGTTCAAATGAAAATATTTCAACTTGAAAATGGCATCCATATGGTAACAAAAATTCACATGGTAACAAAACCAGAAAGCTGCTGGGAGAGAAGGCTTCTGGTGTGTGGATAACCCACGTTCTCTGAAGATCACTGGGTAATTTGTATGCAGTGAGACCTGTTATCAGACAGCTCAGTCCAGACAAACTCCTCTAACAAGCAATGCCCAAAGGGGACTATTTCATAAAAGTCTTCTGATTATTTCTACCAATAGCTATTTCTTTCCAACAGAGGCACCGCCTTTGCAATGGCATGGAGATCTTACCTTTTTCCTTTTATTTTCCAGTTACATAAAAAGACAAACAAGCCTCATTTACTACCTCTAAACCTACAGCTTCAGTTTCTACTTTTCATCCTTCACACCACACGCTCCTGCTCTCTCCACAGTGTGTGAATAAAAGCATTTGGGCAACAATGGAAACAAGATTTCGGGGTAAATGGGTCTTGGGTAAAAAAAAAAATCAGCGTGGATCCTCGATCATCAGGTGGCAGAAACGTTTGTGGTAGCACGTCAGAAGACTGATGCAAAAGGCAAGATACAGCCCATTCACTGCGTGAGCAACCAATCCTGCACTCACCTTGTCCCCAAAACCAGCTCAGTGACAATGTTCACACCGGAGACTCACAAGGCTTTCTCACATGGATTTCATCATACAACCATAGAATGGCCTGGGTCAGAACGAACTTGAAAGGTCTAGTTCCAAGCTCCCTGCCACGGGCAGGGGGACATTCCACTAAGCCAGGCTCCCAGAGAGCCCCATTCAACCTGGCCTTGAACACTTCCAGGGGCA
>JBBMKD010000115.1:46816681-46872263 GCA_037834095.1 Argya squamiceps | reverse complement strand
GAGGGTGGAGCCGCCTCTGCCCCCGCCGCAGCGCTCCGACGCTCGTTCGGAGCAGTGACCGCCCGGCCGCGTCCCCCTCGCCGCCGCCTCCCGCAGGCCACCCGGCCCTTGTCCAGCCCGCATCCGCCTCCTCCGCCCCCGGCGGCTGCGGCGCTCCCTCGTCCCCGCAGTAGCGGCGGCGGCCCCAGCGCCGGAGAGGCCTCATCCCCCCGTCCCCAGTGGTGCTGAGCCCAGGGGTCCCGTCGGTGTGCCGGTGATTATGCGTGGTCTGCCGCGGACGCTGCATCTCTCCTTGCGCTGATGCCCCCGCTGTCCCTCCGCCTAGGCTAGAGCAGGCTGAGCGCCAGCTCCTCTGGAAGTCTTCAGTCATGTATTTCCTCAGCGGCTGGCCCAAGAGGCTCTTGTGTCCTCTGGAGTCCCTGGAGCAACCGCTTCACATCCAGACGGATCCCCAGAGAGCTTTCTTCGCAGTTTTGTTCCCGTCTCAGCTAAGCATCTGGTACTGCAGAGTGAGTATCCGTCGTTTTATAAGCTCTCGGACCCTTCTCTCCCAGCTGAAAAGATTTGTCGTCTGATAATTTTTTTTCTTATTCCAGAAACGATTGTAAAATTTGATGCTAACTTTACAGGATATTCCAGTATTTGTGAAACTAAGCGGTTATCCACGATGTTTAGTGATAGCAATACAGTCTTAAAAAAGTATGCAATATCAGTCTGCTTGCATTTAACACCGGTTTTTCCTAAAAAGTGAGACTTCCAAGCAGCTTTTTTTTTTTTTTTGAGACTGTACATTCTGCTTCTTCTTAACATAAGGAGTATTTGTAACAGTGTGGGGTTTTTTGCATATATGCTTCATGTCTTTCACCTTTGTGAAACACAGAAGAAATGCTATTACTGCCCGGAATGTTATAACATTGAAGTTCACAAACTTTTCTTTTTTGGAAAGTTTAAAAGTTTTGTGGCTCTAACAGAAAACTAGTCGTGGCTTTTGCATGGAAGGTGCTGGTCTAGCTATATCTGGTTTGGAACTGTATGAATAATTGACATTAAGTGCCTTGCTTTTAATTCACGTTGTATTAGTAGCTGCTTGTCAGTTTGGTTTGATGCAGTCAGTGAAAACTGTGATACTGACATTAAATTTTGATGCTGGATCTTTTTAAATACTGCCTAGATTAGACCCTAAATCTGTCTATAAATATCTCTAGAGCCAGGTGGTTTATAGAGTTCATCTCA
Source organism: Argya squamiceps (assembly GCA_037834095.1). Classification (NCBI taxonomy): domain Eukaryota; kingdom Metazoa; phylum Chordata; class Aves; order Passeriformes; family Leiothrichidae; genus Argya; species Argya squamiceps. The sequence goes on along the minus strand of JBBMKD010000115.1, from coordinate 46,871,030 downwards.
GATTACCAAGGAAAACCAACAATCTAGTTTTAGAAAGCTGATACTAAAAGATGTCGAATGACAGTCATAGCCTTAAAATTTTGTTTTAAGTTATGCAGAGATTTCATCACGTTATGTTTTACTGTGCTCTGTAAGGCTGTTCACTAGTTCCTGGCTGGGGTGCTGGTGCTGTTTTCTGAACTTAGACAGGTATCCAGCTGGCACATAATAAGCCCAGTAACTTTGCTGTGTGAACATCATCATCTGGCTTCAGTTTTCTTAGGTTTGTGGCACACGGTGTACATAAAGTGTACACTTTTTAGCTTTTGCCAGTTGTTGAACCTGTAGTTGTAGTCTGCCAACACAGCAGAATGGATCTTTTCCTTGGAAAGACGTAGAAAACAACAGTCTCACAAAATGCTTCACGAGATGTGCCTGTTGTCTAGAATGTAGTTTATGTACTTGATGGTCTGTTCTCAAGGACGGGGTTCATTAGCTTGCACGCTTGGGCTTGTTTTGAAATGTTAAACATTGTGTGACTGGCTACAGACAGAGCACTAAAGGAGTTCACTTGGTGCAGAAGAGTTGATAAACTCACAGGTCATTAATATTTTTAAAATAGACTTTGATTCAGTTTGTAATGGGTGCTTTTGAGGAAGGTGCCGGCTTTGCCAGGCCTGACTGCTGACTGATCTTAAACTGAAAAACATGTTACAGTCTCATGGCTTCTGTGGACAGGCTGTTATCAAAAACCTGGAAGAATAAAGGTATTGGTCAAGGTAATTTTTAAAAATAATTTTTTGCATTATTTTTATGTATATAGCTGGGCTCCTGAATGTGGTTTGTTGTTTTTCTTATCCCCAGGCTTTTCTTTTTTTGAGTTTCTTGTTTGTTTTTGAAGGACAATTTTAAAATCATATGTTTGAACTTTGATAAAATAAAATTACTGCATTCTGAAAAATGTTTTCATTTGTCAGAAATATAGTCTTTGGAAAAAGGATAAATTCTAGTCAGGTTGCACTAACTTGGTTTCTTGTCGCAGAGAAGCCTTCAGGCTGGTGGTCTTGTTAAGACTTGTTACAATCTCAGGTATATATCAAAGGTTTCATTTAAAAATGAGATGATGAGACTGGGAAAGTTCTGTTTTGAAATTTTCAAAAACAGGGCTCTTTGAAATGCTTCCAGGTGTGTGAGTTTACAGTTCAGCGTGTGTATTTTTAAGGCGACATAGTAATGTTTAAAATTCCTTTTCACCTACTGCGCGCCAAGAGCTAGTGGAACTAAAGAAACTTGATCCCAAAGTCTGGATTGTTAACAGTTTTGTAATCGATGTAGGTATTAAGACTCAAAACCAGGTAACTGGTGTTGAAAAAAACCAGATGAAATTCTGCTAGTGTTTTTGAACCAAAAAGTAGTTGACTGTTTTATGTGTTAGGAGAGATTGGATTGTGGATAGAGAAGACCACTCAGGTGAATGATTTTGATCATGCACAAGTATTGGTGAAAGGTTGTTGAGCACAGCCCCCAGATATGCTGACATTTATTTATGAACTATTTGCATGTGCTACTGTACTAGTATAAACATTTTCAAGCATACAAAACCTAGTCTAATTTTATTTCATCTGTTTAGAAAGAAGGGGCCTACATTGGTCACCTGGTCCAACTACCTGACCAATTCTGGGTGACTAGAAGTTAAATCACATTATGAAGAACATTATTCAAATGTTCTTATACACTAGTATACTCTAAGCATGAACCACATCTCTTGGATGCCTGTTCCAGAGTTTTAAAAGGAATGAAAAAGAAGGAGGTAATACCAAAATGAACACCTTTTAAAATTTTTACTTGATTTTATTTTTTAGTGGTACCAAAAGTCCTTTCTTGCTCCCCATTGGAAACCCCATTGTGGAGACCTCTGGTCCAAGCATTTTCCTTAAATCAGAAGTTTTAGATCAGCATACCATAGATAGTTCCTTGACACTTAAGAACCAGTGTAACTATTTTCAATGATAGCATGGAAAAGCTTGTCAAACATTTTCATTCAGGTTGTTTTAAGTACTTGGATGCTTGAAATGAGAAACATCAATGAATGATAGAAATGCTGTAATGAGATAATTGCTGTTTAATAGATTGACTTGGGGACTGAAGATGAGGTTTCACAATGCAGCTGTGCAGTCCCGTGTGCCATGATCTTTCCTGCTTGCACCTCTATTTTAATGGAGCTTATGGTGGACTAGTGATGTCTTTCTAGAGGGGTGTTAAGCTTAATGAGCAAATAGAAGCCTGTTTATATAGTTGATGGAAGGATCAAAGGAACATTGTAGTTGGCCCTTTGAAAGTGTTATTCCTTTGACAGTTGTGGCTTTACTTTTAAATTGGTTTGGTTATCTCTTGAATTCTAGAAATTCACGCGTAGGACTGTAGGTATTAAGGGACAAAGTAATGCAGCTAAGGAATAAGGTGTCGTGGAAGAGTGGAGTTCCCTGCCTAATCCTTGCCAAGTGAGTTGTGTGCAGCAAGAATAGTCTGCTGATGTAGTTGTATGTATAAATATGGTTCAGTGTTTCCTTTCTTTAGTATTCACAAACTTTTGACAATGACAGGGATAAGTGCTGGCCTTGAATATTTAATGAAAACTCCTGTAGTTTGTTGGGACTATCTGCTATGACTCAGTCTGTCAAAACCAGTTTTGTGAGCCCTTTGAAGCTAAGAGTAGCTTGTTTTTGCGGTGCATGGTTGGAGAGGGTGGAAATGGAAATAGACCCTCAGCTTGTCCCATCTGCTCATTCCGAGGAGAATTTTTGATTACCTATATGCTTCTCAGTTTATTATTTGTATTTACTCTTGCATTTTAAACTTGTGGTTTTGTTTCTTTTCTTTCTAATGATCTGATAGTGAGTCAGAACAGCTAAATGAACTAAAATAAGCTTTTGGGAAAGCGTGCATGTCAGAATCCTAGATTGTCAAAGAGTTGGTATACATTTTAGATGCTGAGTAAGTTGATATTCAGACAGCTCTCTCATATGCACTCTTCAGTCTCTAGCTGTTGCCATATTAGATTGAAGTCAATGTGTGCTTTAAATCTAAGCATATGATAGGACAAAACAGGGCACTGGGCTTCTGCTGGGGAAATGATCTCCATAACTGGGAATCTTGCCACACTATGAAAGAAGTTACTTGTGACACAGTGCATGGAGTTCATAAGATATATGAGAAAATACATTAAAATTATCTGCAGTTGTTTCTGTAGTCTTTCTTTTACTTACAAGGGCTGTTAAATGTTTTCACTATGCTTTCAAGATTATGTTTTCATCTCTGAACTGTAAGCAGAATAATTTACAGAATTATCATGCATGGCTTTTTCTTAATAGAGCTGGATACAACATCTGGAGGCTTTTTATCTAGAAATTGATTGCAGAATGGGACAACAGATGTCTCGATATAAGTGGTTGTGTTGGCTGTGTATTGTGAACAATATGATACAGATAGCATCAGTGCAAGTTAAGATATCCTACTACTTCTGCTGTGCTTTTTCCTTAGTAGTTTAACTCACGAAATGCTGATCTCTTATTTATGCCCTTTAGATACTTGTCTCAGAATGCCATTTCTTCTTGTCAGTAACAGTAACAGTTGTGCTGTTGGTTCTGTTAAAGAGATGCATTTGTGATTCCGTAATGAAACAAGTGTTACATTAATGAGATTATCTAACAAAATCCAAAATTGTCATGTGGTTGTTCAGTAGGACTTACAGGCTTTCAGTGTCTCGTGTATCATAAAATAGATGACCCCTGAAAGCTGTGTCATAATTATGTGCATGAAGGTAAAGACATTCTCAGTTGTAACTTTTCAGTGTCCAGTTAGTTGCACATAACAGAAAACCAAAGATCTATAGAATATGCCTTTGCTTTTAGCGGCATTTTTGACCAGCAGGTTAACTGAAAACTTTCACTTGGGAGAGGCAGTGGTAGACAATTCTGCACTTTGGTTTTCTGAATTATTTCACAATAGCCATGAAGCACACATTTGGATGCTGTGTCTGCTCTGTTGGGTGGATGCTCTGTTGATTCTAAGCTTTCCAAACACTTTCAGAATTAAATTAAAGGAGTTATGGTTTTATAGTTAACCTTGCTTTTAGAAATTAATTTGTCGCCACTTTGGATCTCTGTTGCTGACAAAATGGCCTTTTGTGGTCTATTTATATGATTTTTTTCTGTTCCTTAGGCATACATGCTTGCATATTAGTTTGTAATTTTACAAAACTTCAGCATTTGAAGTGAAGCACAGACCATATAATGACAAAATAAAGTGCACAGTGTCACCAGACTTTTGTTCTGTTCTGTTCTGTTTTGTTTTCTCCTAGACTTATCTTTGCCACTTAGATCATAAGCTCATCTGAAGAGCATTTTTGATTTTTGTTGTATGCCTACAGCCTAATGAAGCATTGAAGCATTTGGCATATAAAACTAAACAGGACATTTGTGTTTGTCATAGAAATTTCTTCTTTATCCTCCATGAGATGGATTTTTGATGTCTAGAATAATATATAGTCAGGGGATGAGAATATTGCATTTAACAATTATCTACAGCCATGCAGGTTCTTGGATTGATGTTACATTAAGAAACCCAAACCCATACATAAGACCGTGTTGCATATGTGCTGTCAGGTCATGTGTTTGCTTTTCAGACTTAGTCCAGTAGTTTTCTATTGTATGTACTGACCGACTTGTAAAATCAATAATATGCACACTTTGTCATTAACCTGCAGTCAAACTAGAGAATCTGGTTTAAGAAAACTATTGTTTTTCATTATTTTATATTCTGTCAGGTGATTGCACGTCTTTTCAGTTGGGTAATGTATAATTTTCTGTGACACCCTGTAAACATCTCAGTTAGGGCACTTGCTCGTGGGAGGGCTGTTGTTCAAGTCTGTTCAAGGCTACTTGTCCTCTTTAAAGAGGGCTTTGCAGAACAACATTCGTGTCTTAGTTAAGGGTTTAAATATCAGCTCGATTTGCATTTACATCAAATGTACTGGAATGCTTGTGTTAAGGTAATTGGTAATTTCCCATATTGCTGAGAGAATTTGCTGAAGGGTTTTTACACCTCAATAGATTTTTTCATTAAAACCATGTTATATATGGCTAAGTGTTCTGAAATGGGTTATGCTTCTAGTTCTTGATAAGTGGGCAAGTTACGATGTTAGGTGAGGGAGAATTAAGTAAAACACTAACAATTTGGGATCATGGTCTTGGCTGTGGTGTTTTGTGTTGTAGTTTTTAAAATTGTTTGCATAGGTATTTTGTCCAGATGTTGATACAGAGCTCGTGTTTCACAGTGGATCCAGAGGCATTCTTATTGTTCAACTGACAACATAATGACTGTGAGTTTTTAGGTAGTTTGAATTTAGGTGGCTTTGTTAATGGAGCTGTCTTGCTACCTTACTGTTTTACAAGTAGTGCAATTCATTTCTGGTAATGCAAACCAGATTTGCTTTCATGTTATAAGCTCACGTCAGTAAAAAGGAGGCATGTTTAATACTAGAGAAAACATTGCGAAGCATAAAAACTTCTGAGTAAAAACTGTGGAACATGTTCTTGTCAAGAGATAGCCAAGGTAGCTGACTGATGGAAAGAGATAAAGCTGTGAGAACGAGAAGTTCTGTTTCTTTTCAGTACTGCTAACTACCACATGGGAGAGTTTGTTTACACTTTAGTAATATCAATGCTATATTCTTTCTAAGGTTTCATTTCTTATTTTTATTTTAACCATTTTTCTTATCCTGTAAACATCCACTGCCACAGTTCCTTTTGTAACTGAGTGGCGGCTTCTGTTTTGCCTGACCTTATATTCCTCCTGAAAGACAAAATGTACCATATCAAAATGCTAGATTTTTTTGCAGCAGGTTTAAAAATGCTAGATATACTGCTTATCTATTTTGGGAAGCTTTTTTAAATATTTAATTGCAATTTTAATTAAAACTTGCTTACTCACTTCTTCCTTAACAACTGAAGGGGTTTACTTCTTCCTCTAGACAATTTTTTTACTTCCTTTTAAACAACTCTTTATTTATTAGGTCCTTTCCTATGTTTCTGGAATCCAGTTTCTCCTAAAGCTGTGACTCTACCATTAATATTTCAGCAAGTGGATTTTAAGCATTTTAAAGAAGAAGGATAAATATATTAGCTTATTTGAGACAGTGGGCATAATTTATTAACTGAGCTTAACTATATTTCCTTGTAATTTTAGTGGCTGCATGCAGAAGTGGGAAGAATAAAACCCATGGAATTTTAATGAAGCTTATATGGAGATTTGGGTGGTTTTTTAACAGAAAAAAATGTAAAGATTTAGGGAAAATTCTAGTTAATAGAATCTGAACTCCTGCTGTTTCTATACAGAGTATGAATTAAGTATATAAAACTAACAAGAGGAGAGTATCTAACTAACTAGCTTCCCCCCCTTTTCTTGGTGTTTCTTTGGTGTTTGTTCTGTTTTGGTGTTTGGTTTTGGTTTTTTATTTGCTTTGGTTTTGGTTTTATTTGTTAAAATCTATGTTCAGTGGCTTGCTGTGCTTAGGTCAAGTACTTAGGTTGATATATATTCCTGTTTACGGAAATATTCCTGTGCCATTATACATTTTCAGTCACTTTAGATATAATAAATTACTTCAGATGTAAAATTTCTCATGCATAAACAGAGCAGGGTCTTGAGCTCTCCTTCTATCTTTGTTAATCCAGACCATTCACACATCTGTGGAAAGCTTTTAAACAGAGGTAGATTTGTATGCTAGCATTTTCCTCACATCTGAATTAATGCTTTTGAGCTATGGGGTATGTAGAAATTTATAGTATCAATGTAATTATTCCTCATTTAACCTCTAGCTAGGTAGCCTTTGTGATCTATTTAATTCGAGGTGGGTCTGCTTTCTGTTAAGAAGCTACTTAAACTACAAAAAAATAACATTAGGAGTTCAAGCCATCATTTTTAACTCCTTAGGTCTTCATCTGCAAGGTGCAAAGCCTAGAAATCAATTTGTATAAATTTTGTACCTGATGTACATGTAGAATGTTCTTCCAGCTTTGAAGGTGTAAGCAGCTTTCTTGCAAAACAATGTCACAAGAATTCTATACTATAAATACTGTAATTATATTCTGTAAGAGTAGCAATATAGAAAGAAAATTGTGTATTACTGACTTTCTAATTTTGCCAACTGCTAAAATGCTTCAGGCACGGACAGAAGTTCTTTAAGAATGATCTCCAAGTTTGGACTAATGATACAGATTGCCAAGATGCAACTTTTTCTCAGTTTGTCCAAGGCAGTAAGGGTGGTTCTAAGCCAATCAGTGAAAGGCTGTGTAGTTCATTGAGAACAATCTGTTCGTAAGAATAATTAGTTATCTATTTAATGTTAGATAATTTGATGCAGAAGAAGCCACACAAATTGAAAAAGCTGGTGCAAATAGTTCTTAGTGTAAATATTAGTGTGCTTGTTACACTTCATAGATGTTTAACTCTATTTTTGATAATTCAGTTCTGTGTGTGTGTGAAATTTAAAGAATAATGCTGTTAGCAGCACACCAAGGCTAAGGCAGCCCATATGATACTAATTCAGCTTGTTACTTACTTGCATGATGACAGCATTTCATTGTTTTATTTTATACTATTTAAAATTATTATTCATACTTTAAAATTAGGTTTTTTGTAGCTCTACTTTTTCTGAAAGGAAATGGAAGGAAGTGATTCCAAATAGGATAGTAGGAGATACTTAGCAAATTCTGAAGTGATGGACACTCACAAGATTTGTGGGTCGAATTAATGTTTTCATATTTGTTGTACTGCTCCTGCTGGTCCATCAAGTAAGTCAAGAACAGTAGTAAACTTCTGTCACCTGTGGTTGTAGTGATGGTTGGGAAGCTTTGCCTGGTGGTATTCATGGTTAATTTCAGTAAAATGACTGATTACTCTGTATCCTCTTGGTTCCCTTTCTGTGTGCTTTTTCTGGTACAATGTTTGATGATCCAAATCTGAATGATAACTGAAACTTATAAAGTTAGAACAGCAGTATGGTAACAATAGGGGGTAACTTCTTTGACAAAACAAAAAGTATGTCCTGCTTAATTTAACTTCCACCTCCCAGTGTTGGAGGATAATGGAAGGGGAAATACCCATCTAAACTGAAAACCATTATTGATTCAAGAGCAAGAAAATAGAAACAGTTGTGCAATATATTTAAGGAGAATGAATGTTTTTAAGCACTAGAGCAAGGAAAGGTAACTTTGTATTAGGTTTTTGTGTTGTAGCTCTGGACTGCATTCGTGAAAGGGAATGAAGGCCTTAGTGCCTCTGGTAGCTTTGTCTGGTCTTCATCACCCCAAAGCTTTTCTCGCTTCCCAGAAGGAAATATGCTTATGACCTCATTACTTGCAAAATCCTTCCAGCTAACTGTAGAGGTGGATTTTCAGCAGGTTCTGACAACCTGTTCTAGAAAAAAAATTTCCTGATTATCATTCTCTTTAATACAATGGCCTGCCCATTTAGTAGAAGCTAAGCAAATGGACTGTACCAAGTATTCTATAGAGTATTTAATCCTAATTCATTTGACAGTCCTTGTCATTATAGGAGCCTGTTTGAGGTGGGTCTTTTCATCTTAAGCATCAGTCATCCTTTATCGAAATTAAAACTACTTCTGTATTCTGTATTGACTCCTGACTGTGCAGTTAAGTATTTTATTTAAATGTGCTGGCTTTGAAAGAGTGAGATTAGGAACGACAGTGTGGCAGCAGATCTCCATGGACTTCCTTTAAAAGCACCATTTTCTAATGGATTGTCAAATGCATACTAATTTTTTAACCTACTTCAAGGAAAACAGGTTGTAACTGTTAAAGAGACATAGTTCTTTAGAGGTATAGCACAACATAAGAAACATACCATTCCTTCTGAGGTGTAATTTTTTTTTTTTTTTTCCTCCAGCCAAGTGTATTAATTGTAAGCTACAAGGAACTTTCAAAAGCAGCTTCCCAGTTTGGACCTTATAAACAAGCAGAATGGCGGCCTGACAGCAGAATGATAGCTGTTTCAGTAAGTAGAATTTGTCCTTCTTACTCCGGTTACACTATTGCAAACACAAAATTGTGCAAACACAATTTCTGTGCTTACACAGACTTGCAGATCATAAATACATTTAATTGGTACTATCTTGTGAAAATATGTAATGGTACCACGGACTTTTTAGACAATAGAAGCTTTCTTTGGTATTTTTCATTAATTTTTCCCTGTGAGAATGAACTACAGTTCTTTGTCTTAAAACAATGGTTAGATGTATTGGCAGGGATTGATGCATCATCTCATTAATTTAGTAATCTGGTAACAAATAATAGGGTAATGTAAAGTTACGTGAATGAAAGAAATAGTTGTGGACTTAGGTGACATAATCATATTTAACTTGATAAAAAGGGTTTAAAGGTGGGTTTTAAGAGATGAAACTGCAGTCTTACTACTGGCTTTTGGTGGTTAAAAAATATTGCAAGTCACTGAGAACACAGAAAGAAGAACAGTGGTAAGTGATACATGAATTCTTCTGTTTAGAATCTTAGAGATGAGATCTTGTCTCATGTGGAAATAAAGTCTTGTTTCATGACTGCTGCTGTGCTCACAGCACTTTGGACTGTTTCGGCAGCAGTATTTAAAGTTTGAGGTGCAAGGTGAACACAAGAAAGGTGGAGTACATTTTGTAAGAGTTGCAATATGGGATAGTCCTCTTGGTATCTTTTGGTCAGGTCCTAACATTAGGGCCAGGTCTTAAATTAGATATTGTTATCTTAGTGGAAAACACCAGATGATTTATGGAGTAGTTCATGTCTCTAGCAGTATCATGATAATCATAAATCAGCTAAGCTTCCTATGGTCCAGTTTCCTTTTGCATAAATCAAGTTAATGCAAGTAATTAGTTAGTCTAAAATATTTAAATTGCCTAAATGTATCTCATTAAATCAGTGAGATCAAGCATTTCTATTAGTGCCAGATTATATTCTCAGAGACTATTAATAATTATCAATAAAGTCAGAAAGATTTCTGTAATTTTTGCTATGAATGAAAAAGAATTCTTCAATTTTATATTGCAACATGTATATCCAAACACATTTTAATTAAACCTTTATGTAGTAGTTTGGAGGAAATTTGAGTTTTTGTATTTAATGACTTTGCATATTGTGAGGTTTTTTCTGATATGTTGTGATCCATTTGCTCAAGAGATCTTGTGGTTTAGCTGACAGTCAAATAACCTTTAGTTTCTACCACTTTGGTCACTGCACTTTGAAGTTTTTCTGCAACTAAATGGATAGTGTTCTTTTTGGCAGATAGTGTCAGAATCTAAATGCCCATAAAGTCTCAGTTTGTAAACTAAAGTTCTGTGAATTAGAGTTCAAAATGGTCATAGTTTATAAAATGATGAGTGTAATAAGATTTCTAATATTCTTTGTGTTTCTTAGGATAATATTTCATCCCTGGGTATATGTATACAATATAGCCAAGCATGTTTACTATAGTGATTTTAACACAAGTTGTTTTGCAGTATACTTTAAAAAATATATATATAGTTTAATTTGGAGCAGTCAGTGAGTCCTACTGAAAGACCACATATATATTGCTGGTTTTGTTATAGTGAGACAGGGTAGAAAGTTAGCTTTTGGAGCTTAATGAAGAAGGTGTTCCTGAAGATGTGTGATACTCTCATCCCCAAGGAGAGTTCAGTCCAAGTGAATAGTTTTGTGATTTTTCTTAACTAACACATTCAAATGAAGGAGCAGTAGCAAAGCAAGTTTTTAATGAAAAAACCCAGTAATATCAAACTGAATTAGCTTCACTTAATTACTGAAATCCTGTGCAACAGCTAAAAATTTTAGTTTTGAAAGCTGAGTTAGTTGATGTTTCTCACCTTTTACTACCTGTGCTCATGAGTACTTGATTATAGTAATTTTCTGTAATAAAACTTTGTTTTTAAGAAGGTGAACAAAAGGCTTAGTATGTACTTATTAGCCAAGTGGTACATTTATTTTCTTTTTTTTTAATGTGTTTGTTCTTTTTTTTTTTTTTAATGACGTTATGATGGGGAGTGTAGTCTGGATTTTATGTCCACCAGACCAGTGATATACTGTGTTTTTTTGTTTCTGATAGCCCAAATATTCAATGTCTCTGTGAAAAGAAATTACTTTGCAGCATATGCTTTGAGGTAAATCTTATTTGTACTGCAGGCAGACTTTGGGCTAGTGTATCAGGCTTTGTAAAATACCTCAAGTAGCTTTAAAGGTATGCAGTTAAACAAGCTTAAGCAGTTTTCACCGTGTTACCATCCCCTAGAAATTCGGACTTCTTTTTCTACTAGTATCTTTTGTTGCTAAACTGTTGGCTTATTTCCTAGGCAGATCTTATCTTTTCCCTTTATATTTTGTAGTTTCTTTTTTCATATTGCTGCCTTTGTAATTTTTCCGGTGTTACTAGGAAATACATTTTCTTGTCTAGATTAGTATATACATCCAAGGTAGCTAATTCTAGTAGTAAATCAAACTTAGGAATTGGCTCAAGATGCTTCAGTATGAAGTGTAAGGAGGCATTTTGGTCCTTGCCGTGTTATGGGCAGCCCTGCAATACAGGCTGCTCTTCAGTGTGCATTCCCATAGCTAAGGCAGAGCTTTATGGTAGCATACAAGAAACCATGTTGTGAAATCCTTGGCAGGATTCTCAGTGTTTATACTTCTGACTGTCAAAGATTAGAATGATCAGGGAATGGATGACAGTAATGGTTACTTATTTAATAAGTTTCACTCAGACATTTTTAAAGCAATGAAACCTCTGTAAATGAATATGATCAATTTTCTGGAAGTCTGTGCTTGAATGCTTCTGCATTTTATTTCCCTCTTTATGGAATTTGAGGTTCTGTTTAGAAATGAACCTGCAACAATAGCAACTCTGTGCTTTGAATAGTGTTCAGTGAGGCCCTTTGTACCTTAATATCAGTATAAAGATGCTTCACAGTATTGTTTTACTCTTCTTTCCAGGATAAGATAACTTACAGATTAAATATTTAATGATGTAATGGAAAGAACCTGTAAAGATGTTAGAAATGAACACGTTTCTTTACCACTTAATACCTGAACATGATATTACAGCACAGAGAAAAGCTTCCATTTACTGTCACCCTGTCTCAAACTCACCATTATGTTTCAGATATTATTCTTGCTTGTAAAAGATACTCACTTGGAATGAGAATAATAGTGTTTCTTGGAATTCAAAGCCAAAACACAAATTTTCTAAAGCAAAATGTTTGACTGAGGAAAAGCCGTGGCATCTATGAAATGGTACACTAAGCTAACAAGAGTGTTGCTTTATTCAAAGAAATGGAAACCAATCTTGCAATGAAATGTGAAACCATTCATTTCGGGTCTTTTTGTCTGCAGTGCTTTGGATATATGCCCTCCCGTATTAAAATAACCGAATGGGAACTCTGTTTAACCAAAATGCATTTACCAATTTGCCTGGAAAATAAATTCCTGCTGTAAATAAATAACACTTCTTTGAACACCTAACATTATTGGTCATCTGCTTTTCTCATGCTTAGGCAAGAAGCTTCTAGGTATGACTGGAACATCATGTAACTAAATGATTTGTATTTGTTCCCTGTGTGTAGTATGAAGTCATTCTTCCAGAATAATAGCATATGGCTGGGAATTGAATTATTACAGGTGTTGTGGTAACTAATGATAAGTGATGTGAGAATTTTTGGAAACTACCTGGATGACCAACACTGAGAGGCAGTGCCTAAACTCTTTGTACTCAGTAGTGTCTGTATGTGTTTAAACACCTGGAGAGTTTACTCAGGTACTTCCCACCTTTTATTTCGTTTTCTGCATTAGTTCATGTAGTTGGTATGAATTATGTGCCCAGGTTCTAAATATCTGAAATAGTTGTCAGATTTTACAGATTTGTATGAATTATGGGAAAATTTCTGATGGACTTGTGCATAAACACCATAGTTTTTCCATTTTTTGACTTCCTGCCTAATCTATTCACTTGACTTTAAGGGTGTGTATGGATTTTACCTGGAATTAATGTCAATGCACAGTATTTAAAATGTCTGAATGAATGTATATTTGAGTTCAATACATGAGACATACACAGAAATCATGAGACGAACAAATTTTACTCATGCTGAGACTGGATATGTATCTTACCAGTATTTCTCTTTCAGACTGCGAATGGATACATCTTATTTTTTGAAATCCCATCAGGAAGGGACAAGTATCTTTATGAGCCAATATACCCCAAGTAAGTATTTAAAGTTTGCATCCTCACAGTGTGATAAAATAAGACTAGACAACTCCTAAGCAGTTTTTATGACAGAAGATATTTCCTTACAGAGTATGTCTTAACACTTGATTGAGTATATGAACCATCATTCCTATGAGTTAGAGTCAGTGCAGGGGAGAAGTTCTGTTTAATCAGAATGCTATTAGGTCCTTAGGTCCATCTTATAAGCTCTTAAAATCCTTAATAGCAGGGTTAAAATTGTCTGATTTTATAATTTGAGATAGTCTGTTGCATTCATGATCTTTAACATGATTTAGTAATTCCTTTTGAATAACTCAGTTGAAAAAATCATGTCTCTTAGGAACTGTTAAGGTGCAATTCAAAACCAGATCTTGTCTCCAATCTTTTTTGATAACTCAGAGATTTTTTTAACAAATGAGAAATAAAATCCCAATATTTTTGAGAGCAAATGCATATTTTTACTAAGAATGAACAGATATTTTTGGTGCAGTGTGTTATGTTGTCAGTTTCATCTTATTTTCCTTATTTTGAATGACAGAATACATCTTATGCGTTTAAAATGTGGCTGTATTTTGGGTGTGTTTGTGGTTGACTTAGTTGATCTTGGATTTCGCAAAATTCAGAAATGTTTATGACAAATTAAAACTTTGAGGAGTGTGTGTGTACATGTCTGTGTGTTTAGATAAGCAGAATCTGTAGTTATGGGTTGGATTGAATTTGTCCATGCAAATAATAAGACACTCTCAATTTCTAATTGGATAGAATTTTTTTCCTTTTTTTTAATATATCCCTCTATATATCTTCATCATTATGATAATACTAGTCAGTTGATTTTTTTTTTTCACATTCATAAAAAGAGTTAAAGTTGAATCATGGATGTCTCCACATGATCATCTCTAAGAGGTGTTGGATAACCTAGGATGTCATGTAAGAGGAAGTCATTTTGATCTTTTTTTCTTTTTAGTGTAACTGTTAAGCCATAAACATTAAAAGAAAATAAAGGTTTTTTTCAAAAGTATTTAAATTCAAAATCTGTCTTCTTTCACAAATATGTATAGGAAGAAATTACTTAGCAGGTAATAAATGATTTCAAAGTGATTTTGATTTATTGACTAGAAAATTTTTTGTGTGTTATGGCTATAATGCATCTTTTGACTTCTGAAATAGCCCTCAAAGCTCTGGAATTAAATGGAATTTATTGTTGCAATTTACTTTTCTGTTTTCCAGACACTTGAGACTAATGTAGACAAATTATATTATTTTACATGCCTTTTTGGGGAGCTGAATAGCAGTTTTCAAACTGACTCTTCACATCTGGCTTAGTGTCATCAGTAGAAAAGGCAGACAACCTATTGCTGTAACTTGTCTAAATAAATAAAGTGGTAGTATATCCTTGGCTGTACATTACATAATGCAGAAAACTAAGCAGTAGTTTATTTTGAGTTTTTCTTGTTCTTTCTGTGAAGTTGGGCAGGGGGCGGGCAGTGTTTTAATTGGCAATATCTGAAAACTTATGGGAGTATGTATAAAGCACATGGTAAAAGTTGAAAAAAAAAGTTTTGGAAAGTTTGCTTACAATATCACTTGTAGGAAGGCTTGAAAATATATGGTAAGCCATCAGTGACTAACTAGTGTAACTTTTGCATAAAACTTTAGTAATTGATATGAATTGTTGAACTGAAATTGCATGTTTTTGTTGTTAGTTGTGTGTTGAACAGTCAGGGTTTTAAAATACATTTGTATAGCCCAAAAAGGACCATAATGCAAATTCTGTAGATGAGTAGGACAAGGTGTTTGTCCCTAGTGTGTTTATTATAGATTGCTCACAGTCTTCTAAGACTAATGCGTCTGCTTACCTTTAAGAAGATGAATGATCTCACTGAATTTACTGGGATTACTAGCTTGTCTATTCTTAGCCCTCAATTTTGAAAACCTAAATAAAATTACTGCTGTTCTGATTATGTTAGGTCAAAAGAAAGACACGGGCATTTGTGGGTGAGCTGTGCCTCCTGTGATTAATGTCAAATGATTCTTTAAGTTATTAAAATGGGATGAACTTTATTTGCAGGTGCAGATACAGTGCACTGCCTGTAGGCAGTCTCACTAATTTTCATTGTAGAGCAAATACTTGGCAGGGGGTTAATCAAACAAAACCCCCCCAGTCTAAAATGAATAAACAGACAAATGAGACCAAAAGCTTGAATTGAACTTTTTATCTTTCTTTTGGCATATGTTCATTTTCCAAAGGCATTATTTCATTGAAATGCTTGGATTTCACTTCTGCTGTGCTGAACAATAGTTTTTTTTTGAAATTAGTTTTTTCACTCTGAAGCCATTACAGATCAGTTAAGGCCTTGTATGTGACTTGCCTCACACTTGAAAGGGGACATCTTACTGTTTTCTCCCCCTCTGTAACAGTGTGTTCTTGGCTCCTTCCTCTCTGTTGGCAGCAGTGATCGTGCAGCTGTGCCTTAAGTAAAGTCTGGTTGCTGACCTGATGGGGAAACTAAACCTGCCGATCTCCCTTTTTTACCCTTCCCTGTCCCCTGCCGTGGATTCTAGTAGCTTTGTTACCAAGCTGGCATTTAATAAAAAGCTGGCATTAGAAAATGGTGACCTTGAAGTAGCACTGAGTAGCTACACTGAGAAGCTGAAAGACATCAAGTGACTGTTCAGTAATACTTGTATAAATCGTATAGTTCATGGTAAAGCATGTGCTAGGAACATTTTAACTGTCATGGAGATATTAATTAGGACTCTTCCAGCGCTGTCTTGTTTGGTTGTTTACTGATGCTAGGCAAAGTGAGAGAGAGGGTGATGACTTTTAAAAAAAGTATGAGGGTGTCCTTGCATTAGCAAAGTGACAGCTGCTGGGATCAAGTCAGTAAAAACTGAAATGGATGTTCAGTCATGTTCTACTTTTTAAAATTATGACCAATTCTTAATGTTTATTAACTGCCCATATTTACTAACTTTTTGTAAGCAGAAAGAAGCCTGTTCTTTAGTAGCGTTTCTTTAAATAATAGTGGCTAGTTCTGGCAGAAATACAAAAGTTCAATGTCATGACTACAATGAGAAAGGGAAACCCTCTTAATACAACTTCTTCCTGAACAGAATTCTTAAGCTGTGCATGTCAGTATAACAAGGTGGTCATGCACTCAGAATACACACCTCATGAGGATGAGTAACATCCTCAGCTGCGACAAAATACTGGTCTGGTGCAAAATTTCCTAGTTAGTCAATATCCTGACATTGACATTGCAGCTAGGTTTGTTAATGTGCAGGTGAAAAGACTGAGAATGATTGTGTTTAGATTCTCTTGTCAGCTTAGATCTCATTTAAACAAAATATGCATATTGTACCATAAACAAAAGAAAGAGTGGGTAGTCAGAAAAGCAGGTAATTAGGTATATGATAGATAATTTCTTGACTTTAGCAGTTTTTTTGCAGTCTTCAGGACTGGCACCCTGGTAACTGAAGTAAAGTAACTTCATGTGGTATTGGTACTTTTTTAGTAACTGCTTTAAAATTTGCTTGATAATGGTTTAGCTTTGATTTGAAGAAAAACATCAGATGAGTTGCTAAAAGTCAGAATCGCTCATCATTTATCTATCTGGGAGAGGGATGTGGAGAAAATGTCCTTTGAAATTATAGTTACTTTTATACAGAGTTGTTACTATATGTATCTGTTGAGTGAGTGGTCCAGAAGAGCTTCCCTGTATTTGGCGTTAGTTAACTGAACTATTCTAGCATACAGCTGTTGTATAAACTGTAATTGCACTTATGAAAGTTTTTATATTCATCCAATTTAAACAAAATGCTTCAAGGTGGAAAGCAAAACAAAACTGTATTAGAAGTGACAGAAACACTTCTGCTGTTTATAACGCAATATGCATTGTAGTATATATAATCACAGCATGATTTATTTTCAGGGCCAAGTCTCTCTTTTTTCTCAATCTAATCAGCACATGTTTAGTAAAAGAGCTAAAGTGTGAATTGAGGTTAGGATGCCATCCGGTTTGAATGTCAGAGTCTTTGCTTTTCCTTATCTTTCAGTATTATGAAATACAGGGATTTTGGAAAGTAATATTGAGTGAACTTCCCCTGTACCCTGCTATTGTTTGTTTTAAACCAGACAGGATCAGAGCCTAAGAAAATTGATTTCCTGTTTAAAAATGCACATTTGGCATAATTTCCTCCTTTTCATATCAACCAATTGTAATGGTTGTTATATTCTTAAATTCAGTGTTTTAATGGAAGTACTGAAATCCAAAATTAACATTTGTGGCTGGAGCCCACAAAACTGTTGCTGTATTAGAAACTGAGGACATAGCTCTTATGAAATTTAGAATATGTTAAATACTTTAAGAAGATTTAGTGGGAAATACTTCTTAAACACTATTTTATACCTTTAGAGATTTAATCTATATAAAATCTATTCATGTAGGTATGGTAGGAGTTAGTCAACTAACCTGTTCAGTATTATGCATATTATATGTAAAAATCTGTTACTAGATTCATATGATAAAAAAGTGCTCATGCCACAAGTGTAACACACACACACATATATACATATATATATAAAAGAAGATTTTTTTCCTTTTTATTGCTGGAATCCATTGGTAATTTTTTGTCAAATTGTGATATTTTAGGAGTGTAGTTTTTCTGTCAAAGAAAATGTTTCTGGAACTGTTGATTTTTGGCTAGGAATTGCCAGTCTGTTCTTGGAGTGAACTGTCATGCATGCTTAATGAAAACTTACAGTATTCTGGTTAATTTGTGAGACTAAAAACAGGAGGAAAATAGCAGTAATTGTATGGTGTTTAGTTTTTTAAAATTGAGCCAGAGTAGTCTGCAGTTTCATTCCAGCTCTTGGGTGCTTTGCTCCAGTTCAGAGCAGATTTGAAGAGAATCAGTGTTGGCCATTATCCCACATTCTGGGATATTTTCCTACAGTGAGTGCAAGTACAAAGTCCTGCTTCAGTTGCTTCAGTCTGGTTTTACTAAAGTAGCTACAAGACAAAACATGAAAAATAATGTATGTAAGGTAAGATTGTAGCATGTTAAAATTTATCTCTGCCTGTGATTGCTTAAGGAGAGTGACAGTCTACAGAAGCAAATTTGCAGCTTTGTAGGCTGTGGAAAGTGCAGTGGTAACTTTTTGAGGAGTTTCCAAACAAATTTGTACAACTATTTTTATGTTTGACAGTGAGGAGATGAGTAGCACCATCATTATAGAGGCTTCTCTGTACTGAACTGATCATTGTTTCTGTGTAGAATTTTGCCAAGGAGAGTAACTGAAGTGGTTTTGGTTGAAAAGCATGTGTGACATAGTGCTGAAGATATTTTTGCCTCTCAAAAATGACAAAATCAAAAAACTTTGCGTGACTAATTAACTAAATGGTAATTGGTGAGTCTGTTGTGTTGGGTTTCTTCATATCCTAAAGTGGAGCCTGCATTTGAGGAGTGATATGAATGTTGTGTAAATTTAGAATGAGACATCAATGGTGCAGATTATTAAGTCTCTGGAAGTGCCTTAAAAATTAAAGTTGTTATCTGACCAGTATGAATATGTGAAGAAACTATTTTATATGCTGGTTTACAATACTGTATTGTTGCTTATAAATCGGGTTACTTTATTCATGTGTTACTCTTTTGGGCATTTTTAAAAGCTATATCCTTTTCTGTAGCCTGGTGGTTTATAGGTTCCATAAATTATGTCATCAGTGGACTTTTTCTTCCTGATTCAACAGACTGAAGATTAGTATGTACAAAGGTTTTGAACTTCAAACTCTCTAAGGGTAATCAATGAGGTGTATGGTTAATTAACTTACTAGGTAATTTTTGGTCAGAATTAAGGTTCTGCTGAACATTACCATTGTGGTTTTCCCTGTAAGATTTTGGCATTGTTTGGAAAATGTATTTTTAAAACTAGATTAAGCTGAAGAACTTTTATTAACTATTATGGCACTTGCAAAATCTTGATGTGGTTCAAGAGATTTTAACTTCTTAATTTAAGGGAAGTTTAGATTGGATGTTAGGAAAAATTTTTTTACAGAAAGAGTGATAAAGTGCTGTCTGCCCAGGCAGGTGGTGGAGTTACCATCGTGGATGTGTTTAAAAAAAGACTGGATATGGCACTTGGTGCCATGGTTTAGTTGAGGTATTAGGGCTGGATTGGACTGTATGATCTTGAAGGTCTCTTCTAACATAATGATTCTGTGATTCTGCAACTCTTGTCAAAGTAATCTTTGCAACTGAAATAATAATTTGGTAAACCATCTAGCTTTTTTATTTGAACAGTCGATTAGTATGCTAGCTAGCTGTTTCTCTTCTCAAATTGCAGAAATCTGCCACTACCTGATTGTGTTGTAAAGGCTATACTAAGAATTACTTTGCTAAGCACGTATTCTTAATAGTTCTTACCATAAAGTCACTTTAATTTTATTAGCACAGCTATTGCCAATCTGTATGAAAACACCTCTGCATCCAGCCAGACGTATTTAATCCTCAGCTGGTGGCTGCCTGCAGTTTGTGTTGGAGAGATGCAGGTTTAGGGGTGAGAAGATGCTTGTTGCATGAAAATCACAGCTCACAGGTGATGATGCAAGCTCTTTGAATCAGGTATAAAAAATGAAGTCCTCAGCTTTTCAGTGTGAACATTAACTGAAGGGTTCACATGAACCATTGTAAAATGGTTAGTAAACATTGTGTAATTGTGCTAATGCAACAATAATGGCTGTTGTCAGTTTTTTTGCCTTCTTGCCTTCAAGGAGAACAATTTGGGGTTCTTGGTGTTGTAAATTATTTTAGAAACACTGCCTTGTGTTGTCATATAAATATTGCCATTAATAGATGAAACATCATGATTTTTAATCTTCTTCTTGTCCCTTTCTTCCTACTCCAAGTACTACTGAATAATCCATTTTATCAGGAACAACTAAGAATATCATAGCCCAAAAGTAGTATAAAAATATTTTACCTTGTTTGTATCAAACAATTGTTCTAGAAATAATTTTTAATTGTCTGAAGTATTTCATATTTTTTTCAATTAAATGTCTCCATTACTTCTCATTACTTGTATGGTTTAGCTGGTGAGAATGGATGCTACTGCCTTGTTTGTTGTTTGTTTGTTTTTAAGTAATACATTGTTTGCCATTAGCCGCAATTTTTTTTTTGAAGTACTGTATTTTCTTGACTCTGAGAGGATTTCTGAATTTTTCTAAACTATTATCCAACAATAACTGCCAACTCTATTGCCATGATTACCCCAAGCTGTACAGTGGAAACTTAAATATGAATTTAATGTGAATTCTGTCTCTGGGCTAGAGTTCTCCATAACTAAGCAGAAAAGAGTAGACATGATTTTTAAATACTTAGAACGGACTTAAAAATAATATATGTTGTGTATCTTAATTGAAATTATAAAGAAATCCTTCAGTACATGCTTTCAGATTCTGTTATAATTAACTTCTTCAGTATTTCTTAGATGCTTTTGGCAGCAGTGACAAATTTGTTTATGTTATTTCTGTGTGAATTTAGTCTGTGTATCATGTTGCATGACTTAAATGCTGTGCAATTAATGGAGGCCATAAATGCAGTACTGTGCACCTAGAAAAATTACCTGGCTGGTGTCCTGGTTCCTCCCTGAACTTACCACCATTTCAGATAACAAACTTCAAGGAAATTCTTCCTACCATTGAGGAGTTTATCTGACTCTGCTTTTGAATGATGCTGCCTCTTTTTTGAATTTAGGATGCTTTTAAGTTTGGTGTGGTGAGGCTTTTAAAAACAGCATTCCTAATCTTCCCATGTTTGAGGTTTTCTTGAGTTGCAGATTTTTCTCAGTTCTAAGAGGAAATAGGCTTAGTTACATTAACAGATGCCATGCAAATAGCAGTGATTGTATTTGATTTGACATGCAGCTGGTCAGTCACTGGAATGTGTTCCTCTCAATTCTTGTGCAAAAGTGAGTTACCCAAAGTTTGGCTGCAGCCGCAGCAGATGCTGATGTGGCAACCCAGACCAAACATTCTTTCCTGCTTCAGTCATCTGTGTGCATTCTTTGTTTAAAGGTCAGAGGAACTTGGCCAGTAAGGCTGACTCATGCAGATGTGGACTATACACAGTGTGCTTTCGGTAGCACCTCCTTTACACCCATGCTAGGGGCTTCCTTTTGAATTGATGAATTAGACATAATCACAGGCAACGAACTGAAATAATGGCATATCTGGAGTTTGAGTCAAGGAGATGTGCCTCAACTCTGTGTGGATCACCCCCTTGCAAGTGGGATGAAAGAACCCTTTTTGGGACAGAAATGATAGTACCCCGGTGGAAAAGATAAGATGCACAGATGGTGACCAATTTGCTAAAACTAGCTTGTGAAACTGAAAATATTCAAATATTCTTGCAAGCTATTTTTTAATCAAAGGTGTTGAAGGAAAAAAAGGCCAGCCTACATTGAGACTTGAAAATTTTTTTCCTGCAAAAGATGTCTTTTAAACCATGTTGTTACCATTCTGGATTTCTAGTTTGTAATGTGCAGAAACACAGAGTTTACACTTAGTTATATCCTTTGGTCAGTTAGAACAGACATGTTAAGTTGTGTCTTATACCTGCCTAACAGTAACATTTTTGCATTACTCAACCCTTTCATCTCAGTTTAAGTCATTTGCTTGCACGATTCAGTTGTACCACTGATTGTTGGTAAACCAGAGTAATTTCATCTAGTTTGGAAGTGTATTGTCTGTAACTGTGTGTCCACATGGGTTGAAAAGCCTATCTCCAAACACCTGGAATTTTGTAAGTTTTAAAAAACACCACAACAACCCCACCATGCTAGTATTATTAAAAAAAGAAATTACTGTTTTTTTCATGGTTCCTGTCAGTCTATTGATAGCTAGCTTACATGAAGGGCTAGACCTTTCCTAAGACAGCTGCCTTTTGCAATTAATTTTTGTTCAAAATTCAAACCAAACATACTAATAATTTAAATATATACAAGTTGCCATCTTTTGGTTGCAGATTAACTAGTCTTAAAGTACTTTTTGTCATTTTTTGCTGTAATTTTTCACAACCATCATAGTTGCGTTCTGAAAAAATGATATTGCTTCCATCTCCTAATTGCAGATTGTCAAAGTTACCTTGGTCTTACCTTAGCTGGCATATATCTTTGTCCTTGCTACATAAGGAAAAGTATAGTGCCCATCAAAGAATAACTCATTATAATTTAGCGTTGCTATAAAATGGTAATGAATTAAGGCCTTGATATCTACTGAGATAAACAAGACAGAAAGGAGATTGATGTATCCTTGTGCTGTCAAACTTCTCTAAAGCTGCATCTACTGTGGTTTCTGCCATGTCTTAAGCAGTTATATTTGCTACCCTGATGTAAATTAAAATAAGTGATTTGTCACTTGAAATACAGGTAGAGACTACATGAATTTGTGTACATATCTATTGTTTCTGACTGTTGAAGTTACTAGAAATTCTAACTTGTCTGCAATGCCTGTTTCATTCATAGTTTGCTTTGCTTACTAGCATAATGCTCATTAGATAGATGAGCTGGATGACATGTTACAATACTTACGACTGGAGGTCAGTTTTCATTTAAAAAAAAAGTTAAAGAAGCACATGGCACATCTGATAACCCAGATAAATAAGGAATACTTTAATGATTTTGTATAGTAATGTATAATGAGTGGAATGTGAAATTTAAAATGAGGAAGATAAAAATAAGAAGCTTTCTACATGTAGAAGTTGATATTGTGTAACGGTCTATTTAAAGGGAAGGAATCAGTGTTCAATCATCTCTTCTTGGTCAGTCTTAAGTTAAAAACTAGTTAATTTGCTGCAGGGAGAAATACTCCTATAGAATACATTGTGTTATGCATGCTGAATTTGTTATCAAAATTGATCTGGAAAATGGAAGAAACATAAACATTTTACAGTCTGTAAGATTTCTAATGCATCTTGAAAAAGAATGAGTTGGAGATATTTAAGAATTCAACAACTTTAATAACTGTAAACAGTTGAGTACCAATTTATTAAATCAGATTTTTCCCTGATACATATCACTTATTTTAGGAGTATTAAGGCAGGCCACACAGCTATTGTTATGTTCATTGTCTTATTTTGCCTACATACTTTGTGGATGTAGAGGATGATATGATAGACAAAACTTTTAGCACCAAAATTACATCCTAGATATTCAGTGCTGCTTGTGGCAGATTGCACGTGACTAGTTGGGGGAGGGTGTGGGTATAGACATATATATATATGTAGGGGGGAAAAAAGACCACAGGAATGTAAGTCAGTAACTCTTGTGGCTTTTGAGGGACAACCTGTTACAATTCTAATATTTCTCTTGTATTTTAGAGGAAGCCCACATCTGAAGGGAACCCCACATTATAAGGAAGAACAGTGTGCTCCTTCCTTAAATCTAGAAGTGAAGAAAGTGCTGGACTTGCAAGCCTCTATCACAAGGTATGCTCTTTAATTGGGTCTTGAGAATTTTTCCATATATACCAGTACTTTTTAAAAAGTGAAGGGAAAACTGGATGGAAGAAAAGGCTTCTAGTAAGTTTTTAGGCTTATTAATAGTAAGGACTACCACTGGTAAGTTACTATTAGCAACTAGTAAGTCTGAGGAGGTGAAAAAGTTGAATTGCTGTTTAAGAATTCTTTCTGTGCTTGGCTATACTGATATTTTTGGCATATAGAAGTATGTAGTATGCTCAGTATTACTGTGTACTACTATAAATGACTTTGTTCTTCAGCTCACAGTGTGTATGAGAGATTTCATGGAGGCATTGGTAGGTTAGAGCAAAACTGTATGCAGCATTTCAGCATTTCTCCAGATGCCTGCACAGTGTCCACATTTGTCCTTTTCCTTTATCTCTTGCTTTTTTTGGTGATTGACTGTCCTATAAAGAAATTTTGAATGTGCAAGTAAGTATGTGTGGAAAGTTGGTGACACTTCATAGCATTGGAGCGAGGTGGAAAAGTAACAAAGTGAAGTTTGGGAAGAGGGTCCTTAGGAGAAAATGGATGTTGGAAGACATGCAATATATACTGGAAAAAGCCTTGCATGCAAGTAGATTAACAGTAGGTCAGGAATTTGGAAATGCTTAAGGAAGGACTTACAAGGAGTCTAATTTCTCCTTCATCAGCTTGTTTCAGCCACAGATTAAAATGTATTGTGAATTGCAGCTTAGACAGTGTTGTTAATTTTCTGGGATACGTGAATAATTGATTGTTGGCAGCAGTGTCTTACGGTTAGTCAAAAGTATTGAAAAGATCTTCAGCAGTTAGTATATCAGTTAAACAATTACTCTAACAGTACAGACCTGTTCATGAACTCTGATTGCTGGAGAGAAGTTGAGGTGTATACCATATTTTGTCAGTGTGGTACATGTTTGTAACTTACATGTAACTTTACAATGCAGTTGCTGGTGCAAGAGGTAATAATATAGTGTTTATTACATTAATTGATATTTCTGTAACATTGATTTGAGATGAAGTTTTTTTAGGGATTAAGAAATATCTTTTATTAGTTTGCAGTCCATGTTAGAAGATCTGCTTGTGGCTACTGCTGATGGATTTCTCCATCTCATTCACTGGGATGGTATGACTAATGGAAGGAAGGCCATCAACCTCTGTACAGTTCCGTTTTCTTTAGATCTGCAGTCTTCTCGAGGTAGGTTTTAGGGCTTGTATTGCTTACAATAGTTATCTCTCAGTGACATACCATCTAATACAAAATTTTCTCTCTGTTTGTAGGCAGAGATGGGAAAATTTTGCCATTGTAAATGGGAATGAAATAGCCTGTTTAAATTAGATTTTCTCTTTGTAATAATAAGTAAACATCTGTTTATGTTTACTTATTACAAAGTCTGTTGGCTTGCAATATTTTTATGTTCACATATTTTTAAACTGCTGATACTTTCTCAGCAGGTTCACTTTTGGGATTTGAAGATGTTTACATCAGAGATATGGAATACTGTGCCACACTTGATGGCTTTGCTGTTGTTTTTAATGATGGCAGAGTTGGTTTCATTACACCGATGTCAAGTAGATTCACTGCCGAGGTATGTTTCCTTCAGCATTTCTACCATGCACAATAACTGTATTTTCCTTGGTCTCTGCATTTCAGTTAGCTTTCTACTTTAAATTCTGTTAAATTCTTTCTACTCTAAATTCTGTTTAAATTCTGTAAACTAAAATTTAACATCTGCTTAAGAGATGACATAAGAACAAGACTGCATTTTGTAGCATAATTCGCGTTGGATTTTTATAGGGTTGGTACCACCTGATAATATATTTAACTTTCTTTTATTCGTTCAAATTGTTATTATAGACCACATCTTACTGTGTCAGACCAACCAACTTCCTTTTAGAAGTTGTAAGTGGGATGATAGGAAGTGGTTTCTTGTGTGGCTAAGTATCATAAGCACTATGTCTAGGGCTTAGTCCTAATCAAGTCTATCTCTTTCTCCTAGTGACAAGCATACTTCAGCATTTGTTTTGCAGGAATCTTTTCCAAGCTAGGTGTTTTCTTACACCTTTTAGCCTGCAATTCAGGCTAAAAACTATTACATTTTGTTGTTAGATATCTTTATTTTAATTACAGAAAACCAAATAGAATACATCTAGTATCAGACTCCTTCATCCACTTGAAATACCTGTGATCTCAGCTGTTGCAGATGGGAACTTAGTTTCCTGCTTTTCTTTTTCTCTTCATTCTTAGTACCATCTACTGATTTTTTTTTTACCCCTTGGCAATGCTAGGGACTTATTTGCCTTATAGGTATTGACTTAATTTGTTAGTAAGAAGTCTTATAAACAGTTTTCTTACATACTGATATCTTTCTGTAATTTATATTAAGAAGAATGAAACCAGTTTTGCATTTGCTGGGTTTTGGTTTTTTTGAGCCAGGTCAGTTGATCTTGACATTAATAAAAATTTTGAGATCATGAAGGTCAGCTGACAGATGTGTAATATGGTGTACATGGATAGAAGCTGACTGTTATTTATAAAAGCACTATTTAACAAAAAATCTTCTGAATGCTTTTCTCTACAGCAGCTCCATGGTGTTTGGGCGCAAGATGTGGTTGATGGAACTTGTGTGGCAGTAAATAACAAGTACAGGCTAATGGCGTTTGGATGTGCCAAGTGAGTTTTTTAAGGCTGGTTCAGAGCAGGGGGAGATTGTTTCGTTATAAAGCTGAATTAGTAGCTACTTCTTACCAAGTTGTGTTGCAAGAACTGTAAAGATGAAAATAATCAGTCTGCCTAGATTGTATAATGTGCTGTCAAGAAGGCAGCAGAGAAGTAGAAAGAAATGGTTGCCTGCTTGAACTGCAATTGAAATTTGTATTTGATGTTCTGGTCTGTGAAAAAAAATTAAAAGGTGGCTGGACCAGTAGCAAGGATTAGAAAGTGCTGCTATCCCAGGAGTATTATAAAGTCAGTTTTCAGTAGTTAATCATAATAATACTGGACAAGAATCAGCACTTTGCACTCAACTTAGAAGATGCTCTGTGCAGTCATAATTTAGTCAAGAAAAATGTTGCCTGTTTAAGTAACTGAATATTTGTAAATTAAATGCTGTAGAAGTACTTTTGGCTTTGCCTTCAGCTCTCCCGTGTATAATACTGCTTAAGATGGCCTTAGAGTGCAGCTTTTTATTTTCTTTGATTATATTTTACTTGGGTTTTGTTTTAGAGCATTTAAAAAATCTGGTTTATTTTCCATCTGTCTTCTTAAGAACTAGTATTCTTGTTTGTAGTAACAATACAGTGTGTTGGTGTTTCCTCTGAAATATGTACTTTAATTTACTGATCTTAGTACATCCCTGATGAAACTTTGGCACTGAGTAAATACTGCCATCCTTAATGGATTGTCTGGCAGTTGGAAGCCTGCAATGTATGTGTGTTGTGTGTACATACGTATTTTAAGAGAATGAAGTAGTTTCAGTGCATTGATTATACTAGGGCTGGTGTTCTGGGTCCTCAGAGGCCTTCTGGAAAGCATCTTAGAAATTTGTTTTGTAAAGTTCTGTGTTACTAGATTCAACGTCTCTGTTCTAGATAAATTTGCTACTGGTGAGAGAGAAAAAGCAGCTTTTCTTAGCCTCTTGAAACTGATAAGAAATCCAAATGGTCTGTAGTCTAAAGCATGTGTAATGTCTTCCAGTGGCTCTGTGCAGGTTTATACAATAGATACCACCACTGGCGCCATGCAGTTTTCTCATAAATTGGAACTGACACCAAAACAATATCCTGGTGAGCTATTTTTATTGCTAGAATATTTAGGGTATAGTATATTTTTTATCCTTGGCTATGTAACCTCTGTTTATTTGTTTGCATAATCACTGACGTGAATAGTATTTACTCCTGTCTGTTTATAATAATTAACTCTTGTGTCTTTGTATTTTTAGCTGCTTTCTTTTTAATTAATTTTTTGGGTGTGTTTTGTATGTGGGGGATTGGGTTAATGGTTTGTGGGTTTTGTGCATTTCTTTAACTAATTCTTAATGTTGAAATTACTTTTCAAGAGGAAAAGTAATTACTTTTACCTGAGGAAATGAGAGGTTATTGTCAAAACTGATAATGAGTATAATAGAACTGTGAATTAATTTGAAGCAAGTGACATGTAGGGTACAGAAAAAATACTGAGTAATGCAGCATCCTTCCTGCACTGCCATGTATTTTTTCATGTCGTATTCTGTCCTTGAGACTAAGGAACATACAAAGTGGGTAAATTGTATCCTCAACTGAAAATGTGTGTGTTTATTGGTTTTCAGTTAAGAAACAAATCCATAAATAAGTTTTACAGTTGTGTTAAGTGCCTCTATTGTCAAAAAAATCACTTTATCAGAATTTTGGTTCTGTGGTTCTGTTACAGCAGTGTACATCTGGCATGTTTTCCTGTATTCTTAGTTTCAGATGAAACCAAGCATGTGTTGGAAAGAAACCATTGTTTGTTTGCTCCTTATTCATTTTGAGATGGTCAGTTTGATTAATGGATCAGTTAATTGAAAAATCAAATATTTACTTCCATATATTTTGTTTATACTCTTAAGGTAAAACCAGATGAAGGACTTTCAGTGTTTTCACTTGTTTTATTGTCTGCTTTTAAACAGATATTTGGAATAAAACAGGACCTGTTAAACTAATTAGATGGTCACCTGATAGCTGTGTTGTAATGGTGACCTGGGAATGTGGAGGTTTGTCCTTATGGAGTGTTTTTGGTGCTCAGCTTATCTGTACTTTAGGAGGTGATTTTGCGTGAGTATTTTTAATGACATCGTAAAGAGTTTATTAGAAGTATTTGTTTTTCTAATTGAAAGCATCTAATTAGAAATTAATTTGCCAGAATAGCTTTTTAAAAATCTTCTTCCTTTATGATTTCTTATATGTTGATATATTGTTGCAAATATTTAGGAGGGGATCATTTAAATATAAACAAATTATTGTATTGTTTTCATTCTGTAGTGGTCTTTTTGTCTGTGAAAGAAAATTACCCTAGAAGCAAGCTTGAGCGAGCAAATATTTAAATTCCCTCAGTGCCTGTATTTCAAATAGTTCATGCTAGACATCTCACAGTTGCATTGCCTTTTTTGTAATGTCACAGATCAAACAGGCTGTACCATTTGAGATGAGGTTCAATATAGAACCATATGAAAATACGAAGATAGGAATTTAATTTGTTCTTCTGATGAAGTTATTTGCAAACTCAAACTTGTTCTGTTCTGGTTTTTAGGTATCAATCTGATGGTACCAAAAAGGAGCCTCTAAAAATCAGTTCCATGGTAAATATGAATGGAAAAGTACTGTAATAGGATGGCTCTTAAAGTTTTAAATTGTTTTTATGTAACGGACTTTCAGAAAATCAAACTGTCTTTCTCTTGCTTAATTCATTTTCACAGTAAGATGCCTTTACTACACTTCTTAACTGCAATATTGCATTCAAGAAAAAAGGGACAACTGATGAATTTCTTTTTTCATGTGTAAACCTGATCATGAAGTGTGCATGACATGCCTTTTCTTGCCTTTGCTTTTAATATTAAGAATGAAATATAGCACCAGATAAAAAAGAAAAATTACGAAAGCCAGAAACTGTTCAAAGTGCAATGAGACACAAATCAGCACTAATTGTAAACTCCCTTATTTCTCTAAAA
Source organism: Argya squamiceps (assembly GCA_037834095.1). Lineage (NCBI taxonomy): Eukaryota > Metazoa > Chordata > Aves > Passeriformes > Leiothrichidae > Argya > Argya squamiceps. The sequence goes on along the minus strand of JBBMKD010000115.1, from coordinate 46,841,547 downwards.
TTTCTAGCTGGCCAGTTAAAGTAACTTTACTCAGATTATGAATTCCAGAGAAACTTAACCACTGTTTTTTTAAGTTTTTACTGGTTAACATTAAATCTAGTCCTGCTAGTCTGTAAAATCAATAAATAAATAGAATAAATAAGAGTAAATTTTAAATTAGAACAAATTTCAAACACATTCTACAAGACCTGATACAAGCCATGGTGAATTTTGTGCAGTATTTCTAAAACAATTTAGTTTATTTATAATGACATAGTTGCTATGAAGATTGACAACTCTAAACATGCATCCCAAGTAGAGGTACATATATGCAATGACAGTACTTTTTAAATATACCTTTTAAAAATTTCAAAGATTGAAATTCTGGTGTCATTGAATTTATGAACAACAGCCAGTGTAATTTTGGAAATCAGGATTTTTTCATACCTGCTCTGTCGAATTTTTGTTTGTTGCTCTAAACTGCAAACTAAACAGCCTTCATTACTTATGTAGGTGTCTTTGTATAGTTGCACTTCATTTAATCATTATTTTTTACCTAGGACTGGAAATAATTCAAGCTAGATTCTTACTGTACATTGTGAATTGTACTGTTTGTGTCCAACAATGATATGTTTTAGAACAACAAAATTTGTGGATTTTTTCCAGGCTCATGTGTATCATAAGATCAGTTACAATAAGTTTCTGTAGTTCTTGTTTTATGAGAATAAATAGCATTATATTTATATATATGTATGTAGTGTTGACTACATACAATACATACATGTTGGGATTTTATTATTGTTATTCTTTTACCTTCAGACCTGGGGATCAGAAGGGTATCATCTCTGGGTTATTGATGGGAATTCTTCTTCAAACATGAAACCTGAAAGAAATGCAAATAATGAAGCTCAACAGTTTGGTATTCTGCAGTTTCAGTTCATCAAGAGTGCGCTCACTGTTAATCCTTGTATGGTAAGTTTTTTTGTTGCTAAATATATCCTTATTTTAAATCATAGTTCCAGTTTTAGGTGACCTCTTAGTTGTTCTCACAGATTTTAAGCCTGTTCTGCAGCCATTAGAGTTGTCTTTCTTGTTTGTCATAGAGCCTTTAAAATGGTACTGTGAAAATATTGCTACGCAATACTGTAACATAAAACCTGTTAGTATATAGTGATACAAAAAGTGAGAATTGCCTCAACACTTGTTTTTCCTATTGTGTACTTATAATCTCTTAATATATTGATCATATGTTTTCCTTTGTTTTCTATGTGCGGAATTCAAAGTTGCTTTTTTCTTTTGTTTTGTTTTGGCTTGGTTTTAATACAGAGTAACCAAGAACAAGTCCTCCTTCAAGGGGAAGATCGCTTATATTTGAACTGTGGAGATGCAGCACAGACTCAGAGTCCCAGAAATCCTTCAGCACACTCTGAACATAACCACAGCAGGGAAAGAGGCCCGTTTTCAGATGGCAGTTTAGATTCTCAGGGTTTAAGCACTTTACTAGGACACCGGCATTGGCATGTTGTACAGGTAATTGATCCTGCTTGCCCACGTGTGCTTTGTGCCTGCAAGAGTTTGTAGGAGTAGAATATGCAGCTGATCTCCTCAACTCTCTGCCATATCTTTTTCTTCTGGTATGTGATCATTGCCTTTTTATTGTCTCTGGAGGTTTGCCATGGTAGAGCTTTTCCTCATTGAAAAAGGTAAATGAAAACTGGTCCCATCAACCCTGTGGCTTTGAGTTTGCCTCCTCGCCAGTAAAAACAGTCTTAAAGGTCTTAAGACTTTGAGAAGGAGTAGTTAATTACTTTCCTGTGCTTTGAAAGGGGGAATAAGTGCAATGCACAAGAAATCATTTAGGTGTTTGTTTTGTTATTTATGCAATATGCTTTAAAGCATTTTTAGCTGATGAATACAGCCTTCAGACTACAGCTGTATTTTCAAGCATGAAAAATGGCATCTCTTTAAGCACATAGCAAAAACTTCACAATATTAAGCTTTCAAAGAAGAAATTGTTTCCAGGGTAATAATAGGACTTCTTCTATTTTTCCTGTTATATAAAGGAAAAGATAAATATCTTCTAATCTGTAATTATAATATGTGTTCTTCCATGCTTGAATTGGTGACATTTTTTAAATAAAGGTTTCTGAAAGGCCCCCAGTATTTTGTTCTTCACATAGCACATGAATCAGTAGTATTAAAAAGTATTTGATTCTAGGCATGTAAGGCAGGTTCCAGATACTGTTGAATTTCCACTTTAGCTGGCCTGGTAGCTTTTCTGCCTTCTGAAACTGTTGTAGGAGGGAGAGATCTTTGTTCTATGGTAAAAGTAAAGCTGGAACAATTAGAATTACTGTGGGGAGCAACATATCCATGAAAAAGGACAGTGGCTGGGTTTCAAGAGTACCTAGCTGCCTTGTGTCAGATCAGAAAATGGAGTTTGAAGCTGGGTTTGTATCATCCCATGTGATGTGAAGAATCCAGCACTGAGATTTGATCTGACATACTCCAATCAAGTTCTCTCATAAGAAAGCTTTTGGATATGCCAGTGTGTATTTGTGACAGGATTAGAAATTTCATCCCTATACTGAAAGTCCTGCCTGAAGACTGTATTTATCAAAACCTTTATTATATTCCTGTGAAAGATTCTCTTGGAGAGGGAGGTAGCTGGACAGAGAGATGAGCAAACTGTGACTCTTAATCTGTAATGTAGTATTAGCTGGTATATGTTAATGTTAATGCATTTTGACATTTTGTGTATTAAACACAGGGTAACATTTAGGCATCAGTAAATTTTGGTGTGGGGGCAGTAATTGTATTTAAAAACAAAATTCCAACATTAAATACCTTTATGATAGTGTTTTGGGAAAAAAATACTGATACCGTCCAAATCCCTTTAGGATGTTGTAATTAATCAGTACTTTAATTGTAGTTGGTGTAGTCATGTGGTTTTGGTTTTCTCTCCTTTTTTAGATTCATAGTACATATCTAGAGAGCAACTGGCCTATAAAGGTGAGTTATTTTAAGAATATGTTCATGCTTATTTAAAAATATTGGAGGGTTATAATTGTCCATTAGGATTGGCTGAACTCTGCAAATGAAATCATTATTTTACATTACAGAAAGAAAACTGTGTTAGTGAAGTATGAAACATGAAGATACTTCACACGTTTTGAGTCTGAGGTTATATTGCCTTGTGGTGCCATATTTGGATAAGAGGTATTGCTTAAGTAAGTTCCCTTCTGAGGTTATCATAACTTTCTTTCCCTTTTTTACAGTTTTCAGCTATTGACAAGCTTGGACAGAATGTAGCTGTTGTTGGCAAGTTTGGTTTTGCACATTATTCTTTACTCACCAAAAAATGGAAGCTCTTTGGAAACATTACCCAGGTGAGAGCTGATGGAATTTTATTCTGGTGCACAGGGAAAATTTTATTTGTTGATATGTGAGACTTGGAGAGAATGAAAGAGTATCATTTTCAAGTAAACAGCCTGTAGACACCCTTGGGATTAGGGATGCTTGTTTTACATGTGTTTCTCATTAAATGTCTGAAACACAGATCTTGTGGTTTTGACACCGTAATTTGTGTCTGGGTATAAGCAGCGTATTCCAAATTTGAATGCATATAATCAGACACTTAATTCCATTTGTCTGAGAGTTCATGTGACATAGCTTTGGATGTAAAGCTTGTAAATTCTGTCTAGAAACACATGTGAGGGAGTCCAGGGATGCCAACAGAGAGCTATAGAACTGTAGTTTGTAGGATGAGGTTTGTTTTTCACATACTACTCTTTAGTACTTTGGTTTTTTAAACATTAACAATTTCACATACCTAGTCTTGTCACTGCAAGTAATGCTTATAGAGATCATGCATGGCTTTCAGAAATTATCCATATAATGTATGTGTCTGTGTGCAAAAAGTATATAAAAATATGTACCTGTATGTCATTTGCTTGCTTTTTTCTTTGCAGGAACAAACTATGATGGTGACAGGTGGCTTAGCATGGTGGAATGACTTTATTGTTCTTGCATGTTATAATTTAAATGATCACCAGGAAGAGGTGAGATACTTTCCTTCAAAGTAAACATATAATGATTAGAATATCTGATCTGGATGACAGTAATATTATATACATGACAAATATTGTGGTGTTATAAACATGTTTATACATCATAAACTTTGGTAGTTTTTGGTCATATTCAGAGTTTATATATTAATATTAAAGTAATTCTTTGCTGGTAATTTTTGTTATTGCTATTAAAACTATTTTCTGCTGACTAGAGTGAATCTACTCATAGTTTTGAAAACTGTGTGACATTTTTGCATATTAGCATGAAATGTGTTCTGAAATACCTGTTTACAGTGTTTTGGGACACTTTTGCAGGCTTTTCAACTATATGGGCAGAGGAAATTTGCTTACTCTTTGCTTTTTAAAACTGGTGAATAAAATTCCTTCCTTATGATTGTTGTTTAGTACTTCAGATTTGGCTGTACTGTGCTTTAACCGCTTCAAATGTAATAATAAAATGCAATGGATAAAATACTTGATGAAACAAAAACTCAGTAATGTGTCTTGGTAGAAATTCTTGACAGCCATTCCACAATAAAAAAAATAATCAGATATGGAATCACTATTACCTTGTTGGTAAGCAGAATCTGTATTCAAACTACTCCTTTACTTTGCAGCTGAGAATCTACCTGCGAACGTCTAACCTTGACAACGCGTTTGCCCACATCACCAAAGTGCAAGCAAACACGTTACTACTGAGTGTCTTCCGGGACATTGTGATACTGTTCAGAGCAGATTGTTCCATTTGCCTTTACAGTATTGAGAGGAGGTCTGAGGGGTGAGTGTCACTATTTGAATGCTTTTGCAGTAAGGTACCTGTAGATCTGCTCTCAGTCTGAGTAAAATCTTACAGTAATACAAAGGTGTTTGATAACTGATGGAGTCAGATTTTTAAAATTCAGAGTGGTAAAGTGTTATCTCTGTGCACAAGTTCATGAGTGTTGTCATTTGGATGCATGCTGATAGGCACATTAGGTGTGGAGGTAGGTAGTGACTGATGTATTTTTCCAGCTGTCTGAACAAACATGTTCCTAAATTATAGGAACTTGAAAACTGAATATGAATAGAAGAAAAAGGTACTAAAAGACACCCACATATTTGAATATTTTAACATAAAAACCTATTTCTAATATTAGAAGCAGTAATTAGTGAAAGGAAGGTGGCAGCAGACTTGCAAAGATGAAGAGAGAACAGGTTTGGTCTTGGTGTGGTGGTGAGGAATTGTTTTAGTGCAAAAGAAGTAGTAACGTAAGATATGCCAGATACTTTCAGACAGTTAAGATTAGTGAATCTAAGGAGGAGATAAAGATTCAGAGGTGGGGGGTTTTTAAAGTGCCTAAATAGGTGATTTTTCTTACAGTTATAGTATCTTCTTTTTAGTAAGAAGGGACCTTTTTGTGGTAGAAAAAAGCAAGTTGCTGATGAACTTCAGAGAAAAATACTACCAATGGTTTTAAAAAAAGCTCCCAACAGAATCCAAACCTGGGAGCTGTCTCACTGAAGAGTCAATAGAGTCATCTTCTGAAGTATCTGATACTGTCTTCTGCATACTCATAGCTGTATTTCCCAAAGTATCAAGAATACTGACCCAGTTTCAGTTTGTATGGTAACTTTTACATATATAGATATGTAGGCATTTCTGCTGATTCCTAATTAAAGGAATGTCATTTGTTCTGTAGAGTAAACTCTTTGCTAAGGGTAAGTTGCTTATTTTCATTAGGCTTACTTCAATGTAGTTATTTCATGTTAAGTACTGTTGTCAATTTTCTAAATGTAGTCATTTTCCTTTCAGTCTTAATCCTACTGCCAGTATCCAAATTCTTCAAGAAGTGTCCATGTCTCGGTACATTCCTCATCCTTTTCTTGTAGTGTCTGTTACGTTGACATCAGTGAGAACAGAGACTGGCATCACCTTGAAGATGCCTCAGCAGGTAACATGTCTCAAAATTTGGTAGAATTGGTGCCTGAATTTGTTAGCTTACTCCTTAAAGGTTACCTGATTGATAAATCATAAATCAGTGGTTCTTCTATGTGGTAAAATCCAGAATGTGTTTTTTTCTGATGTTCATTATATAGACATTTTGTGTGGGAATTAGGGGTGAGGGGGTAGAAACAGAAGGAAGAGTTAAGATTTTATTTCATACATTCTCTTTTTAACTTGCAAAGGGACCAAATCTTGGTGAAGAAATTAAATTTAACTCTCTCGAGGTTATGTTGCTCTATCGTATATTAAAAGTCAAAAAACAGAGCAATTCATGGCATTAGGAATTACCTTTCTCACAACATGTCCATTACTCAAATATGAAAAGATGGCATATGACCCTATAAGGTAGTCTTGGTCAATTCTGCAACAGCCAATGACTTAAGATGTGAAGGTCCCTGTCTTAACTTCAGCATTTAGTCAGGGTGCTGAAAGCACAGAGAGAGAACTCTCTGTGCAAAGAGAACTTGAATTTTTGTTGTCTGGGTTGCAAACAGAGTAGGCTTAACTGAGCAGAATGCTTTCTTGACACACCTTACTAAAAATTTTTTTGTCTAACTGCAGCTAAATAAAATTTCAAGATGCTGTGCAAGTGTGGCTCAATTCTTTTTGGCTCAGCTCTTGGGTTGTGTACCACTGTTAGTCTTTGCAGTCAGAGACTGGCAATCATATTGTGGTGATACTGATAAAAATACAGAGCTTTATTTTTCTTAGAATACTGGTGGATTGCCCATTTTAAAACTCATAGTTGGGAAAAGGCCATATTAAACACATAGAATGAGTCTGGTGAATAAGAAACCTTCCAGTATTTGCTCCTTTGCACAATAACTGGTTCTTGATTTTTCCAAGTCTTTCTATATTTAATTCAGTTGTTAGTCATCTCTGTAAAGTAGCATATTTAATTTACACCTTTTTTGTCTGAGTTTTTATTGTGGTTATGAGTAAATCTATCATTCAAAAAGCTTAAATAATTTGCATAATATTCTTTCTATCTGTAGGCTTGTGAAGCTGAAAGTATAATGCTTAACTTAGCAGGACAACTTATCATGTTGCAAAGGGATCGATCTGGACCCCAGATACGAGATAAAGATAATAATCCTAATCAAAGAAAGCATGTGAGTAAATATATGTGGAGTACTGCATATGGCTTCAAAGATGTCAGTGATGGAAAAAGCTGTGCAAGAGAACAGTCTAAACATAAAGAAAATAGAGCTATAAGCAAGGCAGTATCTACAGTTACAGACTGAGTTGGCAGCTGGAAGTATATTAGTGTTCACTAGTTATATTGAAATGGAATAGACAAGCCTCAAGAGTAAAGATACTGCCCAAAATTTGGTATACACCAGTAACAGAAAATCTCTAGTCTGTCCAGAACTGTTCTGTATGCTTACGGAACATTATAATTTTTTGCAGAATATGTTTACAAAGTTCTTAGAAATAACAACAATAGAAATCAGTTCCTAAACTTGCAATTCTTCCTGGCTGATGAAAACCAATTCTGTGTGAAACAAGCACATTGAGAGAGTGAAATTTGGAAAGTTCAGATAAAGAGTTGTCAGTTCTAGGTTGGACTTGTGGGCTAACTGAAGAAGCAGAGGGCAGGTTTTTATTTTTCACCTTTATTCTTATCTCTCTGCTTCCTGACTAAGTATTAAGGAGGTTAAAAAAATGAAAGAAATGTCTTGAGTTCACAGAAGTATTAAGTGGTCTTCTGTCACATGCTAGGATGCAGATAAGAGAGATGCAGATTTGTTTCTCCTTTGTTAGAAGAATAACATGTTTGAAGACTGTAGTTCTTTGCTGAAAATAGAGTTCTTGTGAATAGGGTAAAATAAAAGAAATAATGGACACTGATTTTTAAAAAAAATTTTTATTTTTCATTTTAAATAGCTGCCTTTTTGTGCTCCAGTTGTCCTAGCCCAGTCTGTTGAAAATGTATGGACTACTTGCAGGATTAACAAACAGAAACGCCACTTACTGGAGGCTCTGTGGCTCAGCTGTGGTGGGGCAGGTATGAAAGTCTGGCTTCCCCTGTTTCCCAGAGACCATCGAAAACCACATTCCTTTCTGTCAAGACGGATCATGCTGCCTTTCCACATCAACATATACCCATTGGCTGTTTTGTTTGAAGATGCCTTGGTTCTTGGTGCTGTTAATGACACTGTGCTCTATGACTGTTTATACACTCAAACCAGTGCTAGAGAACACTTAGAGGTTCTCTTTCCTTTCTCCATTGTTGAGAGAACCTCTCAGATCTACCTCCATCACATTTTACGCCAGCTCTTGGTTAGGAACCTCGGTGAACAAGCCTTGCTTTTGGCCCACTCCTGTGCCACATTACCATACTTTCCTCATGTACTAGAACTGATGCTTCATGAAGTGCTGGAAGAAGAAGCTACCTCGCGGGAACCCATTCCCGACCCTCTCCTTCCCACTGTGGCGAAGTTCATTACAGAATTCCCCCTCTTCCTGCAGACAGTTGTTCATTGTGCTAGGAAGACAGAATATGCCCTGTGGAATTACCTTTTCGCTGCTGTTGGAAACCCGAAGGACTTATTTGAAGAGTGCTTAATGGCCCAGGACTTGGACACAGCTGCCTCTTACCTTATTATCCTACAGGTAATGCCACCAAATATATTGCAAGAGTGCTAACTATTTACCAACACTGCAGTATTTTAAAAATAATGTCACATGTTCAACACTGAACATTGTGCATGTTCAACACATTTTTAATGTAACAGTTTTTTGTTGATATGTCCGGTTATGAAGGGTGGTAAGATCATGCAGTGTAACTAGTTAGTTTATTGTTTTAAACAGGAAAATAATAGCATGAAATTTGCTGTTTATAATCTTTGTTATACTTGGATGTGAAGCAGTGTGGCTTCACTTAATAGAACATCTGATGCTCTGTAGTAAAAGTAAATCACTTAATTATGCTTTGTTGCTTGCAGAACATGGAAGTTCCAGCAGTTAGCAGACAACATGCTACTCTCCTATTTAATACTGCCTTAGAGCAGGGAAAGTGGGATCTCTGTCGTCATATGATTAGATTTCTTAAAGCCATTGGATCTGGAGAAACAGAAACACCCCCAGCTACACCAACAACTCAGGTTTGTCATGAGAAAAGTAAATACTGTGCATCAAGCCTTATATGATTAATCTTCACGTTACAGATCATGTTTGGTCCTTTGAGTGTATGTTTTGGTTTTCTTGGTTTTAGGAACCTAGTTCAAGTGGTGGCTTTGAATTCTTCAGGAATCGCAGCATTAGTTTATCCCAATCAGCAGAGAATCTCCATGGCAAATTTAATTTGACAAAAACACTGAGTATGCCCTCTGGCCCATCTGGAAAAAGGTAATGTCCTCTCCTTCTCCACTTTATTAGGTTCAGGATTAACTTTCTTACCATTTGAAGTTCTAGAAATAAATTATATGATAGATTTGTCATAATCTTCTTCCACATGGTTTGTATTTATCATTTCACAACTTTCTGTGTGTCTCAAAATATTCTTGGAAGAATATATTCTCATACATACAAATATATGTATGTGTGTTTGTATGTATACATATGCACGCTTACATAGATATTGCTTACCAAAAGACTCTGTAACCACTGGATGTGGTACACATTTCATGTGTAGTAATTTAAGTAACTAGTGAAACTACATGCCTCATATTTAAAGGATCTGTTTTGCTGAAAAATACATTTTGAAGAGCTCAGTTTGCAGCATGACAGTGTACTGGTCTGCTGCTATGCACATCTTGGTCTGGCAATGTGTTTCCACGCTACATGTAGAATCTTTTATGCCTGGGGGTGAGCCCCTCTAAAGCTGCTGTGTACTGACCCAATATTGACAGGTATTACAGTTCAAAAGTAGTATTGAACTGAAATTCATTATTATCTTTGCTTTGGCATTTTTTCCCAAAAAGCAATCCTAGTATAAATTCTGAATTAGTAATTTTTCATAGAGAATACTATCTTAAAGGTTTTGATAGGAAGGGTTCTAGGCCAATGCTTGACTATTTCTCTAAACTTTGCAGTGCCATCTGCCTTTTATCTCTCTTGCTTTACTTTTTTCTGCATTGTTTAATGCTTTCTAAATACTGTTGCTGTCATAAATTAAATCCTTTATTTCACCTACCTGTTGAGGCAGTGGGATCTTTTAGAGAATATAAATAGCAAGGAATGATGGAAACAGCTTCTGCTGTTATATATGTTAGCTCCCCTTCTACTACTCTGGTCACTCAATGTTCTGCAGCTGTGGCCAGCAGCCTTTGCAACTCAGCTTTATCAGGGTTCACTTGTCTGTTGTGTGCTGTGTGTGCAGGTGGAGCAAAGACAGTGACTGTGCCGAGAACATGTACATTGACATGATGCTCTGGCGGCACGCTCGGCGGCTGCTGGAGGAAATCAAGCTGAAGGACCTTGGCTGCTTTGCTGCACAGCTGGGCTTTGAGCTGATCGGCTGGCTGTGCAAGGAGAGAGCCAGAGCCGCCCGTGTGGAGGATTTTGTGTGTGCTTTGAAAAAGCTACACAAGGATTTCCTGTGGCCATTTCCAGTTATACCAGCTTCGTCTATTAATTCACCTTTCAAGAATGGAAAGTACAAGACAGGTACAGTAACATCTGAGTTTGATATGAACTATATTTCCCTCCTGCAGTGCTACATTTGTGAATCTCACTCCGTTCTGCCTCTCTTCAGCCAAGATAAGAACAGGGTGAGACTTGCCACCTGCACAGCTTTCTCACAGAGAGTGTATTTTTGGAAGAGATTCTGTTTTATAAATTGGCCTGTCCATGGGGGTGCTTTTACCAGCCAAGCAGCTCCCAGACCAATTTATAACCTTCTGTGTGGGTTCCTCCAAATCTGCTGGTTAGAAGCGTGGATGAGGCTTGGAAATCAAGAGCGGGTCTGGCTTGGGTTGGAAAAGGTGTTTATTTCTGTCCTGGCTCCATGTGCTAGGAGAGCATTTGTCAGAGCATGTGTCAGAGAGCCAGCACACCAAGCCCGGACAGGCCAGAACACGTGCTTGGGTCTCTGCTTCTCCTTAAGTACCCAGGTGGCAGCCTGGGTGGGGAAGAAACCTCGGCCCAGTGGGAAAAAGGGAAGGGGGTGTGGTCAGGACAGGGGGAAACTACAGGGGTTTGGGAATGGGGGGTAAAGGGACATACCATTACAAACAAATAAACAAAATACAAATAGAAATTCAAAAGCTAAATCTCACACTGCAACACTGTTTAGCATAGACAGCATCTCTTTCGTGATTACCACTTCTGTTCAAATCTCCTGCTTTCTCAGATGTACTGAATTGGACATCAGTGCAAATGTTAAACTGAACATGGAAATTGCTTCAGTGTAAATTCTGCTGCAGAAAAATACTAAAATTAATATTTTTTTGTAGTCTCTTGATGAGCTTTTGATTAACTTTTAAAAAATTTAAAAGTAAGGTTCCTAATGTTTGAAATTTATTTGTTAGGTGGTAAGAACTTCGAAGACTGCTGTAAACCTCCTTTATGTTATTGTTCTCTCAGTTCACTACCTTATCTCCTTACAGCAAAGCTGATACTACCTTATCTCCATCTGTCAAGGTTGACATTGGCTGCCAAGTCTTCCTCTTTTTAGTAGCAGCATCATTATTTACTTCTGTTGATGCTAACACTTTATTACATCATACTTCTTTTATGCCAATGCTCACATAAAAAGCTGATCAGAAATTCCTGAAATGCCTAAACTTGGGGCATTCCCTTGCATTTCGTTGATCCCCTGAATATTGAATTAGATTGCAAGTTTTACCTTCCTGAAATGTCTGGAGAGAACACTCTAAATTTCCTTTTGGATACTTACATGATTTTTCCATGGTGTGTTTTGGTTTTTTTAGCCGTGGGGGAGCAACTACTAAAATCTCAGTCTGCAGACACCTTTGTAAACATGGAAATGGACACAGGGGTTTCAAACACACCTCGCAGTCGCAGCTGGCTTGGTACTATCAGCTCTTCCCAGAGAGAGATTGACACTGTTTCATCCCATGGGCCACACATGCAAGATGCATTTCTTTCTCCTTTGCTAAGTAAAGGTTAGTCACTCTTCCTTCAATCTGCTCATTGGAAAAATGTGACATATGTGCTTGTATTTTGATTTTTGCTTGTCACTGCTGTATTGTAATTTCTCAACTGCTGGTAAGAAAAATACAGGAAAAAAATGGACTTACTGAAAACGAATTTTTTACAACAGAAATACAGTGCCCATGTTGTACACCTCTAAGTACATGAAGTTGAATATGAAATAGATATTTGCTGAAGTTTCTGTCTGTGGTGATGACTTGAAATTCAGTATTTTTCCAGTCTGGCTAGCAAGAATGTCCTATGTTGTGGATTCTTTTTTTCCTTTGTCTCTTGTGTGGGCTGGCTTCTTGCAGGGGTTGGAACAGCTCTAATTGCATGAACTTTGTGCTTTTGAGTTTCTTAAGAATGGTACTAGATACATTACTTATTGAGGAAGTTGTGGAAACTAGAGACCCATATAGTTGTATTTTTTTCCTGTGGCTTTATTTAAACTGCTTTTTAAAAGCTGCAATGTATGATCAGCTTACTAAAATAGAAATTGTATTTTGTATGTATTTTTTCTGAACACAGAAAGAGATGGTAGAAGTTTGTCCAGCCATTCTAGTCTTCTTTAATTTTATTTTTAAATGTTTCATACTTCCTCTTGTCCTTGAGCATAGAGCAACATTTTCAACAGTATCTAAATTATGTGATTTCCACTCTATTAGGGCAAAGATCTAAGTACTTAGTGTGACCTACAATCTCTTAATTTAAGACTGTAGATCCTTCTGTGAGATTCAGAGCATTTGAAGATCCTGTGTCCAGTTGGGCATTGCTATCTTTATTTTCACTCCTGTTTCTCCTGTTTTTTAAATCTGGAGACTGCTAGAAAACTAGTATCTCTTTACATTGCACTGATTCTACTGCTGTCTGCCACTACTGCTCTTTCTATAAACAAGTGTATCAGGCTTTTTTCTGAGCTGGATGAAGACCTTTCAGTTCAATAGACTTTGGTATGCATTTTGAAGCAGTTTATTTCTAAAGAAACTAAATTAATAGCATTTAAAACATTGCAAGCTGAATTCTAATAACAATTTCACAAATTACTCATCCAGCACTGGTATTCATGGGCAAGAAGATAACCAAATAGCTTTTTGGTTTCCTAAACATTTTCCAAGAAAAGATGAATCTGCTTTAATATGGAAATCATTCTCAAAAGTAGGTGCATTCGTGACTCACCAGTGCAATGGTTTTAGCTTTGATGTTACTGTTCCTTTAAAAATTCTGTTACTACATGTGCTTTTTATGTTTTTATTGGCAATACTTCTTTTTCTGATTTGTGCAGGTAAATATTTACATTGCAAAGTGTTCAAAATCTTAATGGTTTTGTGTGAAGAAAATAATTTGAGATTGAAACTTTATTTTAACAAAATTAAAAGTAAAGTAAGCAGAATTTTAGACAGACTATAACCCTGCCTAGACTTAAATCTAGGACTGTAGTATGCAAGATGCTTTACTGGTGCTTTTATGATGATTGCCAACACATACCTAGGATGCCTTACTGATAGTAATTATCTTGAATTATTTTTACGGGATAGAAAAACGATTGCATTTCTGCAACAGTAGTTCTACCATCCAGAGTGACAAGAAGAATGCTGAAGCAAGATGGACAATAAGTCTGAAGTAACTCTGATACACTATTAAAGCATTATTGTTTGTCAGTTTTTATAGGAAGTAGTTCAGAAATTCTAAGTCTTACTAAAGTAAGTAGTTTCTTTTTTCCCTTATGTTTCTGAGTGTTTTTGGTAGGTGATGAATGCAGCATTGGTTCAGCAACGGACCTGACTGAAACAAGTTCTATGGTGGATGGAGACTGGACAATGGTGGATGAAAACTTCTCCAGTCTAAGTTTAACTCAGTCAGAGCTTGAGCAGCTCTCTCTAGAGCTGGCCAGTAAAGGCCCACACAAGTCACAGGTGCAGCTGAGGTAAGTAATGACACTTCTGCCCCTGAGACTGAGAATTGCAGCATTTGGAGAAACAAACAATCTGCACAATCACAGTGCAATTTTTGTCTTGGGAGTAGAAAAATAAACAGCCTTTTTTTCCGTATAGGTACTTGCTACATATCTTCATGGAAGCAGGATGTCTGGACTGGTGTGTTGTCATAGGCCTTATTCTCAGAGAATCTTCAGTTATCAACCAGGTTTTCAGTATCATGCAGTCCTCTGATATTGATGGAGAAATCTGTCAGAATATCAAGACTGGCCTAGATGCTGTTGACAAGTGGGCTTCTACAGATTGGTAAGTGCTACTTTCCACCTTCATATTCATTTGAGCTCTAGACAGTTTGTTACCTAAAAAGTAACTCTGAGTTATGACCATTGCCTTAGCGGAAACATCACTTCAGAGAGTTGTAATCAAACTGGGAAAAAACCCCCAAAACACAAACCAAATCAAAACAAACCCAAAGGAACCAGCTTTCCAACTTTTATTGTTTGATTAGGGTTGCTTTTTTCTCTCTGTTTAAAATCATTTCTGCTTTTCAGGCACATGAGAGAAGTACTAATTTTGATTCACTCATGCTGTTCTGTCCCATTTTCTTCCTAGCCCTGGGTACAAGCCATTTCTAAGTATCATCAAACCACAGATCCAGAAACTAAATGAAATAGTAGAAGAGCAAGTACAACCTGAAGCGTTTCAGCCAGTGAATCCTTCTAAGGCTCCTGAACAAGCGAACCCAAGAGCTGAGGAAAGCAGGACTTCATCTAGCCATGGCACTAATCCTCAGAGTGATACTGGCAGCAGCAATGCAAGCAGACATGAAGAGGACAAGGCTAAGACAGAGGATGAGGATTCATTCCAAGAAGGCAGTTATGACTGTGTTGTGTCTTAAATGGAAGGTGAACAACTTCCCAAGCATCAGGTGTGAAAGGAAGCAAACCAGCTCTTAGATCTGCTTCTGTGTTTTGGATTTGAACTCTTTTTTTTTAATTTTGTTTGTTTTGCTTTTTTTAATATTTCAATCTTTGAAATTTTTAGTGGGGATAACTAAACACCAGTTTCATCTAATAATTTCAAAAGGAGGCATGACTTTTTTGATTCAATCGCCAGACTGCAGCTTTACATTTTGATACATTAAATAGTGTTGGAGAGACAGTGAACACACATGGTGACAGATTCAGCCAATGTTCATCAGTACCTTTACATCACCAACACGTTCCGAAGAAACTACTTATATCTTGCTTGAGTTTAAAAGGCGAAGAGGGGATTAAATATAAAAACTGTTTTCTTTGCAGCTTGCCTGCCTAA
Source organism: Argya squamiceps (assembly GCA_037834095.1). NCBI lineage: Eukaryota > Metazoa > Chordata > Aves > Passeriformes > Leiothrichidae > Argya > Argya squamiceps. The sequence continues at coordinate 46,826,164 of JBBMKD010000115.1, read as the reverse complement.
TATAAATGTCTGATCAATGCAGTTCAGATTGGTTTGATACCGATATTTTGTATTAAAGGACTGTAAAATATATTGTATGTTTTTGTGAATAATCTTGTAAAAATATTCAAGGCTGTACCATATTTGGAGGTACCTCTATGTATTTGCATGTTTCTAGATGACTAGTAAAGTTAAAGCAGAGTTGCACTTCTTTCTGGATGAGGCATACTTTACTGACCTAACACTGACACAAGGTGGCTTACCTGTTTTTTACTGCCACTTAACAGATCTTGTAGTTGGGTTAAGGGACTGCTGAAGGTTATTTATTTCATTGTAAATTCTTTTCTGATAAATGGATTTTTAAAATGTAAATAATCATCATATACTCTTGCTATGGAAAACTAGTTTAACAGCTCATACTTAAGCATTTTTCAAACATTTTATAATATGCATACTTCTAACTAAGACATATTTAACTTTCATACAATGTTATGAAAACATGGCTGCAGAAGTCTGTTGCTTTGAGGTACTTATTTTTTCTAGCTGCTGTCCCTATGTAATAACTACCTGTAACAGTATTAATTTAGATATTAGCGTGTTTGTACTGTGCAATCTGAACAAAAACGCAACATTACTCATTTTATACACGATAAACTAGTTTATTTTTTATAACATCACTTGATTACTGACATGGACCAAACTAGTCATCGTAGGGTAGTTACATCACCTGTTGCTTTTCTAGTGTAGTTACTAAATGCACATCCATTTAAAATCTGGAAATTAATACTATTCACAATTAAGTTTTAAATGAATTGTGGTTTCATCATCTTTATTTCCTTTGTAGATAATATCAAGTGCTTTAAAATGTACAGATATTAAACTGTTGCTTTAGAATGGCTTTACTAAGCCAATACAACCAGTACAAGTGCAATAATTGCGAGTATTACGTGGAAAGCTGGAGCTATTAATGAGTGCAACTTAAACTTCATTTTATAAAGAGTTGAAACTGAGACTGAAGTTAGAGGAAAGAAACTCAGTCTGAGTTTCTTTCAGAAAGAAAGAGTCCCAGCATTAAGCTTATTCTGCATTGTAGCTACTGGTTACAGATAATGTCTATCATACCTACAAGCCTGTTGTGACCTGACATCAAAATTCATTATTGTTTTAAGGGGATAATACTTAAAAGCTTTTTTTATGATAAAGAAACCTGCTTAATCTATGTTAAAAGAAATAAAAACTGTGCTTCAAGTTAATATTTTTCTGTGGTTCTGTGGTAATGATGTAAGCCAAGCCCATCCTGATCAGCATTCTGCTGTTCAAGTTTTGGATCTGTGCAAGTAAAACATACATTAACTGATATATTAACATTCTTAATATTCATATCTTATGACTGTGCTACTGTTGTTTAGCAGGTAAATCTTTTTAGTTGTGAGATTTTAGAAGTTTGTACTTCTTTAGTAGTAATTATCTCTATGCAAATCTTATGTGCTAATTTTGTATTTTGATTTCACTGCTGTTATACTTGTAATTAAAAGACAAATGTATTCAACTTTACTTGAAGTTACTCCTGTGAAAAATATCTGACTTCAAGCCATTCAGGTAGGCCATCTTAGAGAGACAGAGGTCTCAGAGAAACCTCCTGACGGAGGTTGTTTTTTATACTCCTGCTGCTTGTTTTTTATGGGATGAAGGAATCAAACCTTTACCTTATTAGTGTGTCTTTGAAGTTACATTCACCTGCTGCTGTGAAAAGAGATGCAGTGGGTTTAGGTGGTAAGGCTGTGGTAGCAAGGGGGACTGTGTCAGACCCAGTTCCAACAGACACAGGGAAGCCTGTCAGCCAAGCTGGTGCCTCCTCTCTGCAATGTATTCAACAAGGGGTAAAAAATGCTGTGGGAGATGAGTGAGGAAGATTCCTGCAAGCAGCCAGGCCCATAAAGGAGGAGCAGGAGGATCCAAGCAGTGGAGCAGATTTCCTGCAGCCTCTGGCTCTGTGCATGTAAACATACACATTAAATGATACCCTAACAGTCTTGCTGTTATTAGCCTCTCACTGCTGTGGTACTGCTCAGCAGCTCAGTCGTTTTGGACAGTGGGGAAGCAGACTCTCCACCTGCAACCCACTGTGGAGAGATGCCCACAGTGGCAGCCTTGGAGCAGCCACGCTAAGCAGTGGATGGATGAGCCCTGAAGGAAGCTGTAGCCCCGAGTCCCTTTGATGCAGTTTACCAGGGACTGTATCCCATGGAGTGGATTCCATGCTGGAGCAGAGCAATAGTGAGGAGAGGAAATGTTACAGACTGACCATGACCTGACCCTTAACTGACCATCCCCACTTCTTCTACACCACTGTGAGAGAGACAGTAGAAGAGTGAATCCGGGGAGGAATGGGAGGTTGGAGCAAAGTGCTCAGTTATCCTATTTAAATTTTAATTGGTAATAAATTAATCTTCCCAAGGTCAGTTTGTTTCATTTGTTGTTTGTAGCGGTGAATTTTCTCATCCTATCTTCTCCTGGTCTGCTGCGGGGAGGGTCATCAGAGGGCACTGTGGTAGGTACCCACCAGCTAGTCAGGGTTAACCCAGCACAGAAGGTTTATTCATCTATAAATCTGTGCTATTTTAACTAAAGATAGGAAAAACAGGCCACTTAACCAGTTGAGGATCAACATCGTTTTTGGAATTCCAACATGTTGACACTCTTTTCATTTTGTGTATCCAGCTCACATAAAAATGGCTGATGTCAGATTTTCTCCTTCACAACAATTTGTGTATCATCAAGTTTTCTTGATCTGGTTCTCATTCTGTGCAAAACTAACTGCCTCAGATCAACAGGAACAATACTCTATATTCCTTGCTACCAATTTAACAAATCCTTTCACCCTGGGTATACTGGTAAAACTGCTTGATCAAGTTGCATTTCTGAAGGTAACTTTTCACAATCACTTCTGTCAACCCAAGTTAAACTAATTTTTCCTCAGCATGTTTTATGTCAAGGAAACCAGTTCAGATAGTTTTAGAGCCAAAATGTCTCTAAGCTACAGGTCTGAGACCCACTGTTAAGTAAGCAGAAATACCTGAATTCATAACCTAGCCAGAACCTGTAAAAAGGAGGTCCTTTTTGTGATAAACGGAGGGGAGAAGTTGTCTCTGGCTATAATGATATTATAAAAGATGATGGGTAACTTGCTGAGAGTGGTAAGCTGACTTCAACTGAAGGATGGATTTCCCACAAGTAAGGGGGAACAAAAAGGCTACAGACACAACTTATTGTCTCAGTTTAGTTTCCTATCCTACAGCTGAATACTGTTGAAGTATGCAGTGACAGGAGTGGCAGCATAGGGTGAGTGGTGTAAGTCATCCCAGTGTTTAAGCACAGAAAAGAGATGCAAACTTGTTGAGTTTTTTATTTATCATGTGGCCCCTGAAATAGGAAACTCCTCAGGCTCACTTACTCAGAGAGCACTGAGAGAAGGCTTTAAGGGTGCACAGCTGGAGCCTGAAGCTACTACACAGCAGACACAAGGCTCCTAACTACTCTCTCCTTACTTTTTTCAAGATATTGTTTCTTATCCAAAAAACCTCCACCCCCCCCAAAAAAACCCCAACAAATACAAAGAAAAAAACCAAAAAAAAAACCCCAAATAATGCAAAACAAAAACCTCAAAACAAACTAAAACCACCCAGACAGAACAAACTGCCACCCCCTGCCCTGAAAAAACCATCTCCAAATAAACTCTGCATGGGCAGCTTTCTAAGATGGTCACTTAAATTCACCTGTACACTTACTGGCTTTAAAGCTTCTATTTGTTCCATTCTCAGAACAGACTGAAAGAACTGTTCTTTCTTAGATGAATTACTGCTAGTTTTTAAGACTGATTCTTTCAGCTTTCTGAAACAGAATTTTTTTTAAAAAGAGTTTTCTAAGGACTACTGATACTCGACATCCTGCTTGAAATACAGACAGCAATATCTGTATCTCCCTTAACTGGCTTGTACTTCCTGCTCAAGACTCTGCTTTAAATGCTTAGCATGTTGTCAGGCTGCACACACAGCTCTGACAGAACCACGAAGATTTGCAGCCCAAGAGAACCTCTTCTGCAGTGAACAGGGGAGCCTGGCTAATTTCTAGGATCAGTTTATCCCCCAAGATTGAAAGGGATTTTCATGAAGGTTGAGAATGCATGTTCTGTCTTCAAAATGGAAGCCACAGTTACATAAATTGACACTAACCACAGAATGTAGGTTTACTGATCTTGCATCTACCATTCTCCACCAAGAATGGTACAAACACCAAGTTCTAAAATAGGTCATCCTGCAGGCCCCTTCCAGATAATCATCAAAAGTCAGATGCCGTTTAGCCCTTGAGGGAGAAAAGTATGGAACAGCTTTGCCATGCAGACAAACTGTTCTTCAGCTGTGTCCCACCTGCTACAACTAGCTCTGTATAGACTTGTTAGATCTTGTCTATTTGATTCGTGTTTTTCCAGGAGGACTGCAATCCAACCCAGACTGACAGACATTAAAGACAGGTCTTACTGAAGCACAGAACAGCCCCACTCAGCTCAACAGTCTGCTAGTTTGTGTATGATAGCTGAAGTTTTCCTGTTCACTGCATCTATCCCAATACGTTTTTTATTCAAATGCATACTTCTACTTGACAGGCAATCTTGAAGGTATGGTCACACAGTGTAAGGATGCACTAGACTGTGTAACCACATGTAGAGGCCTCCTTTGCTTAAATTGATAAAGCGCTTAGTACTCAGCTAGAGAAATATGTATTTTAATAGAGACCATAATAGACTCTCAAAGCCATCAAAAGGAGGGAAAAACAGAAGTTTCATTGTTTCATTGAAACATGTTTCAAATGAGCATAAGGTAATTCTAAACAATTGTTTACTGTCTCCACTAAGAAAAAATAATGTTTCTTCTCCTATGCCCTTGTATCGTAAAAGTTACCAGCTGCTTGCATTTTATACACTTCAAACAGTAAGTCACACAATGCTTTTTTAGGAGAAATAGTAAACCACAGTAGCAGAAGACTCATTTGCTTGTACTTGAATAGGGAAGCAGATGGACACAAACAGCAAATTTTTCCATCCTGTTTTTTTGTCTAAGATCAACAATAAATCTCGTCTCAACCATCAATTTTGCAAAGAATACTTAGCGTGGCTACCAGTGACTCCTTTGTATCACATCTTATTTCAAAAACCACCTTCCTCTCCAGGAAACCAGCCAGAACTCCCATTTTAACTTTTCTCAACTCAGATGATTTTTGCATTCTTTGGCCAAGCTTATTTTCTACACAGCTCTAACACCAGCTGTCTAACTCAGCACCCCTTAGCAGTATTTCAAGTAAGATAAGCTCAAGTAAAACATTACTGCAATGAACAAGAACAACTCAAATATATAGCCTTTAATCACACTAAAAATCAAGTGTCAGCAATCAAAGTTTTGCTTTTATTTACAAAGACAGAAATTTGCAACAAACCAGACATACCTCATAATTAAATTATTTAACGAGGATTAAATCCTGAGATAGCAGAAGTTATTGCTTCACTTAAAGTTTCAGAAATTGCCAACAGGCATTTTATTATTTTTGGCTCCCAGTATGAATTCTTCACACAGCACTTTCAAAGCTTTAAATCAGAGGCAAAACACAAAAATCCGAACTGAGGAAGATGGTAAATATCAGTGCAGCTTTAGTTAACTAGCTGTGCATCAGCTAGAGTACAGTACACATTTGTTGAGATTCAAGACACAAGAGTTTTAGTTCATAACTGATTTTCAAATCACTAACAGCACTTTTAAATAATACAGGGATTGTACTTTCAGATCAGATATAATCAAGTGAGTGATGATTAATGCACATTAACGTATTAACCCACAGGTTTTACAATTCTGATGGCCAGTTCATTATGATTACAGTAATTAAGCCTCTTACCCTAGTCCATGAGTGAGTTGACAATCTTTGTTAACGTTCCTTGCAACCAATGACACTGGTTCTTTCCAGTATTACACACAACTACAGAACAACCCAAAGGAAAAATACCTGACTGGAGAGTTGTTACCCATCACACAAATTAACTGTCACACAGTTTTCTTTCATGTGCTCTGCAAACTTGCCAGTACTAGCACGTTTCTACTCGAAATGATGATGCCTGCACAAAATCTGGTCTGCTGACATTAGGCAATACTCGTGAGATTAAAAAGACTTAAATTTGTAGTGTGGTATTGCTATAGTCAAATGTTTTATATATAATTTGGAAAAAAACATGAAGTTTCTTCAGATAACGCCATGTTCTTAGAATTTCAGAAATTACCCTTAACTATTAACCACTGCACAAAAAAACCCCCAAAGACCTGGTAAGTATAAAAAAAGAGGTCACTAGCTTCTGATTTCAAAGCTTGTCAATTAAAATTGGAAGAGTCTCTGAAACACAGCCATTTATAAAATCCATCCTATGAAAATAAAATAAGAGCAATCCAGAATAACAGACATCTTTTCAAGATTACTCTTTTATGTACTTTTCCATATGGAAAGGTAAGCTTATTTTAAGAAATAGTAAAATGTATTAGCAATACTAACACCCTACCAAAAGTTTCTCCAGAGGAGATACCAAAATTAGCCAATTCTAATAAATTGGAAGGTAACTTAAAATTTAGAGTAGGTTAACTGTAAGACATTCACTTAAAGGAGTGTGGACTTAGCACCTTTACATACGAGAAAGCAAGTCACATGCTCATGTGCTGATAGTCCAAGATCCCAACAGGAACAAAACCACAAGATGGTAGTTAGGTGGAACTTACCCAGTCAGGCTGTATACAAAAAGACAGGATAAGGGGTTTTTTAACAGAAACATACAATTTGGATAAACAATTACCACATCCCATCATAATACTGATTTCTCTGCACTGTGCATTTGCCAAGGACTCAATGCAACCTGAGTACCACAGCTTTCAGTGACTTCATCCAGTGACAAACGTAATGATCTGGGACTTTGCCACCTCTGCACTGCTCCCACAGGAACAAACACCTTCCAGCTGGAGATCAGATTGGAATAGGACGGATAGGCTTGGTAGGTGATACCATGTATCAGTGAAGTAAGATTTTACATAACATCAAAATAATTCCACTAAGCCCTTCCACTACAATTGCCACCATTTATTATGCTAATATTACCTCGTCAAGTGCAGTTTTCATTTTAAGAAACCCACTAAGTGGAAGAGCCAAGGTGAACTGCATTTCAGAAAAGTATCATTATATCCCCAGGACAGCAGTAGACTTTAAACAGTCGAACTGCCAAAAAAACACCATTTGCTGAAAAAACCAAATTCTTGCTGAAGTCTCTGGCATGTTCTTAGAAAGCTCTTGCCACAAGGGCATTCTGCATCAGAGATACCCCTATTAGCCCTGCAGCTTTGCTGTCAAAATTAAAAGACAAAAAGGTCATAAGTACAGGACCAGCCAGAAGAAAATGTCCAGTTTGGAAACCTCTCCAGTAAGGCATAGAGTTGAGGTGACTTTTGATCTTCTCCAAAAAAGTAATGTGCTGCTATGGCGAGGGAGACTATTCCATCAGAATGCTTTTCTGGGGCCTGAAAGTGAGAAGAGGACAACAGAGTCTTTATGATTGTTCATGACTTTTCAACGACAAATTCAGATGCACTTTTCTACAGACAATACCTATGCAACAAAATCCATCCTGCAGTTCTTTGTCCTCTATGTTAAAACATTTCCTATCTTCAACATATCAGTCTGATTACATGATGAGTTCAATTTGAAATGAACTGGCAAACAGACGTTTAGATCACAGTGCCTCTGATGTGTTACAGATCTTCCAAATGCTCCACCTTCAACGTTTGTATCTGTCTGTTTTGCTGACAAATCAAGATATGGACTCCAACACATTATTTAAACTGAGCCTTCCACAGAAAATCCTGAGGATGTACAGCCCCTTCTGCCTAGCTTTGCCTCTATCGTTCTTGCAAGGCTTGTCACACTTGAGACTCCAGCCTTATCGAGTACCCTTTGAGGGTTATTTGTGCTTAGACTGCCTGGTGCAGGAAGGAAAAAGGGACTTTGTGAACTTTCAAAGATATTTGTAATATTTACTCAAAGGATAAGACACTGTTAAACCTGAAGAAAAAACACACAGGTCTGCAAAAAATTATTCCTTTGCAAGTTAGAAGAGTGGGGAGGCAGGTCATAAATCACGCTGAAACAGCAAGGCTGGAAGCCTTGCCTCCAGCTGAAAATAATGTAAAAGAAAATTTAGAAAACAAAGCTTTAACAACTCTCTTCAGCTTCAAGACAGGCAAATTTTCCACCAAGGACTCTGTAATTTCCCAAAACCAAGCAAACAAGAGAAGAGAAAGGGAAAAGGAACTACTCATAATACTAAAAATCAACCCTGAAATAACAGTAGTAAAGATAAAACTTCAACAACTGTACGGTTAAGATCAGAGAAATCAGAATTTATGATCAAAGACCATGCAGACAAGAAAAATATTTTTCCCTTGGCTGTCTGTCAAGTTGGCAGACTACTCATGGAAAATACACGGGAGCTGATCCATAAAGCTGACATATTAAAAGAGGGATACTAGAATTAGGATCCACCAAATAAAGCAAAGCTTCAGGACGTTCCTCTTCCTATTTTTCACATAGGAATGCAGCCACAGTGGGAAGAGGGCGGGCCAAGGCATGGCCAGGTTCCCGGCACTCACCGTCAGTTCCACCCAGAAGCTCCAGGGAGCGGCGTGCAGCCCGCGGGAGTAGAACACAAAGTAGTCTCCCCCCAGGCTGGGCACCGGCGCTCCATCCCCGAGGGACCAGCGGGACAGCGCCGCCCCCGCGCGCGGCCGCGCGTACAGGGACATGTGGCTCGGGCCTGTGGGGACAGAGACGTGTGTCCACACGGACCGACGGGCAGAGGCAGAATAACCACCTGCCCTCCCACAGAACAGCACGTCATCCTTGAACTACCATTCATGTCTTCCAAAGCATGACAGAAATGTCTTACGCTTCAATTTTTTCCACGCACTGGGATAAGTGAGATGATGATGTAACAGAGGAATACAGGACAATTTATGATGATAAATATAATATAGTCTTATACATACTAACATACAAAATGCTACAAGATCCAGTTTAGAAAGGACCTGCTGTAAAACAATCAACACTTACAGACAGATGAGGTTATCAATCCCAGAAATATGAACTGCAAGACACCATTCAGCTTCTATGTGCTATGAAACTGAATTAATTCATGCTTATCATGCTGAGCAGAAAGCTCACTATCTTGGAAATGGCACTAGAACCTGCAGTACTGGAGTCAAAGCCTGTTGTGGTGCATGGTTAAGCCTTTCATAGTTTTACATGTATCTTATTTGTTTCATGCCAGTTTGCTCCTTCCCAAAAACCCCTACCCTCTCCCCTGACCCCCTTGTCAATCACCCTGACTAGGTGCTCAGGCACCTGCCCCTTTCCATTGTCCTGACAAGT
>JBBMKD010000115.1:46803179-46816581 GCA_037834095.1 Argya squamiceps | reverse complement strand
CCTTCCCACCCATTGGCCCGAATTCTCCTGTGGCCTCAGGCTGTGTCCTGGGGTACTTAAGGGAGAAGGACAGGCCAGCACCTGCCTTTTCCACGTGGAATTCCATCAATAAACATCTTCCTACCCACGGAAAGGGTCCACCCTTCATTCCAAAGCCTCACCACGCTTCCAGCTAGCAGGACTGAGGGGCCCACAAATTCTTGCTGTTGCCTGGAGTAAAAGCAGCCTCAGCCGGTAAGCTGCTCCCAGGAGAAAACCTCAGCAAAAGCCTGATTTATTATGGGCATAAAATAAACACAAATCATAAACCAGAAGCTTCAGTCACCCACCAGATACTTCAAAGTTTAACCTCACAGAGTTCCAGGGCATCAGCTTCTTGGACAGAAGTTTAAAGTGAATGGGGTTTCTTGGCAAAATTTCTGGAGCAGGAAGGTACCAGTTTTTCCTATGGAGGAAAAAAAGTTCCAAGTTATTCTCAATGCAACACCCCAAGGTACTAAACATCAGAAGACAAGAAGTTTCTCTGTAGTACAGCTGACTGTGCTGCCACTACATGCAATACTCAAATGGTGTTGATTCTGGCAGAAGGCAGGTAAAACCAGGTTGTGGCCAGACAAATATTTAAAGGACATATTAATAGAAAAATAGTCACCAGTGTATTAATTCATTACCTTCATCTTCCTTAAATCACAAAACAAATGAATGAGAATACTTTCACCCTCAAACAGCTAAACTTTGCCTCTCAAGATTCCTGAGGTGTGAGAAATAGCCACTGCACTGGTTTCCTTCTGTGGAAACCTGCTACTCCAGATATCCTCTGCTCCAGCTGCAGTGGAGGAAGGGAAGAAGGGAGGAGACACATACCCTCCTACTACAAAATGCCCTTTAGGAGGCCCCCCCGTTCACATTTTTCTCCACTGTGCTTACATCTATTTTCCACACATCAACTTCTACAGCTCCTGCAGCAGACCCATAAATCGCTTGCAGAGACTGTGGCAGAACACACAGCATCTAGGCAGACACTTGTCTCCTGAAGAGGAAGTATTTATTTACTTTTAGACCAGGATTATCCTTAGTTTTTCTTCCCTTATGTAAGTGAAATTGCATAAACAACCCCTGTACTTTGCAGTGAAGTGCTGAAGTGAGGCAGAGTTCACACGAACCGGAACATGAAATGCACTGGCAGAATCCAAGGAAGGCCACAGAAGGGAGCCTGCTCCTCACACGGAGTTCTAATGGTGTCATTGATTTCAGGTACATGGGGAGTTATATGAGATATTCCATTATAATCAAACCCATTAATCCATATGCCAGAGTCACTTTTAACCACATTTCCATCTAGATCATGAAATCTTCTGCTTGTGTGCTAGAAGAAAAAAAAAAAGAAAAAAACCACAGAAAGATAATGGAGCCTCTGGAGTTTCCAAGAGTCAGAGGTGATTCCAAATAACCTCCATGTGAATCCTTAAGGTCTACTGAATTTCAGTAGACCTTTCAGTAATGAACACATATCTGAGTATTTATGAATATAAATGCAGGAATTACTCAGATAAGAAACATACCATAAAAACACAATCAGAAGATGACAGTAGGTTTTAGCCCACCTCAAACCACATTCACTTTTTAAATTACCATTGCTTACACAATTCGCCCACTTAAAACCCCCCAAAATACCCTGCTCTTCTGACACAGATGAGCTGAACACTGAGACTGAACAAGGGAAACATTAACAATTGTTTCAAATCCAGGAATAATCATTAGAGTTTTTAAACCAAGAAAGAAGGGGAATATTAAGCCTTAAAAAAACCAAACACTCTTGCAACCAAAAGAGGCAATACAACATGGAAAGCTTTTCTTACCTGGAGAAAGACTCGCTTAGGCTTTGGATTAGCTGCATCAGAACTGTAAGGAAAGAAGATTCCACTACAAACGAGAATCAGAGTGACTACAAACACAGTAGTTAAAGTTACTAGTGTCGTTTTTGTACTTTTGACAAGGTAAATGAAGTTAATCTAGAGAATAAAAAAACAGTCCAGTTATAAAACTGCAACACTTAGATATAAGACACTATTTTTATAATTCTAAAATTCAATTATGGAACTCAAGGTACATTAAAATGACATAATTTTAAGGACTACCTCATACAAGACACTTCTTTTTAATCTCACTATTTAAAACTAGGATGTTTAAGATTATTTATTTTATAAAAAAGGAATAAAGTGAGTACTCCCTGGAGCTTTCAAAACTTTCCTGTTTTTAAAACATCTTCCAACAAAACAAAACAAAAAACAAACCCTCCCCCAAAAAAAACCCCAACGACAACGAAAAAAGCCCAACAGAATTTTTCCAGATTCTATGGCAGCAGGAAAAGCCCACAAATCTAAAATCTGAGCACTCTTTTTTAAGTTTGTACATGTATTGTTCATCCATATATTACACCTAAAATGAATCCCTACCCAAAATTCAACATTACATTTTGTATTTTACAGTCTTTACTACAACATCACAGAGCAATACAAGCTCTGCTTCAATGACCTTTCTTTGACTAACATAAACCGTGGAATCTTTGACACATGTTCTAGAATTTTCTTTTAACATTCAAGATACTGTCAAATTATCACTATCCTCTAGTATTAATTGAAAACCCATCCTTCTAAATTACAGAGAAAGTTTAAGGGATATAAACAACATTTACAAATTCTACTTACAAAATAGGAAGACAGGATCATAGTGAAGATCACAATAAATCCTGCCAACACCATATCTGGTGGAATTTCTGAACCACTTCGTCCCATGACAGGTGTAAACATTTCAAACACAGTCCAACTAAGATACAGCATATACAGATAGGGAAAAAACATCCCCAGCATGTACATCACAATGAACTTTATGGTGGCACCTATGCAGAACAGGAAAAAAACAAAAGACAAAAAAGCAAAAGCTTAAAAGGACATAAATAAATAGTGTTACTGATATATCCACAAGGATATACTGTTGCAAGGCCAAATACATAATACTGGTCCTCATCCCTGGCATGTATATGGACAGAAGGTATCATTTTGCACAGCCAGTATCAGTATAATTTTCAAAATCATCACAAAATTAATCTTGTATTACAAAAAAAAATTCAAACAGGTTTTCTGTCCCAAGCATTCTTTAAATATTACAATATTTTTATGAACCGTTACTGTTCATCAAAATTCTGATTACTTATTAATACACTCACATACTGTTCCTTTAGCCTGAGACATGGGATGTTTTTCAGTGTATTTTTTTAAAGCTTCTCACACTTGCACACTATCTTTAGTTCAAGAACAATTTTTTCTTACAAAAATGTGACTTCAGTTAATTTGACTACTCCAAGCCAATGTTTGGCATTTCTTTTGCTTAAATAAGAGTAGGGGTACAAGTTTTGAAACACAATTTCTGCTCCTCAAAACCCATACCTTTTTGGCTGAATTCCTTGTGGATCAACAGTTTAGTGAGTAAAGGAAATGCTACCCATAATGTACAAATGAATGCTGAACAAAGGCCCATCTGAGTCATCACAGCCAATGCTATTGACCAAATCATCAGTGAGGCATCAAAAAAACCATCTCCCAGGTACTGCTCATTCACATTCTGTAACAAAAAGAAGTAAATATATTTAATTACTGTGCACATTCCATAGATCCCATCTCATAAGAACACACAGAAGAATCCATATTCCTTGCATATAATTATTTTCTGTGGGCAAAACAATTTTGACAAGCATCATCTCACCATTCTCTTACCGTACACAATTATCCATGACAGTATATTTTTTCATTAGTTTTCTAAATCTGCTGACAAAACTTGAAAAAACAATTACATAGGCTGGAGAAGAAGCAGGGAGCGAATGTAAAAATCACAATACAAAAGAATACACAGGGCTAGTGTTTCAAGCAAAGAGGGCCTTTTTAAAAAAAAACGTAACACAGCATATTAAAAATTATGTAATTCTTATGGAAGAAAAATCATCTAGACCTCCTGAGAATGTAAACTTGTTTCTAAACAGCTGTTAACAGACTTCTTACACAAGCACTGTTGTTAGTGCACAAATATTATACTGGTGCCTTTTTATGTCATGCCACAAGCTGTCACTTCAGAAGTCTGTTTATTAAAATATGTTATTTGTTTTGAATAAAACACATCATAGGTGAGACAATACCTGTTAACACCAGGTATGTTTCAGAGTGGGGGGGAAAAACCAAGAAATTCAACCATCAAAAACGTGATTTGCTTTGGTTTTGGGGTTTTTTTTAAGTTACATGGGTAACGCTGCAGTGTTTGCAGTGCACGATTCCTAACTGTAAATCCTGCTAGTAGCAAGAAGAACTGCTTGCATGAACAATGGTTATCAGAAAGCACCTACTTCAGCTTCGGGGTGAGAAGAAAAAAAGGAGGAGGGTGAAGAAACATACGAGTTGCCAAACCGATTTCAAAATATAAAGCTTATCAACTCACAAGCTTTTGAGCCATGAATTGGCACTGCCTCTGATAGCCAGGAAAGAGACTGGCTTCCAAAATTTTTATGCAACTTTAAAGTCAAATCCAAGTCACCGAAGCAACAATAACTGTACACTGTGGTGCAAGCTACAGCATGCAACACTTGTGATTTTCAGATGGTTGATCTGATGATTAGGCAATCAGTAGGCATGAAACAGATCCAGAGCCTGAAATGTCTTAACAGCCAATGAAAGTATCAGCCAGCTCATCCAGAAGACTGGAAAATGGTAACACTGCATCTATTTTATAAATGGCTCATCTTTTCTACAAAGGGAAAACACCAAATACATATATTTGGTAACATACCTGTACTAGTTAACACTCCCTTCTCCACTCAGAACTTCTCATACAATCAAACGGCATTAAGCTCTTAAAACTTTTTCAAACATCTGCATTTGGATGACAACTAAGGGTTTCTAAATTCCCTTGTACAAAACTCACCCAAACGGCTGAGATGGTAAGTAACAGCAAGCTGAACTACTAAATATTACTGCACCTAAAACCTCAACCTAAAAGACCTGAGTAGCCAACTTCTGCCCTGGAAGAGTGTCATCTATCAGATACCTCAAGACTATTCGTATTTAACACAAAACCATGTGGGACTGTTACCATCTATAATTATGAAATTATTACACAAGTTAAATCACATTGGTTAGTCCATAAAGAAGAATCCTAAGCAAAACAGGTAGACAGAGAGTAATCATGACAAATGACTGTCAGTGGAAAAGTAACACACACCAAATCCTTCCTGAGCCTTGCAGGGGCCTAAATGACTTTTACCTACCACAGAGAAAAACACAGACTAACCAAGAACTCTGTTCCATCTCCAGCTGTGGTCAAAACAACTATAAATCAGAAAATCACAGACATGTTTAGGTTGGAAAATACCTTTGAAATCATTTGATCGAAGCCTTGCATTGCCAAGGCCACTGGTAAACCATGTCCCTAAGTGCTACCTCTAGACATCTTTTAAATACCTCTGGTGACCAAACCCCTTCCCTGGGCACTCTGTTTCAGATCCTGATAATCCTTTCCATTAAGAAATGTCTCTTAATAGCTAATCTGAACCTTCCCCGGCATAACTTGACATTTCCTGTTGTCCTGTTGCTGGTTGCCTGAGAGAAGAGACCAAACTCCTGGACAGGGTCAGCATCAAAATGTCTTTCTTGTACCGAGGGGCCCAGAGCTGAACACAGAGTTTGAGGTATGTTACACCAGTGCCCAGTACAGGGGGACAGTCCCTGCCCTGCTCCTGCTGGCCACACTGTTGCTGGTACAGGCCAGGATGCCATTGCCCTTCTTGGCCACCTGGGCACACCCTGGCTCATGTTCAGTCACTGTCACAGCACCCCCAGGTCCCTTCCCTGTGGGCAGCTTTCCAGACACTCTGCCACAGCCTGTGGAGCTGCCTGGGGTTGTTGTGACCTAAGTCACAAAGGCTCCTGCCTTTTTTCTGAAACATCTCCTAAAGGTCAAAGCTGCCTTAAATAACATAGCTCTTACCTCTCTGATTTAGCAGAACAATCGCTACGTTTAGACGAAGCGATATTTTTACAGCAACATTTTAAACACTGGAAACCTTTTGCTTTTCTTTTTTAACCAGCTCAAAAGGCAGGTCTCCCACAGATTAAACACCTCATTGCCCTTCAACAATAACAACAAAGTCTTGCCTACCTTGTAGAAGAACTTCTTGGCTAGCATGTGCACCAGAATGAGCTTAGCTGCAGCTGCAGTGCCGTAGAGCGACACAGAAACATAGAAATGGGTGTACCAAGAAAGAGCCCGTCCAATGACAGAGACAAACAATGCCACCGTGAGGACTGCCACCAGCGTGCACACCCAGCTCGTCAGGGTTAAGCTGAACGCAGTCAGTAACTTCTTCAGGTTATGAATAGCTATGAAGAAGAAAAAAGTTTCATTCAACACTTGTGTATTCTACTGCAGACTATCATCAGAATTTTAATTACCCCATGGTGTAACTACTTTAATGACCAAAATAAAGGGGTCCCCTGTGAAGATATCTTAACAGCATAGTTTGCTTCACTTAGCGCATTTTTGCATGTCTATTTGCACACATTCCTGCTACAAGGTTTATGCCCAGAATACTGGTGTATTTTGCAGATTACAGCTTTCTTGATAACAAAAATTTTACTAGGAGACCGGTGGAGCCAGGGTTCCACTTTTAAGTATACAAAAGAACCCAACAAGAAACCCAACAAAAAACAACAACAAAAACTCCCCCCAAAAAATACAAAACCAAACCAACAAAGCACCAAAAAAAACCCCAAGCCCCTCTCCTCATTCCCCCAGAAAACCCCAACAACAAAAAATTTAAGTTGTTTATCTTGTAACATTTTCTCACTCCAAAAATGTTTTCTCTGTTTTGAGGAGATGGGTGTGTTTTCTTAAGCCTTTTAAACAGGCATCTTTGTACACACACTAAAAGAAGATTTAAGTTGGTTTATACCCTCGATTAAGCTTTGCTGTCATTTTCCCCATTTCTTTGCTTACTTGATCCTGTCTATACACAGGTGTTGAAGAAACACAGTTTTGACACCACATCTGAATTAACAAAATAAAAAATAATACGGATACTAGGCAATTTTTTTTCAATTTCCAGATCTTTAAAAGATTCAATTTTAATCTTCATGAAATGGTAAGAGATAAAATCATAATTCATTAATGCCAGACACCAAGGTCTATCATATTCTTTCACCACTGTAAGTATTCAGATGCAAGATTTAAACACATAGCAACTCCTATGGCATGCTGCACACCTAAAATTTATTTCTTAAGTTCAACTAACCAGATGCTGTGATGGCCTGAACACTTTTGGACCTACACTTTTGCATTTAGTAATTGCTATTTGTTGGAGTCATGCAATTAAAAAAAAAAATGAAAAATCACCTACACTTACCTCTGGGTTTTGGCTGTAATACTTTTTTGCTTAAATAAAAAAAAGCAATCGCTGCTGTAATATAGTTCATGATTGTGCCAACACGAGCAGGATAAGCCAGGACAAATAAACCAAGTATATCAAAGAACACAACATTTCCATGTCGATACTCAAAAGATTTAGCCAACTTTTCTGATGTAGCTAGGTATTTTAGGACAGCTAGAATATTATCACCTATTAAAAGAGCAGATACACGATACAATTATATTAAGGTTGATAAACTACCACACAGCATTTTTAATATAACCATTCTGAAAAATTGTATAGAAATATCCTTAACAAAGACATGAACACACAAATGATTATTCTCAAACTGACAGTACACACAGAATAGTATTTTCATTAGTTATTCCATAGAGCTGTCAAAATAAGTATACTTGGAAAGTCTCATGACTTAGACATAACAGCAATGAAGGCAATAATCAAGCTTTCAGCCAATAAACTCTTCTTCACTTCTGATATTTAGTACTGGACTTGAAGGCTAACCCATAGAAAAGTTTATAATTCCTAATCTTCATCCTCTTCTCCTTACCACTAAATGACTTGTCCAGGTTTCCATGACCATGAATTACCTGCCTTTATTTCCCTACATGACTGTAAAGACAAGGCTACTATTTTCCTCTGTGGCACCAATCACCTCCAGGCACCAATCACCTTTTCCTTTCACAAAGGAAACAACCAAAACACAGGTACCCAAATGAGAATAAACATTCTCAGCTTTCATTTTGCTTTCACTAGACCATTAGAAGCGTTTACTAGCTGTAAAGTCTTTTTTTTTTTTTTTTTAATCTGTGATATATTTAGTGGGACAAGCTCTACATAAAACCATCATGACTACTAAAATCATCTTTCCAATAGGAACTTGAAAGTGTTACTTTCTGTCCTGCAGCTAAATTGGTGCAAGGAAGCCCTTAAAACCCTTATTCATACTGGTCATCTAAGTTGGCTTCTATATAAACTTGAAGAGTGAGCAGTCAAAATCCTGGAGGCATTTAGGATTATGGTAGTTTTTCCTGGGAAATAAAAGGTCTTCGTAATTTTCTTTACTGCAGTCTGTCAAATAGCCTGCTATGAGCACAACCTGTTGTGAAAAATAAATCCTGTTTACCCAGTCTGTGTCCTACCACGTAAGTTTTACTGTGGTCCATTCTAATACAGAAACCTCTGTTGGCAGGTAAGTCTCTATGCCACCAACCTACTCAAAAGCTTCTGATGAGAAACATTAACCAATAACGGGACTTAGGGAGATAAAAGGAACACAGAAAGCTGAACAATCAATGGATTGTATCAATGGATTGACAATAACCTTGATTTGAAAGCGACTGTGGAATCTAATTAGCATCAGTGGATGCTGATAAAATTTATCTTCCCAAGTTGACCAAATATATTTCCTTTTTATTTAAAATATACGTATTCAGTTAATTCTTTGTTCGTGAGAACACAATCAACATGTACTAAATATGTAATTAAAATCATTAATTTATTACTACAGCAATCTTATGGCAAAATGAAAAGGCAATACTACAATACTACTCTTTGGTAACTTACTGAATTCTTAATATACCAACCTGCTCTCTGAATGGAATCTGTCAAAATTCTGTCTGATGTGTCATATTTTGTATGGTAAATGTAGCCATTTTCAATAAAAGCCAAATCTATTCCTACAGAAAGAGAAGCAGCATTTTTAAAATCTCTGCAACGCTAAAATCCCAAAACAAATATGTGAAAGCCTTCCATATACTTCACAGAAAATGCTGCTCTACTTAGTAATCCAGTCATTATCCTCAGAGATAAACAAAACAGCCATCTTTGCAGAAGGAAAACTAACTGGACTCCCAGTGTCTTTAAAAGAGAACAGCTTTAAAACATTTTAAAGTATCTGTCCTTTTGCATGTACCAACTCCCATGACAGCTGTACTCAACTGGAGAAGCACATGAAAACACCAGATCATCTCAGCTTCAGAAAAGATGTACAAGGTGCTTGCCAAATTTACTTGCAACACTTGTTTACTTGTAATGCTTCAATAAACATTCATGCTGAAATACAATAAAAAGCAGCACTGTGAAACTGCAGAGCACCTTCTCAAAATACCAGGTGTGCTCTTTGTACTTCTAACATGTCAACAATTTTTCAGAGAGCCGGTGTGAAAACAATTCATTTCAAAGTCCAAATAATTTGTTCAAACAAACAAAAGTATTACCAAAACCCAAAGGTTATTCCGCTTCATTAGTTATACATTCAATGGATCCCATTCACCCGTTCAGCTGCATATGCAAAAAACTGCTACCTGCAATATGAATTCTCACAATTTTTGGCAAATTAGGTCTCAATTCTGAGGAACAAACCAGTTTTTTAACATAATTTTTTTTTAATTGGTTAAAAAAAAAACCCTCAGAGGTCAGTGAGAGAGGTCAGTGAGAAATCATTTACCATCCAGGTGTAATTCTGAACAAAGAAGACATTGTACACAATCAGCGACTTTATTTTCAGAATAGGAGTGTACTGCAGAACAGTACAGAATATGCCAGAACAACTGCTTTGTACTAACAATCAATCAAAAATATCACTTTTCTTGAAAGTGACTCCAATGACAACCTGTCCTGGACAACAAGGACTTTACAAAAGTTTATAGTCTTCTAAATTGTGTTTACATTGAGTGAACATTTCACATTTCTTTCCCATTGTTCATTCTCCACAGAAAGGACAGCAACCTGTAAACAGATTAGCAATACTAGAAAGCTTCTGTCCTGTTCTTGATTATGGAAAAAAAACCAACAAAACCCACCAAAACTCTCCAAAAACCAACAACCAAATCTCCCAAACAAACAACGCCAACAGTAAGAAATAAAACCAACCCACAACAACCAAGCAAAAACAACAACAAAAAACAACACCCTCCCCCGCCCCCGCAACCAAACAAAACCCAAGGGTAATGAAAATGCATTAATGACTTTGCCACTATCGGTAAAGAAGATGATTCTGGTTTATCAATTAGATATAGACATTTCACTCCTGCAAGCAGGCTATTAACATCATGTACTGAAATGTTGCAAAACAGAATATTTAATAGAGTACTGTTCATTCCTGAAGTATTTTCCTGATTGTCAGGAAACTTTTCTACAATGTAGTTTCTTTCTGGAAAACACCTGTCATCTAAAAACACCCATAGCAAATCATATGACAAACTCAATCTAAAAACTCTTTTCTTAAGAAACAAACAGGGAAATTCCCTGCCAGTGTAAGAGACAGACCAAATTTAAGGACATTCATATAGTCAACCACAGAAGAGTGTCCTTGTTATAAATATAATGTGTACTGACATGCCTTTTGATAACATACCTGGAACATTGCCGAAATCCCTGTAGATGCGGAAGTCTGTATCTGCTGGGATAATGCCACTCTGAAATATTTCCTGTGCCACCACAGAAGCAAAGGGATGTTTGGCTGCTACTACATATGCTTGTACCAACCAAGGGTTCTCAGGTCCTAACAAAAGATGAGCAGAAAATGCACACCAAATGTATTTTGAACTTCAGTTAGGATATGCATCCTCATGGTAACAAACAACACAAAGCAACTCACTGGAGATTTTACACTGCTGCCCCACAGAGCATACAGTAAGTATAATTTTATTGGATGAATGACTCACACTTGAGAGAAAGAATTAGCTACACCTGGGGGAAGAAAACCAAGCCACTCCTGCCTCCTGTGTTCAGTGGTAGAGCAGATAAGCCATGTCCCCAAAAGACCCACCATTAACGAAGAAGTCACAACCTTTAGCCAAGCTTCCAATCCATCATGTATGCATCACACATCAATACTGTTGTTTAAATAAAAGTCTCTCCCCCTAAAGCATTCAGTGCAAGTAAACAGCTAACCAGCTTCAGCAGTACAAGAAAGTCCACAGTCCACCTAGGCTGGGGCGCAGGTTTAACCTTAGCCTATAAAACAAAGAAGTTCTGCTGCTTCCTCAGCATGAAATGGAGTTCTAATGCCAATGTCTTCCTATAAAGATTTTAAAAGAACTGCAGTGAAAAATAAATAGAACACATGAAAGTGTGAGTATTAAGATGTATGTACTAGCCACATGTTTTTCTCCCTTTTACCTCGATGTAAAAAGGAAACACAACCTCTATTATTCTGTCCTCCACAGGCTTCCCATCTATGAAGCAACTTCTGTGGCAGTGCTTTAGCCTGTAAGTGTCTAAAGACTGAGAACAACTTAATTGTTGCACAGGACTGGGAAAAAGGCACAGAGGTTCTCTTGTCTTTTGCTTATGAGTAATTTTGAATATTCCTTCAAGTCTGCTTCATTTATTATCAAATTATCCTAGTGTAGAAATTGGACACAATGCAAGTTCATACCTGTTTGAAAAACAAGTTCTTTTCCTCCTACACCTGCTGCCTCCAGGTTAATAAAAGCTCTGATTGACTTGGCCCACTCATGTTGTGTAATGAAGCCATGACTAGCCTGGATGGGAAAACAAAAAAATATAGGTCAAATATCTACCAGACAAGCCTAAGTGTTATTTTCCATCATTCAAGACTGCATATAACTCAAGACTCCACAAGGCAGATAACACAAACAGATGCAGAAAATACAAGTCTTCTACTTAAACCAAACAATATTCTTAATTCAACTGTATCTTTCCCTTCGAAATAAGACACATTTTCCTCAGAAAAGACAGGTAATTAATGAATATTTCAAGAGATTAAACACAAGCCATATCTTTCATTTGTCAAGACTTTTGATATACTACTTTGATGTATAATTTATAATTCTGGCACATTCTCACCTGCAAAATATTTTCTTCTGCCCCATTAAATAAGAATATGACAGCATGCTGTAGGGATTCTGATGATTTTGAAAGTGTGTTAAGTATTTCAAGCATCACTGCACAGCTAACAGCATCATCACTGGCACCTTAAAATAACCAGCAGAATAATAAGGCTTACAACAAGTGAACAGAATTACAACAAAGACAAGAAGGGAAAAGTGGTTTATGCTATCTCAGTCACTTAATATAACTGCAATATAATTGTATTAAGCTTTAGTATACTTTCTGGTACTGCTTATACCCTCTTATCTGTACTAGCTGAAAGCAGCTGAGAGAAAAATTATGTTCAGAAATTGAGCAAGTGAATTACAATATATCAGATCCAACACTTCTGTTCAAGAAAAGCAGACTAACCAGGTTACTAGGAATGCAATGTGGTCTTTATCTACTTTCCTAAATACAACATGAATAAATAAGGACATAATTTTCATCGACAGCACTCTCAAATTTTAAAAAATAAACATTCCCACACAAGTCACCCTACACAGTTCTACACTGTTACAATGCGCTCCATTAGATGGACAAAACCTCAAAGTAACACAAAGCTAACACTGCAAAATAAAGCTAACAAACTATCAGAATTCACACCTTTAAAAGCCTCTGTAAGGTATACATTATAATTGAAGATTTTCATGATCAGATGCTTTTCCCCACCCTTCTTTCTTTGTAGAAACCCCTTTCACTTTAATCTCTGTTCTGAGTTTCTCATCCAACACTACAATCTCACACCTCCCGTGCCCCACTGGTTCTTTATCCTGATTAAGCATCCATCTTTTAGTCAAGGTCTCCCATTTTCCCACCTTCCTCACTTTGGTGCAAGCTGTAGCACCTCCCCATCCCACTCTAATAAATAAAATTTAGGAGAAAACAGAAACTTAAACCTCACTCCTTTGGGCCTGGGTTGCACACATGCTGCTGACATGCACTGAGATACTGACAAAAGTGTGGCCAGGCATGATACCTAGGTACACTTGTAAGCTGCTCAAAATGTTAAATTTACACATAAAAGGGAAAAAAAAAAAAAAAAAAAAAGAAGAAGAAGAAGACCAGCTTTCCCAAAGTTTGTGACCAGGCAAAACT
>JBBMKD010000115.1:46743359-46799322 GCA_037834095.1 Argya squamiceps | reverse complement strand
AGCGCGGCCCGGCCCCGCCCGCCGCTCACGTGGCCCGGCGGAGCGCCCGGGCGTGGCGCGGCCTCCGCGGCTCTGGGGGTAGGCAGCGGGTGGGTGGCGTTGGAAGGGAGCAGCGGGTCACCTGGCCCAGCCTTCCTGCCCAAGCAGGGTCATCCCGGAGCACATGGCACAGGGTGTGTGCGTGCTGTGGTCGAATATCCCCAGTGAGGGAGACTCCACAGCCTCTCTGGGCAGTCTGTTACAGTGCTCAGTCACCTGCACTGTAAAGAGGTTCTTCCTCTTGGTCAGGTGGAGCTTCCTGTGCGTCATTTTCTGCCCGTTGCCGTCTTGTCTTCTACCCTCTTGTCCTGTTGTTGCTCAGAACCACTGAGAACAGCCCGGTCCATCCTGTTGGACCGCTCCCTTCAGAGACTTGCAGACACTGATAAGGTTGCCTCACAGTCATATTTTCTTGAGGCTGAACAAGCTCGCTCAAGACTTTCCTCGTAAAAGAGGTGCTCCAATTCTTTAGTTACCTGTGTTGCTCTCTGCTCCGGGAGCTCCATGTCTCTCTTGTTCTCAGGAGCCCATAACTGGGCACAGCCAGTGCAGCTGGGCTTGTGTTTGGCACAAGCCACAGCAGTGGCTGCCTATGGAAAGTGGTGAAGCCCTGGGCCCTCCATCCAGCCACAGCTCCAGGGTGAGCGTCCACCTGACCCTGCGCCTGACCAAAGACTGCCCCCCATGCGTTATGTGCTGCATCACCTCACTCGCAAAGGTTTGCAAGGCTTTCCCTGGTTTCCTGCTTCTTTTAGTTGATTTGTTTGGTTGGTTTTGTTTTCATTAAAACACAAAGGAAAATTCACAGAAGTAACAGTGGTGCCGCGTAGGGGAGCAGCAAACTGCCACAACCCTAATGGTAACTCCAACCCTAACCCTAAAAAACATGAAGAAATAGCATTGGTGGTTCTTGCAGGGCTTCCTGCAT
Source organism: Argya squamiceps (assembly GCA_037834095.1). Taxonomy (NCBI): domain Eukaryota; kingdom Metazoa; phylum Chordata; class Aves; order Passeriformes; family Leiothrichidae; genus Argya; species Argya squamiceps. The sequence continues at coordinate 46,798,355 of JBBMKD010000115.1, read as the reverse complement.
TTTGTCCACTGCATTATATCTTTGGCATTTCATAGCTGTAGCAGTGCCCAGACTGGAGCTCGGGTAGGCTGGGGTGCAGAGCTATAGCAGCAGGAGGTGCTGGTGAATAGCACTAGTGAACTTCCAGTGAACTCATGCCAAGGAAAGGACCCGCGAACATGGGGCCCGAGCAGTGATGAGGACCCTCACCCATGGAGCGCTCCACGTGGTTCTCCTGAGGAGAGAACACTTCTGCCTGCTCTCACACTGTCTTTGAATGATGGCACAGACCTGTTGATGGTCATTTTCCCTATGTTTATCATACTGCTTTCCAGTGTTCTTCACCATTTTTGAAGATATCCTAAAAGATGCTTATTTTTTGCTGTTTTGTGATGTATTCTGGAAAGAAAATGTGCAATGGTCTAGAGAAATGGCAGTTTCAGTAAGTTCAGTGGTGCAGATAAACACTGAACACTGCTGCTTTCTATCCTGCCCTTGTTGCCAAATGAAAACTAATAGGATTTGCAATACTCTTTGGAATTAAAAAGACTGAAGAAAGTGGTGTACTGAAAGGTGATGACTATGCTCTCTGGACACCCCAGGTTCTTTAGGAAATTTCCGTACTCAGACTTAGCAAGTTTTCTCATTTGCTTCACTGCATCCTCAGTACAGACAAGATTATTGATGACAATTTATGATTTACAATTCCAGATTACACTACAACCCAGTAACATAGTTCTAGGCTGAGAGGCTTGGTTTATTCTGTTTTGTTCAGTTTTTCTTCCTTTCTGCCTTTGTCTCACTCATCTATGTTACCTCTCTCTAACAAGCAGACAAATGTACCTACAAGTTAGTTTCTCAAAAGCAGATTTTACCTTAGAAACTACTATGAAAATTTCCAATATAATTTTTTTCTCAAAAACACCGGTATAGAATTAGTCCACTAAAAGGCCTGCAACACAAATTACAAAACAAAACAAAAAAATCAAATGTGATCCCCCAATATATCATGGAATGGAAACTGCCCTTTGACAATGTCATAGTAATAACTGTATGATGTTAAGGTAGTATTATTAATATACATAAGAAAATATGCTTTTAAAGAAAGATGGGCCTGATATCCAGTGTAGGTCTCTATTTCTCCTTTGAAATTTTTATATATTGAGAAGGCAATCAAGGAATCAAATATGGACTTTCATCTCTTATTTTGATTTCATGGATAGTACCATCAGTGTTAAAGTACTGGGGACCAACAACTCCTGAAAGACTCACCTAAGCAGCTTTATGCAGGGCCAGCTGCTGTCCAGCAACATGTTTTCATATCAATATGCTTCCTATCAATTTTACAATGCCTACATTATTTGTAGCTCCTATTTTTCAAACTTTGCCTGATGCTTCAGATCACATAATGATATGAAACATTAGGCACAGTTTGAGAAATAAGAGCTACACATCATTTATATCTTTTAGCTCTTGGCATACATGAGGATTAGAACTGTAGAAAAATTTCATTTTTTTTAATGGTCTTCTGCCTTTTATTTTTTCAGCAACACTTGAACATTAAACCACCCCTCGTTAAGAAAAGGTCTTGACTGCTGATTTTGGTGACAGTCATACTCTTACTGATCAAAACAGTTTTAAAAATTCTGTCAATTCAAAATTCAGAAGTAATTTTCTGCTTTAGATCAGAAAAACTTTGTATGTTTGAAAGATCGGCAGCCCTTTTATCATCTGTTCTGAGCACAGCATTTGGGAGGGCACTGTGCAGTATGAATTGGGCTGGAATGAGAGTGCTTACGTGTTTTGACATGACTGTAATATCAGGGTCAAATACATCAGCAAACACAGTGCCCTTTATTGCTCTGTTAGTCTTGAATGACCAATTTAAGGTAATTGGATCTAATTTCCAATCAAATTATTCAACATAAATTCAGTTTGACTTTATGTCAAGAAGGCTGGTGTTTAACCTAGTCATCCAAGTCTTGTCATCCAAGCTGGTTCATTTGTCAGCTTACAAAAGAGGAAAATCCCATGTTCACTGTGCATTAATTATACTTGTAAACCTTGCTTTAAGCAGAAAAAGTAAAAAGACAATTCCTTATTGATAAGGACTATGGGTTGGATTTGTTTTCTATTTTAGTGGCAAAAGCAAGGTAAGTCATACCAGGTTCGCATTCTTGCTTAACAGAAAAATATGCTATCAATGTTTTATATACTAAGGCCACCATCAGCTATTTAGGGCGAGAGAACTAGAACACTATCTTCAGAAAGCATTCAGTTTTGATTAAAAATAAATAGTGATTAAATAATAGGTAAGTTGTTCCCATCGTCACCTTATTCAAACATGACTTACTTGTGGTATTAATTTCTTAGCTTCCATTTTCTGTGCATCAAATCTTCTTATATCATTGACCAATTAATTGAAAATCCCTTTGTTACGAGATTTCTAGTCTAGTGTAGGTATTAATACATCATGATCAGGACCCCTCTTGCATTTATCTTCAAGCTTAAGTTTTATAAACTATTGATTTCCCAGCCCTTTCATCCTCCTGCTAACCATTCTGATAATTTCAAGTTTCCTACTAACTTTCCTGCATTGCTAAACCAAAAGAAGTAGTATTGCAGCACCTACACCAGTGACACACACAAGGGTAAAATCATTGCTACTCGGCAGGGAGGCAGAGATGTTTATTTGCTTTAATATAAGCATATTGCCACAGCTTTGAGATGACAGTTCTGTCCAGCTGTCTTGGGAATCTGGTTTTGTCATTGCAGCACGTTCCAGCCATCCACTCAGTGTCCCACAGCTTCTCTGACAGACCAGCTTTCAATGAAATTTAGACTCAGCAGGAAACTCTGCAAGGAAGAAGAATCAGATTTTACATTCTGAGTTTTCAGGGCCTGTTATGTCAGCCTTTCCTTAGTGACACATGTGGACTTGGAAAAATCTTGTTTCCCTGCACAGAAGGTGGTATTGGATCACTGAGCTTTCTTGCACAATGGAGCTGGATGTTCACTCCACCCTCAGGCACAGATCTTTCATCCCTTCAACCATATATCCAGCAGTTACCTCACTCCTAACCACAGTGTTGTAACTAGAAGCTCATAATAAATCAATTTTCTGCCCTGTCTTCAAAGTGGGTTTTTTGGGCACTATTACCAACAGTACAGTTCCTGACCCCTAATTGTGGCCTGGTTCTCACTCTGTGTACTGCAAATGTTTGCGTTGCAAACTTTGTAAGCATTCAGTATTGCTGGGTGAACACACATTCTTCTTCATTATCTGTTGCCATCCTAGTCTTAAAAACAGAACTAGGAAGAATATTTTAAGACCTCAGTGCAAGAATCCATCCTCATAGAAATACAGGGCAGCCTTCTGTAGCCTTGTATTCAGTTCAATACAAGCAGCTGCTCATCCTGAAAACTCTCCTATACAAGCATGCTTCATGCTGTCAAGGAAATTGGCACTTCTTCTACTTGGACTTTATTTCCTCTCTTTATCATAACTCCACAATTCAGCACCTAGCCATGGATAGGACAGGCTAGTTTAAGAAAACAGCGCAAGAAGCCTGATAAGCTTGTACCTCTTAATGTCTGTGCTCTCAGCTGAATCCTTGTAAAAAACCTTCCCAGACATCAACCAGAGGACATTTAGGGCTGATTAAGCCAAACACATCCATCTCTCTCCTAAGATATGAGGACAGAAAATGCATCATTGATACCCCAGACATACCCAAGAATTGGGCATTTTCACCTTCATGCTATAATTAAAGCAGAATGATTAAACCCTGGTCACTCTTTTCAGAACAGGAAGTGGAAGAAGCCACCCACAGATGCTAGATTGATAGGGCACAGAGAGACTGTTGTTTGCATCAGCACTGTACTTAACCATCTTGTTTTGATAAGCTTTGGCCATGCATTTCCCTCTTTCCTGTTTAGCAGTACTCATTTCATGTACCCCCTCTCTTTCTTACCCTATAATTTTTAATGGAAGCTATAATCACAACCCAGAATTACACAGAGAAAATGAAATAATTATTGCTTGTTGAAAAACAAAACAACATACCTTTGTTCAGATAAATATACTCTCCACTTGCAGCCAATTTAGGCTCTGTGTTACCCTCTTCCCTGTAGCTACTCTGCCCCCCATTCCTTTGCAGGTTGAGCATTCCCTTTGTTATAAATGGATGCCAGGGATTGATGTTGCCCTGGGGAGGGGAGCAATCAGCACACCTGACTGTAATTTCAGGACAGAAGGCTTTTTCTTCATTTGCTCGCAGCCTGCAAAGCTTCAGTCAATCTTAAACTAATAAGAATTTGTTAAACTGGTAATAGGATAACCAGTCCAAAACCAAGCCACTTATTCTTCCTTTATGTATTAAATAGCTCACTTTTTACAGTTTGACAGTCTCTGACAAACCCTAATCACTCACTTGCTTGTTTGCTACCTCTTTCTGCTCTTTAGCCCCCGATATCTGCCAGCTATCACTGCCAGCTATCCTATCTCCACAAAACACACCTCCTTTGTCATCCTAACTTTATGCAACTGAATCACCATCCTGGTTCTTCTTCTCTAATCACACCAAGACTAAATTCTCTTTTTTCCTTCAAGTCCTTAAGTATCTCCACGCTCATCCACTTTTTTTACCCAGGCTCATTTAGCATCCCACGTCAGCTACATTGGCAGTGATGTCAGCCTGTTTATTTCTTATGTAACAGTTTTCCAGTCCTTTCATATGCTATCTCTCCTGCACACAGTCCTCAGAATATTTATGTTCAGGCTGCCTGTATTACATTAGTAATCACTTAACACCATGAATCAAATACAGACATTTTGATTCAGTAATTTCAATCAATGTTCTCTTAGCTGATGGATCATATGACCTGGTAATGTTTTATCTTGGCTGTCTGTTTATCAATGCTGTCAGAAGGCTTTGGTCAGGAAAAAAAAGAGGATGTATGTGATAAGAGCAGGTAGTTCCAAGCAGAAGGACAAGTGTGATCATCACCAAGGAATGATGAATGCAGGAGGCATTGTTTCATAAGCTCTCTGCCTTTCCATCCATCACAGCTAACTACAAGGAGACTTCAATAGGATCTGTGTGTATTTATGTCAGGCTGGCTTTCTACATTTGTGCAGTTTATTTAAATAAGAACTACATTTCAGAGACTTGTTTCCCAGATTATATATATACTACAATAATAACAATAAAGGGGCAAGAGATAAATATGTTGTATCTTCTTCAAAGACAGCCCTACTCCCATTGAGAAATTGTAGGAGAATAGATTATGGGACCTTAAGGAATGGAGCTGTGGCTGAGCCTCATCCCTAATGGGTTACAGCTGTGTATGACCAGCATTGAAATGGAAGAAGCATGGAATGCTGATGTGTATTGACCAATCACAAAAGAGTAAAAGGGCATGCAGGTGTTATGCATGTGAAGGAAAAGGGTATAAAAGGTTCTATTGGGTAATAATAAAATGCTGATGCTTGCCACCATTTTTGGCATTAGTTGTGTGTCTTCTGTCAGTTGGTGCCCCGTGTGATGAGTGACTACCGACAAGAAATCAGTGAAGAAATTCTCTGGTGGTGAAAGAGATGAAATAATTTTGAAATCAGTGGAACTGAAATTATTTACAGCAGCAGAGAACGCAATCACTACTTTCAGTTTTGAGAATACTGAGAAAAAGGCATTTTAGAAATCCATGTATATCTAGCCTCTGTTTAAACCATTGCTGATTTCATTCTATGAGCCTAGTAATAAAAGCCAAGACACACTAACTCCTAAATGGTTAAATATTTCTTTATTACTTGACTGGACAGCATTTAAGCATAATCTCTTCATAATCATGAATCACTGTTATTATCTGAAGTACAGATGTTCCAGGGAGATTCTCATTTCACTCTACACCAAATATTTCATGGAGCACTCTACCTGTGAACATATTTTGTGCTTACTCAAGCACTTAAAGTGGAAGCTAGCCCTTGGAATTAGTGAAAGCTGAGCTGACAAACTAGATCTGAGCAGAAGTGACTCTTCTTGCCACCTGGAATAAACTTTTTCCTCCAGTATATGAATGGAAACCTGGAACTTCTCCTAAGAGTTTTCTAAGATGCTTAAATGTTGAATAAGAAATAGTGTAAGCAGTTTAACAGAAGTGCAGTCTACAATCTTTTTCTTATTTCTTAGTTAGAAATAAGAGATACTTAAATTTTATTTGTAAATTTACCATGTGGAGAAAACCAATGTATGATTAAGAAGAAGTACTGTACACAGGAATAGCATAAAGTTTCCATATGTTGACAGAAATTTGTGAAAATATATTAGTCTAATCAGATGAGCAAAATCTACTATAGTATTAATGTATAGTAGTAGTTCTGGATAACACAAAATAAATGGTATGAGTAAAGACTAAGTGTATTTAGTAGAAAGTACTATAGAAAATGAACATTCAGTGTAGTCCCGCTAAGACCATTCTGCTTTTAAGACAGAATCATGATAGGCCATGACTATTCCTTTGCACATAATCCCCAGTAATTTCAGTGAATATAATGTTAAAAATAATCTGATGGACTGACCAGTGAAATATTCCAGGCTTCATTATTTTGTCTACAGACTTGAACTCCCATGACTGTAATATAATATTCAAGGCCCACCTATTCCGAGCATGCCAACAACGAGGAAGTCAGGCAGAAACACCAGGAGGCTCATCCAGATGAGCTGTGGTTTCTGAGAGAATGGGCAGAAGAAGTGGCTGAGCCACAATGTCACATTTGAGAACTAAGTCATGGCAGTCTGGTGAAGCTGTCAGTAACTGGCAAAGGGCAAGCATAGCTACAGTTTTTAGAGAAGCAATAAGGAACGCTGCAGGAAATACAGGCCAATCTATCACACCCCTGTGCCCAGCAACATCATGGGTTAGAATGTGGTGGGCTAACGGGGCATGTGAGTACACTAATTGTATACAACCACTACGTGAATTTCTCCTCTGGATCAATCTTATCTCATGCCAAGTTTTATTCCTGGCTACTTTTTTTCTGCCTTCTGCACTGTAAAAGCAAACAATGAATTTCTCCAAATTGGGAAACTGCCCCAATGCAGTGACCAGCAGGGTCAGTTCACCAGTCTAGTACACTGCATGAAAACCCACGTGGTAGCAGGAAAGTGAAGTAGGAGTGGTAGCAACTTTTCTATCAAGACTGTACGCTAATTCCACTTCAAAAACTACCCCATCATTTTCCTTTGCCATGATTTTGTCTTCTCCAGCCCTAAAACAGCTCTAGAGAATTTTCCCAGCAAAAGAAAATTAGAATGTCACCTCACAAATTTGCTGGCTATCCATTTGGATACACTTACAAAAATATGAAATGTATCTGTTTCTTAGTTATGCAGGTCAGCTGCATATTTGCACTTCCCCTTAGCACACACAAACTACACACATTACTGATCAAGTCATGAAGTAAGTATACAAACATGAAAATAAAAATATTACAGAAAGCAACAAGCTACTGCAACAACCCACCCTGCTCCCCAAACAATTACAACAGCTGTACAGCCACCGCAAGATTAAGGCAAATTGGTAGGAAAGGGAGTAAGTTACAATAAACTACCAGTGAGAGCTGGGAGAGAAATGTTTTACAGGGACCAGCAGTATTTAACTGTGGGCTCTTAAATCACACAAGTGAAGGACCATTCTGGTGTGGTGAACGGTTCAAATATGCATCTATCATGCTCAGGAGAGCACATTCAAGCTTCCTGTAACTTCTGTAGTTGCTGCAGGCGATGTGATGCTCACTGTAGCCAACATCTGCCCAGCAGCACAATCATACAGAAGCCAAAAATGAATTTCAAAGTTGAATAAACCTTCGCAGTAAATGCCCCAGAACACTGGAGTTTGAAGTCAGCTGATGCATCTGAACTTTCTGGTTGGTCCAATAATTGAGTTCAGTAGAAAACAGGGACAGCAGTCCAAGGCCATTGTAAGTATAGTACAGATAAATAACAAAATCTGCATTCCTCCTGCAAGTTTCCTCCACCCATTCCTGATTTTGTTTCTCTGGTTCTCTAGTCAGGACTGAAGTTTGTTTTTGAGTATAGGTGGAGTCAAATGACTTTTGAGGAGGGGAGGAGGGGATTCTTATAAAATACAATGCTTACACATCCTGAAGGAGACAAATTGGTTTGTTCAGCTAACCAGATAATAGTTCAGATGAGAAAGATGACCTGGTGGTTTGCAGCACAGCTCAAGAACTTACTGAACATACAACTGGCAGCTGAAAAAAGACCTTCATACCCCATGCAAACCTTGGCTATCTGAATAAGGTAATTTCTTGATGATAAACTTGATTATTGTTACTTCTAACTGCTTGCTCAAAGCATTCAGCTTCTTTTCCATCCTAATATCCTTTGTCAATAAACTGCTATAGATCCATACTCCTTAGATTGACTCCTTCTAAAATGATGTTATGAAGTTAGAAAGGAAAATTTAATAAAGAGTTCCTCCTGAATTGGTGTCTGAGGAGCAGTAACTAGTATGACTTTATTGTGGTTGAAGCTCTAGTGACAAGTGACCATCAGCAGAGCCAGTCTGAGTGTTATATGAAAATCACAAGCTGATGAATGTGACAAACATAGTGCCTGTTCCTTGCCTGTGTACCAAGGCACATGTGTGGAGGAAGTTTCAGCATAAATTACAATTGATTCCCTTGTTTCTTTCCATCTTTCTTCTAATACAACCAATAAAACAAGACTGTATTATTTAATCTGTTGTTAATTTAATTAATTTATTAAAGATCTACTTTGTATTTAGTTTTACATAGTTCCTCTTTCAAGGTATCAGCCTTTGGTAAAAGTAGTTCTGTGTCTATGTATATTAAGTATGTTTTTCTCCCTTTTCTCTCTCTCTCTCTTCTTTTTGTCCAAATCTAAGGTAATAGTACAATATTTGTACTGCAAACCTAAACCAAACACCCCTTATCAAGTCATGCTTCTTAATCTAAGTGTGGAAAAACTTAATACATGCTCTTTTTTGTCTTCTTCTATAAGAACCTATATCTGTAAAGTATCACCAGCTCACAAGGAGCCCACTTAGCCCTTAGCCTCCATTCTGAGAAAGTGAATACACTTACCTCGGGAGTTTTAAGTATGAGTTGCATGAAAACAAGAAGTTTAGTATTCAGACTAACAACAGTTTTTCCTTGATTCCACCACCCAGTTGTTCTGCAATGTGCAGCAAATGTATTCAACTCATTTGCTCTTCTGTAAAAAGTAAACTAGAACACGGAGCACAAGATAACCAAGTAGAACAAGTATCCATCTTCACAAGTTTATGTGGCACCCTAAAATGCAAGTAATGAGATAAGCGTTTTATAATTTATTTTATTATTGTCTGATAAGCTTTTTGAATCATTGGCATGAATCAAAGCAGAAATAGCTTGGAGAACTTGTAGAGCATGAAGACAGGAACAGCCCCAGTGCCTCAGAAAGTGCCTTTGTAGCTATCCAGGTGCAAAGATAAAGGTTGCACTCTTGCCTGCATGTTCTTGCTGACAAAATTTGCCATGAGCATAATAACAGTACTAACAGGGCTGTTGCTCTTGTCTGCTCTTGCTGATGCACACAAGCACAGACTTTCCTGATTTAAGTCCCTCTCTCACAGGACATCTGTTCCAGATGTGAGATTCTGTTCTTATCTGTTCTGTGATCTGTTCTCATCTCCAAGATGAGAAATCTTGGATATAGGAGTCAGTGGGATGCTAGACAGAATGCTTATGCTTCCAGGCACAGTGTTACATTTTTGAGGGATCTTGTGTATGGCCAGGCAAAACAGAAGAAGCAGTTTCCCTACAGGTCTTTCCTCCTTTTTATTTAAAAGGTTAGCTCCAGGGACAAAAGGAGTAAGTGAAGATATTAATACCTTACTGTTTACCATTATTCAATAGCTAAGAGCAAAATGAGATCCTATGTAGTTTTTTTCAACTATATAGTTTTTTTCAGCTTGGAATGTTTGCAATTACATCATCTTATAATAAACTTTCTCTTGCAAATGAAGGAGGAAGAAAGCAAAGCATGGTGTCAAAAATATGTTCCCTTATTTTAATATCTGTGCTTTCTTCTACCCTGTTCAGGCATTCCAACAATTCCCTATAGTATGTAGCTGCACTGCTTTCATGTCCATAGGGCTGCTGAAAAATAACTACCTCATTAATTAATAATGCAACTGAAATAGTAATTTCATTTTGGAGTTACATGTAACACTGTGATCATTAAAAGCAACTGAAGGCTGAATTTTGAGCTGTGACATAAAAGATGTATTTGTCATAAGGAAACATGCTGTTCATTTAAGTTTTGTGAGCAGTAAGGCCCAATTTATACTCCTGCTGGGACAGAGTTTGCCTAATGAAAGTGCTGGATGGTGTCATGCAGATTTTATCATGCCTGTTTTAGTCTCAGTGTTGCCTGGTAGGTAGCAGGATTTCTTCTATCTGTCTTGTGGCACAAATCATAATCCCTTGCCCAGGCATGTCCATCCAGAATGCAGAAATATCAGTATCACTCTGCCTAGGCAGGCTTATTTAGCTTGAATGTTGTGTCTTTTTCATGTTCTTTGAGGCCTCAAACAAAATTATGACCATGCTACTTAAACTCAGCATTGCCAGAAGACATGGCTACAGCTTGATATAATTTCTGTATTTTCGTAGAGTAAACTGAGCACTAATACAAGTATTAATGCTTCCAACTTCACAAAATTTATGACCTTTGAAAGTATTAGCTGCATTTGACAACTGAGAAAACAGGCACAGCAAGATCCAACAACATGCTTAAGGTCACCCAGAAACTGTGGGAGTGAAAACCTGATTCTTTCATACAGACCTCAGCACAAGGCAGTCTCTCCCACTCTTGTGGCTGTTTTAAGATTTTTTTTAAGACATACAAATATCTCCAGGGCCATGCCAGTCTAGACACATGGCAGTAGAATGATTTTGCTTCTGATCCCTACAAGGCTCTGATGGGTTCTTTTCCCTACCCTGCTGCAGTGATTCAGATCCTCCTGGTGTACCAGACCACGTACCTCAGTGGAGCAAATCACAGGACTAGTGACTGCTTCTTTCTACTGGATAATTTCAAGTGGTATGAATTCCCTCATGCAGCTCATTTTTTCCCATCTGCACACAGGATAGATAATTTTAAGTATAGTACATCCTCAGCTATCTCAAGTTCCCATTCTCCTCCTGAGATAGGTCCTTTTTGATCTTCTGCATCTTGTACAATATCCCTGCTCAGAATTTAGTGTCCATGAGGGAACCAGAAAAATGTATGAATGTTTCTCTCCCTCCAGCCAGATCCCGTGTCCTCCATGCACTGCATGATTACTTCATGCTTATCACAAAAGATTTAAGGGGAAATACACTTTTTCAATTTTGGGTTTAATAAGATATTCTTGCCTATAAATATATCTTTGCAAGGATAGATGTGCACCATTTTGGCAAAAATGCTTGGCATTGCAGGAGCTATTAATATTTATAAATGCTAAAATGTTGAGGACCCTAAAATTTTTCTATCTTCAAAAATCTTCATGTCTGAATATTTTCCCATTGTCTTCTCTCCTTTGTTAATATCTGCATGTGTCTTTTGTTTACTTAACTCTCTAGTTGAATTTTTTTTTTTTTTAATTTCTTTATTCAGTCTTCTGTCTCTTGGGGCATCTGTTCCCCAGGTAATATTTTCAGTCAAACCACTGTAATGAATGTTGTGTTTTTACTTGGTAATTACTTGTGTAAGCCATTCCTAGAATATTTTAATTAATTTCTTTAACAATGGGCCTTCTACCAATTTGCAGATCTGCTAAAAATCTCATCACCATCACTACCACTCCAGAAAATAAAGAAAACAAAAACCAAACCACAAAACCCAGAGAAGAACTAAGAACTGGAAAAGATGCAGGCTAAAGACAGCAATCCACCAGATGGTGGCTATGGTTGGGTTGTGGTAGTGTCAGCCTTCATGGTGATGGGCCTCACTGTTGCTGTCCTCAAGACTTTTGGTCTGTTCTTTGTTGAAATCCAGCAGCACTTTGATGAACTTGCAAGCACCACTTCCTGGATCACGTCAGTAACCATTGCCGTCTTTCATTTAGGAGGTAGGTGGTAGTACTCCTCTGGCATTTTTTTTAATATTAACTACCTGAGCAAGTTTGAATACTTCCTTAAAAAAACCCAGACCCAGACCCCTACAGAAAATACAGAAAATTTCAGGAAATTGGCATTTGCTGCCTCCGATATGGAATGGGTTAATAACAGAACTATAGACATAGGAATTCATTGCCTGAAAAAAAATCATGTACCTAAACTCATGATTAAGTTTTGCTACAGGCTTTGAGTTAAACTCATTAGAGATAATTCTAATAGCCACAAAGCTTGTTGAATCAAGCTCTTAAACCAGTTTGTGCATGTTCACTGATCTCAGAGTGACTATCACTTTTTCAAAGCCCATCAAAATACAAGGATTGTGACCCCATCTATCAGGTAAGCCATCTGCTACCAAAATGATTTTTCCTGCTTTTTCCCACTTCTTTTTATCTTCACTAAGATCCCCTTTCTTTGCATGTATTACCAATTCTGTGTCTTCTTTACCCCTCTTAGTATGATTCCAAGTTATTGATCTACCACAAGACTCAGAGAGTTAAAAAGGAAAAAAAGAATCAATTCACTCAGAGAGAGCTCAATAAAGACATGAGCATGCAAGCAGAGAGTAGGGGAAGGGAGAGTGAACTATCCAAGTCAAAGGCAGTGAGCTATAGGAACAGGTCAAATACCATGTCACACTAAATGAAGGAGGGAAAAATAGGAAACATACCGTGTTTGACTCAGCTTGGTTGTTTAGAGAGTCCTTAGTGCCCTTGTAAACTGCATGATCCTTCACATGATGTGAGGATTCCAAACATGTGCAGGCTTGAACTGTACAGAATTTGTGAAGTCTGCTCTGCATATGCTCATAGAGATACGTGGTTGCAATAGGTAAATATCCTTACATAATAAATGCTATCATAATTTTATTTCTGAAGACACTTCATTGCATAGATGCTGTATAATTACATGCATCCTACTCAGTCTACACCTATCAGTATTATTGCTTGGAACTGCAGTACTTCCGAACATCAAGAGCAAGTGATCTTTCTTTGAAAAATATATTCAGAAGGAAAAAGAGTAACCCAAAATCAAAGTAAAAAGATAAAATAAGTCATGAGTTGAAAAGATTTTATCAGTTTTATAAACTGCTATCCTCAATGCCTGCTTTGCAGTGACAGATATAATTAACTGAAAAAAAAAATTGAAAAACCTGCTTCACAGACCACAGAAATGAATAAATGGTAATCTATCAATTTGGTTTACAAATTAGACATATCACTGACATACTATGATACTATTTTGTTATTCAGGTATTTAAACTTCATGAGAAGAAAAAGCCAGCAAATGAGGAAAAAACTTAACAATCCTGTTTTAGTTGGGTTTTGTTTTGTTATAGCATATATTTACATTGTATAGGAATGTATCAAGGAATGGAACATATGACACAATAATATCAAGTATAAGCCAGCAAAAATATATTTGCCTAGCCAGGTGTGAGGCCGGGCTACTTTAAGGAAGCCAGCTATAATTTTCAACAGAAATTGTTTTTCATCCTTTGAAATCCTTTGAAAATAATCCTCTTTCAGTGAATAAAGCTTGATGGTCAGACATTCCAAATAGCAATTTATAAATGTCTCAAGTCAGTATATAATTGTCCTCATCTTCTTCTGCCTTTGCTTCATTTATAGGGACCACAAGACTTCCTGATGAAGATCAGCAGAACCTCCAGTTCTTTGAGCATATTTCCCAGCCTGGCTTAGTCTTTCTTAATGTGTATCTCTGGGACACCTTAAGTGTCACTTGGCTCAGTATGAAGGATGATCACTGAATTATTGTTTTTTTCCTATTTGGATCCTTTCAACAGCAGGTCTGTTTCTTGTGTCGAAGGAGAGCATGTGCTTCCACTCCCAAGGTCTGCAATTGCAACAGGGTGTTCAGTTTACCACAGCAGGGATTCTCCCCATCACCTTCACCGGCCTTCTCTCGGTACTGATGTACACCTCCCAACACCTTCCCCTTTGCACCCTGGTTGTCATCCCTTCCTATTGCTTGTACATTTTCTGTCTGTTGCCCTTATCCTTTCAGACTCTGGAGTCAAGCTGTTTTATGCATTTCCCATTCTGTGGCTAGCTTCTTTCTTTCTCTTGCTATCCCATGTTTAATTTCTGCCTGGTTATTCTCCTTATTTGGTATTTAAAAATTGAAATTTAATATTTCTGCTCCAACTGCAGATATTTTTCTTGTCTTCAAGAACTTTCATGGACATTATCTTGTGTCTACTTTTCTTTCTCTCATCATATTGTATGATTCACCAGCTGTATGTACTTTATCATGTCTCATTGACTACATCTTAAGATAATGACCAAATTTCAGCATAATTTTTACATACTTATAAAATTATCAGATTTTCGCTGTAAAAGCTGATGAGACACTTGAGGTTTGTATAACTCCTGCCAGGTCTGTCTGCTACCAGACAATGTATATTCTGCAGATTTTGCAACAACTAATACTCTGTCAGATTTGTTTCACTCATTCTAGCTACCTAATTCTCTTAATTCTGATCTTAACACAGGTGAACGACAACCTGCCCCTACAAACTACTACAAAACCTTCCTTGCTGGCCGCTATCTCTTAATCATTGTCTTCCTACTTATTTCAATTTAGAAGCATGGTCCCGGTTAACCGAACCCAGTTTTACGTACGAACTCCAGTTCCAAGGATATTAGACAGATGTAGGGAGCTGGTTCATGCCAGTCGGTCCTTGGGAACCCTCTAGTGGCTATTTAAAGAAATCCTACAGCCTTGACCTCGACTCTGAGATGCTGATGAAAAAACAGCCAGGCAGTAAAACTGATCCTTAATTAAGCAGAAATATCCCTGACATTTCAGGTGTTTCCAGACGGTGACTAGAGACCAAAGCAGCTGCTGCACCATCAGAGCTGTACCACCTGCATCTTTGCCCTTGTGTTGAAGAGCCCCTGCACTCTGTTTAGAGAAACTGTACCACTAAAGATTGATTTAAGAAATGAGCTGCCAATTTTCTGTAAAAGTATTACCACAAAATAAACCCTAATTTTTTGTCCTTTATAAACTTTTAAAATTCCATTAAGAGTTGATTTTTGCAAAATTCTAGAAAACAAAAGTTAGTTTTCTCCAGAAAGTTTTCATGCCAGCCATATCAATAACACATTCTTAATAGTACAATTTTTATAGATGAATCTATATTCTGTGGCTGCAGTTTCACTTTCTGCTAAAACAGTCCAGCAGGTTCTGTCCTGTTGGTAGTTGTATCCTCATATGAAAATCAGTAGAACTGTCCTACTACAAGGAAGGCACTATAATGCTCTTTCACTTTAAAAGAATCATAAACATATGTTGAATATATTTTCAAATCTGTGCCTCAGAGACAGTCATTTCTCTATCAGCAAGGATACAATTTTGAAATTTTGATTGACCTCCTACTCCATCCAGCAGAATTAAGGTTGTTTTTGTCAAGCATTGTAAGGGTAGCCCTCCTCAAAATGTTTTATTTATTTGGCCATGTTGATCAGATTAATGGTCCTAATATGTTTTTCTTTCTCTGATTTTTCTGCTGATCCAGCCCCTGTTGCCAGTTCACTGTGTGTACAATATACCCATCGGACAGTTGTGATCACTGGAGGATTTCTGGCTTTTTCAGGAATGGCACTGGGATTTTTTGGACTCAACATAGTCTGGATGTATGCAACAACTGGCTTCCTACAGGGTATGAATTTATGGCTTTATGGCTTTCTTCCACCAACAACTTATCTGAGGGTGCTAGTGGTAGGAGTTTTAAAATCTGGTATCTATTTTGACTTTATGATCAGCCAGAACAAGCAATGCTCTTTAAAAGTGGTTTCCCTCTCTGAAAACAAGAATTTGTACAGGAAACCTGCAACAACAAAGATGACAAATATTTGGATACCAGTAATTTACACCTGCAAATTATATGCAAGTGGAAAATAGTTTTATTTTTCACTCAGAGATAAGAGCTTTGTGAAAGTTTAAAAAATCTTCATAAAGGGTGCTGAAGTAAAAAGACATGGAGATTCCAAATTCTCTACTTTCTATCATACTTTCTATCAACTTATCTTATGTTTTGAACAGAGTCCCAGGCTTTCATTTGATTCTAATCCTTTCCTTTACTCCAGGAAAATCCAGGCCAGAAAATGGTCTCCAACAGCTAGCAGATTTTCCTGGAACAGGAAGCAAAGCTAGCAGGGAATAAAATAAACCATTCCAAATTCTGTGCTGGATGCCTGAGAAAATGTCTGGAATTTAAGTCCTTTGGCAGTCCTGGGCTGCCAAAGAGTCTAGGGAGCCATTAAAATAACTCTAAGTTAGAGCAGGTTTTAAGTTTGCCCAAAGCAGTCAAGCAATCAAATGCAGAGCAAATAGAGGCAATAAACCAGCTTCCTTCATGTTCTGCCTCACTGTCTACCCTGAACACAGCTGAGCTTAACCTGCTGGTCTGACCTAGTACCAGCCTTAATGTAAACAGTGTGGACACTGATATCTCTCTAGCTTCCACGCCATGACCATGTGATTTCTCATGCACTGATAAAGCTGTGAAACATACTTTTTATTATTTTTTTTTTAAAGTGAGAATGTAATAATGTATATACTTCATGTTCTGCTTTTTCACTTGATCATATACAACTTACAGAATAGAATGTCACAAATATACCCTCACATCTACTCCAGCTAAGCTCATGCTTCTTCTAGGCAAAAATGTCTTCCTTCTAACACTTTGCAATTGTAGAAGCACTGACTGCTTTAATTTCCACCTTCACAAAATACCCCAGTATGTCTAACCAGTGCTATTTGTATTGGTGTTTTTCAGGTCTTGGCATTTCTTTTTCGTGGAAACCAGCCATTAGCATTGTTAGCCACTATTTCTCCAAGAAAAGGGCTTTGGCCAATGCTATTGCTAGTGCTGGAGAATGTGCCTTTGCATTCATGTTTGGGCCATTTTTCCAGTGGCTGATTAGTCAATATGGATGGGAAGGTTCCCTCTTGATCATAGGTGGCATCCAACTCAATATTTGTGTCTGTGGAGTACTGATGCGACCCCTGGCAAGCAGCTGCCTCCCTGAGGCCAGCCACTGTGAAACTGAAACACCACCTGGCAACGGTGCATCCAGGAGAGAAAAAGAAGATAAATCTCCCATCATGCACAAAACCTTCAATTGGATGCTTGTGAGGCGAACAGAATTTGTACTTTACGCCATTTTTGGTATATTAGCTGCTATGAGCTTTTTTGTTCCTCCATTATTTTTAGTTCCACTTAGCTACAGCCTGGGAATAGATGAATCATGGACTGCATCCCTCCTATCCATTTTGGCTATGGTGGACTTTGGAGGCAGATTGCTGTGTGGCTGGTATGCCAACCTCCATGTTACCAAAACCATTCATTTGCTGGCAATGACAATTACATTGATCAGTACTTCCTTGATGCTGTTGCCACTGGCTAACAATTACATTTCCTTGGCAATATTCACTGGCTTCTACGGATTCTTCTTTGGTACAACAGTTGCCATTCACATTACAGTGCTGGCAGATGTTGTAGGCATGTCAGAATTTGACAGTGCTCTAGGGCTTTTCATGCTCATTCGAAGCACTGGAGGTTTTGTGGGACCTCCTCTTGCGGGTAAGTTAAGGCAATTCACTGCCAAATACAGTTTACAAGAAGAAAGGGAAATGGTAAAACTGAAAAGATCTAGATCTGCCTCAAATCTCCCCTTTTTTTAGCTCAGGGGTATCTGAGCCAAGAAGTACATAAAAACAAATAGTTTAAATCCTCTCCAAAATACCTTGCTCCCTCTCTTCTGCGTGATTTTAGAGACACCTTCTCAACAAAAAAGGAGGGATGAAAGGCAGGGTTCACACGGTGATCCTGCTTTCCGAATCCCACATGATGCCACTTGGTGGCCTCCAACTATCTTGCTAAGAAACTGTGCCTCTGGAACAAGCAGCAGACACACCCTTTCAGAGAAGAAACTGAAATTTGAGACTAGTGATATTGCACAATTGCTGGTATTGTTGGGAGGGTTTCTACAGAAGTTCGAATTGAACAGCCTGAAACATTAGGCTATGCAAACCTCAAGGAAATTTTCAGAGAAATGCCTAATGGTTTTAGACAGCATTTGATCCAACTAGTATAGAAATAGGGAAAGCAGCACATAAGAACAGTGGGGAGAGAGAGCAGACAATGAGACAGCACATGGATTTATGGGCTGGCAACAAGATGTAGTCATCTTGGAAAAATGCAAGACAAATGAACTGCAAGCTGTAGAGACTTCAAAAAGTGATATGGCAAACAAAAAAATTGCCCAGTGTGAGTTGTACAATGCAGATCTGAGTCCTCATCCAAAGACCATTGTTCACGTATTAGAAGTGACTTTTGTGGTAATGACATCACTAATGGATACTGGAACATTTTCATTCACTTTTGAAAATACAGGAACCAGGAAGATTTGTAGAGGGTTTGAGACACAGCAGAATCAAAGATGTGTTGGAAAGATCTGAATAAAATACAGTTTATAGTGGCTGGTCACTAGTACTGATTATCTGGAAATCAGTGCGGCCCCTTTTTGTATATTTAGTAAACTACAAAGAAGGTATGGAAGACCAGGGAACCCTATGTGCCTCTCAAACTCTGCTCTCCTCCTTTGAGTGAAATCTAAAAAATTTGAGTTCATGGTTCCTGTGCCTATATAGGGCTGATCTGAGTTTAGAATGTGTGCTAGGGAGTACCTGAAACATGGACAAACTTCCCACAAGAAAGCAACCTTCATCAGCCCACAAAGGAATGTGCTTCCTTTGCAACCTTCATCATACCCACAGGGCAGCTGACACTGCTGCAGTGTTACTACTGTATTGGAGATTTTTCAGTATAATATACAATGGCATTACATATTTTGGTTGGCTTAAAGCTCCCGAAAACCAAGGTCTTTTCTGTTAACATCTGTGACTCTTTGTAAAATTATGAACTGGAAACCCATAGCATATCAGACAAATTCTCCAACTTTGTCTCCAGCAGATGAATCTCCTTTCCTGCTTTAAACTCGTGCTATAGTTATGGTCCAAATTACAGAAACTGGTGACAGCTACCCCACAGAACATGGAGCTACTCACATACATAGCTGCACACTCTGTCTTTTTTTTCTGCCAGTACCTGCACTGTCTGCCACACTTTAGGTTGGAAAGTGCTTCAAACTGTGTAATATATTGTTCCGCTAGCAATTCACATATAAAAAGCAATGAGATGTCAGTTGTGTTTCAAACCAAAAAATGCTATAGTGGGGTGATGTTCCATGTGCTCATGATGTAGAAATCCACAAGAAAAGTATGTAGCCAGCACACTGCCTTTGTAAGAGGATATAGTCACTCTTCTCAGCTAATGTACATTAGCCTGTTTTCCATCAATCACACCCCTGTCATTTGTTTCTCACCAGGTCTGATTGTGGACGTGGCTGGAGATTACCGAGCAAGCTTCTACATGGCAGGAGCCACTCTTATCCTATCAGCTGGATTTTTAATTATTTTAGATCAACTCCAACAGAGAAAAAAAAGAGAAAACAAGATTAGAACTAAACCAGAAAAGTCAACATTACCCTACCCTTCCCTCGATATCCTGAAACATCAAAGCAGAAGGTATTGAGAGCACAATGTAGTCGTGTGACTACATGAGACCTCTGACAGCATTTCAGGACATATGGAAGTGTTTTATTTTTGCCAAACTCACTATTATTAGTATTTACAAAAGAACAGAAGTTTCGGGTAGGAATGTTTGAAACAAAGGGAGAAAGTAATTAATTTAGATGCAAACTAGAGCAGTAACCATTACCATATTATTTTGATATTGAAGTTGCATTTTGATTATGCAAGTCTTCAGTAGAGTCCCACAAGGCCATGCTAAATGAACTAGGGAAACCATGGTCTAAATTAAATTGCCATGAAGCATGTGTGCAGCAGATAGAAATTCTACCCCCAAATGCAGACTGCAGCTGTCATTAAAAAAGAGGAAGAGGCATCAGCTCACAAATGTTTACTTCGGGAAGTAGTGCCCAGTATTTTCAGTAAACAAATTGGATCTGAAAGCACAAGTAAATGAATACAGTTCTGAGCTAAAGGGTTTGCAGGTACTCTACAGCGCAGTGCTGGAATAAGATAAATACATAAACCTGATAAAAGGTAAAAGTTATATAAGTAATAGAATACAGTAGAGTGAAATGCAGTCCTAAAGATCAGAAGTAAAAAGCAAAATACACCCACACAAAATGAAGAAGGATTAATGAATATTAGAGGAAGACCAAAGACTACAGTGGACTTCAAACTGAGTAAGAATCCCAAATGCAACCATATGAAAAACAGTAAAATTAAAATATTAAAAATAGTAAATGTCTTTCTGTGTTACGGTAACATAGAGGAGATGATGCCTCCAAGGCTTTAACTGGAAGAAGTATATTAGTTGCAAAGAATTAAGTGGAACATAAATGAGAAAATTAAGAAAACAGTCTAAGGTAAAAGTATAAGAAATAAAGTTCAGAAGACATAAATTTTTACAGGGCATGAGAACAGCCTTCAAATCCATAATAGGCTGAGATAAAGAAAATATGATTAATTCCTTTCCTTGTTAAGACAACTGGTAATTGAAAAAATTTACAGAAAGGCAGTATTATAACAGGGGAAAAGCTTCATCGTAGCCTATTAAGATACAATGCAGGCTATGGGGAGAATATGAAAATACTGAGATATCAGAGAATAGGTAACACATGATCAAGGATCTAAATATATGTGCTTCAGAGTAGTAGGATGGACTAGATTACTTCCTGAGGTCCCCTTCAGTCCCACACTCCAATTATCCTAAGGCAAATACTTTGACTAAACACTCTATTTATAAGAATAAAAGGCAGTCTGTATCCAAACACCTGTTTTTTTGTCATTCTATTCTATCGGGGGAAGACAGAATTTAATGGAGAAAAGGCTGAATAATATTTAGAAAGAAACAGTGAAAGGAAAAACACATAGCACTTTAAAGCCTTCAAACTATTACGAAAATGTCGTCTGCCCTACTTATAAACTTCAGAAATTTTCACCATTGAAACACTTCCTCTGTGAAGCCGAGTTTACATAAATCTCTTATCTGAAATCATTACTTATTGTCTCCTAAGAACAAATACTTCAAAAATTTACTTTAATTTAGAGGGAATCAGCTGAACCATTAATAATCAGCTACCTGCGAGGGTTTGATTGAAGAACACATATTGGAAGGAACACACCTGGGTGTGCAAAGTCTTGTAGTAAGCCTCTGAACTACCTGACAAAATCCTTTTCAAACTTATCAATTGAAAAAATTGCATTTTTCTAGTATTGTCCTTTAGTCTTCTGCAGCGTTATGCTACTTAAAATAACTTTTCATTTTATAAAATGGAGTGGTATTGCTGGAGGTGGGAAGAATGGGGAAATGTTTAATAGATGCAGTTTCCACCTCTGGCATTCTGTTAAAATTCTGTATTCTATTTACAAGCCCTGCCACCAGTTTATTTTGACATGTCCTAATGTTTGACATGGGCAGTAAAGAAGGCACTTAGTGGCATGCTGTGCTGGAAGAACAGGGGCACAAGGAGTCGGTAAAGGGAGGCGATTATTCCCCTCCGCTCCACGGCTGTGCACACATTTTGGAGCAGCAGGCACAGGAAAGAAGTTGACAAAGATGACTGAGTTCAGCAGAGGATCATGAGAGGCTGTGGAACCAGGGCTGGTTCAGCCAGGGAGAGTGGCAGCTTTGGGGGCACCAACAGGAGGAATAGAGGAGGAATGGAGGAGATGCAGCTGGGCTGTTCACAGTGGTGCATGGTAAGAGGGTGAGGCAGCATCAAAGCTGAAACACAAGGAGCTCAGGCTGAAGCCAGGAGGACAGCCCAGCAGCACAGACATGGTCTGCATGCTTGGGCTGATGACATCCTTGGGGCTTTCACAGCCCAACTGGGTGAAGTCCTGACCAGCCCAGTCTGAGCTCAGAACTGGCTCTGTCAGGGCTCAGAGATTTCTCCTGGTTCCTACCAGCCTGAACAGGATCTTGTGAAAAATGAAAAGTCATACTTTTGTTTTCTTTGCTAAAAGCACTAAATAGTATTAATCACTTGGAGATTCTGTCATCTTGTTGCTATGTATATGTTTAATGGTACAAAAGAAGTCAAATCACAGAATCAGTCGTGGGATATACTGAATTGGAAAGGCTTAATCAGGATCATCAAAGTTCAACTCCTGACCCTCTCAAGAGTCACATCATGTGCCCAAGAGTGTTGTCCAGAGGCTTCTTGAGCTCTGTCAGGCTTGGTGCTCTGACCACTTCCCTGGGGAGCCTCTTCCAGTGCCCAGCTACCCTCCAGGTGAAGGACATTTTCGTGATATCCAACCTAAACCTGCCCTGACAACTTGAGGCCATTTTCTCTGGTCCTGTCACTGTCATCATAGGGAAGAGATCAATGTCTGCCCCTCCTCTTTCCCTCATGAGGGTGCTGAAGACCACAATGAGATCTCTACTCAGACTTCTCATTGCCAGGCTGAACAGACCGAGTGACCTCAGCCACTGCTCACATGGGTTCCCCTCCAGACCTGTCATCATCTTCATTGCCCTCCTTTGGGCAATAGTTTTATATCTCTTTTATACTCTGGCACCCAGAACTACCCCCAGCACTCAAGGTGAGGTTGCTCCAGCTCAGAGCAGAGTGGGACAATCTTCTCCCTTGCCCGACTGGCCATGCTGGGCCTGACGCCCCCAGGACGGAGTTGGCCCTCCCGGCTGCCAGGGCACTGCTGGCTCACGTTCAACTTGCCACCGATCAGGACCCTGAGGTCCCCCCCTGCAGTGCTGGTCTTCAGCCTCATTGCCCAGTCTATACACACATCCAGTGCTGTCTCATCTCAGATCCAGAATCTGACACCTTCCCTTGCTAATCTTCATTTATTTGGTGACCTGCAATTTGTAGAGGCTGCCCTGCAAGGCCTCTCTACCTCCAAAGAAGTCCACTGGCTCCTCCCAATTTAATGTCTTCAGCAAACTTATTGTTCAAGTCCTGCATCTGAGTAATTTATGAAGATGTTGAAGAACACCAGCCCTAAGATGGAACCCTGTGGAACCCCACTAGTGACAGGTTCCCAGTCTGATGTCACCCCATTCACTGTAATGAATGATCAACTGACCCATCAGCCAGTTGATCACCCACTGCATGATGGGTTTATTCAGCTGAGTGCTGGACATTTTGTAAAAGTTTAGGGTCATCTGGGAGCTGATCATTCTCACAGCCATGGTCCTCCAGCTCCAGGCAGTGGGCTCCCCTTAGTGCCTTATTGGTGTTGAGAGTAGAGGCAAAGAATGCATTAAACATCTCTGTCTTGTCCATGTCCTTGTTTGTGAAATTACTGTCCTCATCCTGTAACAGGCTGATGTTATTTCTACACTGCCTTTTGCCATTAATATATTTGAAAAAGCTCTTTTTGTTGCATCTCTCAGTTGTGGCCAGCTTCAACTCCAGTTGAGCTTTGGCTGCTCAAATTTTCTCCCTGCAGTGACGAGCAGCCTCTCTGTATTCCTCCCACGTCACCTGACCTTGCTTCTGCTGGGCTTACATCTTCTTTTTTGCCTCTACCTCCCAAAGAAGATACCTGCTCAGCCAAGCCATCTTCTGCCTCACCTGCTCAACTTCTGACATTTGGGAATTGCCTCCTCCTGTGGGCTTCTCCTTAAGAGGGCTGCTTAATATGTGACCAGCACTGACAGACCCCAGCACCTGTGGAAGCATTTTCCCAGGCTACCTTTATTCACAGATTCCCTGAGGAGCCTGAAGTCTGCACCCCTCATGTCCAGACCTCAAGTACTCAGTGTTTGTATTCATTTTGGAACTGCTTTTTCAAGTTAAATTTCACTGAACAATTACTACAGGGATTACTTAGAATCATCAGAGAAGATGATCAGATGATTGGAAGAGACCTTCAAGATCATCAGGTCCAACCTCCCAGTACTGCCACTGCCATGTCTAAATCCAAACCACATCACTCAGTGCCAGGTTCCACACATCTCTAAAAACCTTGAGAGATGGTGACTACCACCTCCCTGAGCAACCTATTCCAAAGGACTCCTTTGATCCAAGTTCTAAGAAAGTAGTCAGTGTTGACTATACTAACTTCCTTCAAGAGACAGCCTCAGAGGCCTAAATCAGTAGCCCACCTGTAAGGAATTTCTCACCCCAAACCAGTTAGCAAATGGTGGAAATAGGACTGGGAGCTGTAGAAAGCACTGCCATTCTCCTTAATCCGGGTATGGTCCCCTGAAATTACATGCAAGGGAAATCATAACTCAGCCTCACCTTGATAGCACCCAACTGCATCAAAAAGTTTTTCACCCATGGTTGATCATCCTGCCTCTCACGAAGAAAGTCCCACAAATCTGAACAATGCCCTGGGCTCAGAACCTCCAATTTACCTCAAAGAAAGTAGAAGCAAAGGAAAACTGCCAGAAAGCTGTTCAAACACTTTTCTTTAGAAAACACGGTGGAGTAACAAAAGCACCACTGTAATCATGGCATCTTCTTGGCACAGCTTTGAAAGGATTAAGACTACCATTCCTTCTTTACTGTAAGATTCAGAGATGGAGCAGAGGGAGATGGGTCTGACAGTAAGGACCAAAGCTTCATTTGGAAATTACTTGAGGAGGAAGTTTCTGCCATGAACCAGGCTTTCAGGAAGAATATATTTATGGTGCTTGTGCAGCCCACAGGACGTGTTGCTCCCTGGAGGGGCCTGCAGTCAAGGTAGGAGCAAGTTGAAGAATAGCTTCTTTTCAAAAGGCTTCAAATCTGGCCTACAGTGGAACTCTTCAGCCTGGAAGCCAGACAATACCTCCTTCAAAGTAAGTCCCCAAACCACGGGGAGACAAGGATCCTTAGGACAAACTGAAAGGGACATAATTCCTTATTTTCTCGTACTATACTGTGTTACTGGTCATGTAGATTTAGCAGTGAAATACCCGTGAGTTTCCACTGAATTTTCCATAAAACTCAAAACTAAAGTCTTTACTACATCAGGCATCAGGGTGTCGGGGTTTTTTTCCGTGTGCTGTAGGAAGTCTCAAATGTCAGAGAAAAATAATTATCAATTGAAGGAAGTAAATTAATAAAAATCCCAGGATCTTGTCCTAGAAAGATGGAATCATAATGTCAACAGCACAAAACTAATGAATAGGTATCCTTTTTCAAAGGTCAGGCCTATTATTTTCAGTTACACCAGAATCATGCATTTCCTATGTTTCACCAAGATTCATCAGAATGTACTGGATTTGCAAAAGGTTTGACTATCAGAAAAAAACTGGGCTACTTAGGGGTTTCTCCAAAGTACTCCTCTTCCATCCTCTTCTCCTGAAAAGGTGTCTTTGAAAAGGTAACACCTTTGCAATCCCTGTCAATTCCACTGACTTTACACTGATAGAGTTTTCAGGACTACATCAGAGAAATAAGATTTTTTAAAAAGTTTGAGATCAGAAGCAGGATGTGGTGTTTCACCTCCTCATACATCCAACTCTTCAATAGCAGCATTCTGCATTTACATTCCAGATGGCACCACAGATTCATGAAAAAGTTGTTACTTTTTTTCTCTTTCTTGTTAAACTATTAACAAGAGATTCATTCAGAACACATAATATTCAAGCAATTGACATTTTACCCCACACATCACTCGAGGCAAGTAAGGGTCAGAGACTGGTTTTTGCTACACGAAGAAATCACATGGATTTTGTTTATTAGTGTTTTGACTCACAAGACCAAGCAGCGCCCTTCAGTTATCATCCTCTTCCAGAAGTGAAGCTTGTCTTCAGGAAAACACATGATATGATAAGGAACTTCACAACGTTTTTAGAGTGCACATGGGCTGGCATGTTTCTTGGGAACTTGACAGACTGTGATAGTGTCTACTTACAGTTTTACACACGTGGATATTTACAGAAACTTCCCTGCACCTCCTTCACCTTTGAAATTCCTATTGAGTTAATCTTCATTAATTTGCCCAAATTAGCAAGTTTATGTTCCTCACTGTTCATTCTTCCTGTACCCTTTATCTTCACCTCTGTAAAAACTGTGTTGCTTCAAAATTTAATGCATCTAGCAAAACCAACTAAATCCTTCTGGCACTAATCACAGAATGGCTGAGTTTGGAGGGCACCTCTGTGGTCTAACTCCCTGCTACAGCAGAGCCACTTGGAGCTGGTTACTCATGACTGTGTCCAGATGCTTTTTGCAGATTTCCAATAGGGGACACTCAACAAACTCTCTGGGCAACCTGTGCCAGTGCCTAGTCACCCTCACAGAAAAAAGGTTTTCTGATATTCAGAGAGCCCAGCCTGTGTTTCAGTCTGTGCTCACTGCCTCTGGCCCAGTCACTAGGCACTACCATGGAAAAACATACAAAGACAGGTCAGATTTTTACAGTAATTAGGAAAAATACAGAAGCAGCCCCACACTAGCTAAAAAATACCAATGTTAATTCCTTTCATCTGACTTCCTAAAGAAATGGATGCTGGTCACTCACATTATCTGTTCTTTCCAATTTTCTTTTGAGTCCTTCAGCCATTTCCACCATATTTAGAGCCCAGTGCACAGCTTCAAAGACAAGTGAAAACTTAGAAGTGTTTAATCCTTCAAAATTAAAAAAATCTGTAGAGGGACAGAGAGGCTCAGATTAATGATTCATTAGGACAAATGACAAGCAGAACATGGTTCTTTTATCTCCTTGCTCTTTTGGCAGTAACTGGCTGCTGGTATATCACAGTACCCAGACTTCTGAACCAATCAGACTGCCATTTCTTTCCTGACCTTGTAAATTGAATTATTACAGTGTTAGCAAAGGCAAAGGCCAGGCTTCATTAGTTCTGCAGCCCATGGGACAGACCCTCTTTTAGTTGCAGTATTTGCCTCTCAGTATAGAATTAAACTGTATTTACCTTAATCTAACACACTTCTGTCACAGGGTAATGAGTTTTGGTCCACATATACTAGTTTGCACAGTGTTAAAATGGTGCAAAAAGTGTGCATAAACAAAGCTACACTAAATACAGGCAAAAATTCCAGTCCTCTGTAACAAAGTAAGCAGCCTTAGATTAAAACCTGTTTGAGTCTAGAAACAGTCTGCCCACTCTAGAAGCTTGAGCAGGCAAAAAGGTGTTGGGCTGTCTCTCAGAGCACATGTAATTAATTGAGAAATAACAGATTTTTCTGCTGCTTTTTAAGAGGGAAGGATGCAGAAGAAAATGAGAAGTTGCCTCCTTGCCCCTTTTTATGCTAATTAATGCATTCAGAAGCTGTACTGAAAGGAATTTAAACTCGTGATAGTCATAAGAGAACAGATCAAAGGAGAAAAAAACAGACCAAGTCAAAGAAAGCTGCATATGCCTTTAGTTAACAGACAGAATACACATCTGAAGGAGGTAAGATTTATATTTTTTAGTTTTACACAAAATTTTTAGCTTTGTTTAAAAATTATGCTTTAGAAGAGGCTTGACTGTCTCTAAGTAAACTCAAAATGTTTTCTTTTCTTGGCTAGAATACTCTTGAGTACAGTCATTGTGTTTTATAATTTACCTGTATAGGGTAGGTAGATTAGTGGGATACTATCAAGTAGGATCTGCTGTGCTCTTCACATTACAGAAACATGATTATGTGTGGATTTCTTCTTCACTATATTTGATAGAATAGATTTTTAACTATTCAGACAGCTCTGATTTTAACTATTCAGACAGCTCTGATTATCACCTTAAGACTGGCAATAAAGATTGTAATATAAATTCCCTACACATCAGAGTTTAGATTGTCAGCAGACATAAATCAGTATTCCCATCTGAAATTCAACAGATCTCTGAGAGTCTCCAGTGACTGAAAACCTGTCCCTCTAAGTGTTTACAGGGAATAACTGAATAGAAGAACAACTATTTGTAAAAACAATATTAGTTTTTCTTCTTAATAGTTTTTCTTGTCCAGGTAAATTGCCTTTTTTTCTATATTCTAGATTTTGCTTCAGAAGTCTGCCATCACTCGGTACCTAAACAGATCACATCACATTCTGCAAACTCTGTTACACTCAGTTGCAAACATCTTGATTATCAGATAATAGTCTACTAATATGTAGACTATAGTTATGGTTTTGAGCTTTATCTTAAATTGGGACAGTTGCTGTGTTATGGATCTACTTGATTCTGAAGATATCAGATTATCCTGCCTCTCTAAAATGCTCCTGTTAAAACAAAGAAGCTGAAAATATTATGCTTTAAAGGGAATAAATTATTTATCACACTGACACACTGTGTTTCTACCATATAGGTTTGATCAGGACCAACCTCACAAAATGCCCAGAAGATATAACCACCTGGATGGCACCTATTTCAGAGGGAAAGGACACACCCATTTTGCAGCAGAAGAGTAAGCATAAATCAAATCCTATGTTAGCATGTAAGCTGGTGAAAGAATTTGCATTGAAAGAAAAACAGAAAATTATATCAAACAAAGTCACTGTTGTACATAGATGGAGTGCCTTTTAACTATCTTACAGTTCTCACTAATGTTTGCCCTAGTGCAATCTTAAGAGAGCCCTCAATGTTAAGGAAAATCAGAATTGCAGAATTCAAGAATCTAGAGTTAAATCATATGATCACAAGTCTTTAGCCTTTATCAGGTTTATTGAGGCTTATTTAGAATTTACTTTTCAGGCTGTTGCAAGGTCATCGGTATACTAAATCTCCAGATTCACAGACCTCTCTTGGGAACCTCAAAGGGGCATTGTCTCATTCTCTGCTTCCAGAGAAATGGTTAAAAAAAAGGCGAAAGACATCAATGCCATGCTAATGTAACTGCCGAATTGTTTCTGGCAAATATTTTTTATCTTTGAATTATAATACAATGTATTTCATCTGGGATTACTGGAGACACCACCCAACTGGTTATGTTTTATCACGTAAGACAAGTAATTCCAGTGTGCTTGGGATATCTGTATGTGAATTATCCTGCTGGCTTACTGGGCCCCAAACTTAATACTTGCTGCAAACATTCATACTGCAAGATAGTTGGTTCTCTATCAGCATAAACAAAGGGGAAAGCTCTCTCATAGTCCATCCAAAGCAGTTTGGATCCTTTAAAAAAAAAAAAAAAAGCTGGCTAGTTATGTTTCAGCACTTGAAACTAGGAATGCTCACCTCTATGCTGTGAATTCTAGCGGCTGCAATTGTAAGCAGTTTTTCTAGATATGCGAAAGTGACATTCTCCTTCCAGTGCCAGAAGTATTCTAGACATGAGCTCAGATTCCTAGCAGCACAACCTCACCTTTAACTGGAACTGCAAGAAATCGCATAGACACTTTCCATACTACTCTCTGAGTAGTTAGAGAAGGAGTTAGATGGCAAATGTGCAGTCAGAAGTATCAGCTCGAGAAATAACATACATTCTGGGGGCACACAGGCTAACAGACATCTAAAACAACACAAGTGACAAGCAGAAAGTCTAAAAATGTAGAGAGGGCACCAGCTGCCTGGAGAAGTAGTCCCTCCAAGTTTGAACTGTGCTGGGGAGAGTAGCAAAACCAGTGGAGCTATCTCACAACTTTGGCTGCATCAGAAAGTGATTGCTGTGAGCTCTGTTCTTGGGTTAAACAGGCCTGCAGGCCACACAAAGTCTTCAAGAGGCGGGAGCAACTGCAAGATCCATGTACTTGGGAAAAAGAAAATCCCTTTGTCTCCAATGGACTTCATGTTTCAAATAGCACACAGGAAATTCAGACAAAAAAAGCTGCCTGTTCTGCCACACAAATCTGCTTGCATCTTTTCAGACTTTTTAGTTAACAAGGAAATACTCCTTCATGAGACTTGGGGTTAGTGAAAATGACAGCAGATAGATATAAAAACTCTCTGGTAAGTCCCATAACGCTACTATTCAGTCCCAATGAAAAAGCCTGGAGTAATTACTGCAAGGCAACTAGGCATAATACACAGAATTATGTTAGAATGGGTCTATCCTGATTCACATACTAATTTTTTCCCCCATACTCTTTTTCCTTTAACCATTTCATATATTCTTCTGCTCCTAAACAGGCAAAGAACAAAAAAAAAAGGGGAATTTGATATGTCTCAACAGGGAGGATATTAACACTAAAGGAAGGGTTTTTGTGACTAGGAAATTTGAAATTACTTTGGTCAGTTTGTTTTTTGACACAGACTGGAATTGTGCTGGTTCTGCCAAGTCTCCAGTGAGCAGTGGGAAGGATGATTTACAGCACAGTTTGCAAAGCATATTTTCCCTAAAATGACCCAGTGACACCAACATTGTGCCTATTATGTCATGCAAGAACTAAATCCTTATAGAGCTCTTTATGAATAATTCAAAGTTTCTTAGTCATGTTTAAAGGTTGTAAAGTGTTTTATGTATCAAAAAAGCCCTTCTGTCATTAGAAGTTGTTGCAATATGATGCAATTAGGATACATTTTAAACACTTGCTGCCTAGAGAAATTTAGCAAATAGACATGAGCTGCACCCATTGCAGATGTGGCATTTAATTTATTTCACATTCAACTGCAATAGCACAATGCTGTGATTTGCTAGATTTACAGACAGGTATGTTTTTGGAATCAGTAGTCACTGGTAGGTAATTATTTTCAAATAAATATATTTTTAAAATGTTTAAGGACTTGGTAGAGAAATCAGCTAACAGCAAAATCTACAGAAACTGGCTGAAGTTTTTGATACTTTGCCTATTTTCTGAGGTAAATTATGCTCCATGCCTTCCTCTGATAAAAGGACACTGACACGAACTTTTGATCTAAGCGTTCTTGCTCCCAGGAGGATGCATCTAGTTGTGGTGCAAATTACTTTGGTTTGCTTTCCCAACAGAGCTCTTGGTATTGGACTTTTCATTTTGGTGCTGGCAATTTTGCTTGTTTTTGGCTGCTGGTATTACAAAAGACGTAGTGGCTACAAAAGTCTGCGGGTAAGTGTAGTAGCTATTTTCTCTCATGCTATTATTTTGACAACATATTACCTTGATTTGCATTACATTAAAGCAGAGAACATCAAATCTGTAACAGGACATCATTATCTCAAGCAGTATTTATACTGACATATGTCACAGATGAAACCACACAATATGAAACACAACCTGTCCGAAAGAACTTGCCAGTCAGACAAAGGGGTAAGAGGAACTAGAAGCAAAGGGACATGAAACCAGTTGCTCAATTTTGTGCAACACATCAATAAAAAAATTTATTTGTAGGAAGCATTTCGTTTATTTTTACACAAAACAAAGAGATGTTCTTTGTCACTTCATTTAAATAAAAGTAATACATTCACTGTTCATAAGATTTACCCCTAAATAAGGACAGATTAGGGTAAATCTAGGCAGCAGAGAAGAAAAGTAACAGTTACAAGTAGGTAAATATGCTCACACATGGATGATGTGTGATTCATCCATATAAAATTTGACTTGGAGTTTTAAGATTTACAAAAAAAGTGGGATGGGTTTGAGATTTGTTTTCTTAAGACTATTTTAAAAATATTTTCATTTGTGTCTTCTTAGAAAATATTTTTTAAAAAGGTACAATCCTTCTCATAACATCTATTGTTAGAAGTCCCAAAGCTTTACTTTTGAAGTTTTGCTCCCTCTCCTATGAAAGGGGGGTCTTTTTTAATTCTTCAAATAGAAAGCTTCTTATGGTTTAACCACATGCAGCAATTAATCACTATCTAGACACTTGATTACTTCCTGCTGCCACCCTGGTGTGGAGGAGAACTGGAAAGAAAAGGTCAACTTTACAGGTTGAGATAAGAACAGCTCAAAAATTGAAACAAAATATAATCATCTACTAATCATAATAATGAAAAGGAGAGAGAGAGAGCAGTAAAACCCAAAACGAACAAGTGATGCCCAATACAGTTTCTCACCACCCACAACTGATGTCCATCTCATTCCTGAGCAGCAATCAGCCCCTCCCAGCCAAATCCCTTATTTATATACTGAGTGTGATGTTCTCTGGTGTGGAATATCCCTTTGGCTAGTCCAGGTCAGGCATCCCAGCCATGAGCCATCCCAGTTTCCTGTGCACCCACTCTGTGGCAGACCATGAGCCACTGAGAAGTCCTCGACTTAGAGCAAGAGCTACTGAACAAAACCCAAATCATCACTGTGTTATCAGCATTAGTCTCATAATGAATCCAAAACAAAGCACTGTACCAGCTGTTTAAATGAAAATGAACTCTACTCCAGCTGAAACCAGGACAAAGCTTTATCCAACTATACATTTTACAGTATCTTTTATTTATCCAAATATTTTGAAGAATATGTAAAGTAACTATCTGGGACTAAAAACCCAGCACAGCTCTCATCTAAGTCAGTAAATCCATTTCCTTGCTGTTTGTGGTAACTTTGTCCCATTCTCTTTCTATCCAGGTATACAGTTAGCTATCCAATACATATATCAACTGGCAGAATATCTAAAAACTGGTATTTCACTTCATAGTGAAACGTTGCAAAAATAAAGGTAGTACTCAAAAAATCCCTTCAAAAATGAAACCAAATGCCTGCTTTGTATATCCTGACAAAAAACATCATCTGTTTTTTAATTCCTTCTCATCACAGATTGCTACCTTCTGGTTTTGAAAATCATATTTTTCTTAGGCTATTTTTGGCTAGGGGAGAACTGGTACAGAATGTGTACAAAAGAAATGCTGAAAAAATGGAAAACAAAAAGGTTGGGAACTAAGGAAAGAAATGGATGGCATAAAAAAGAGCAGGCATTTGGGTACATAAGATGTAAGATGCTACATCAGTTTGGGACCTAAAAAATGTGATACTTATTTTTCTGGCAAAGTAATTGGAATACTCAGGAGAGAGAGCATATGTATCAGCAGAGACAGCAAAAAGTGTTAGGTAAGGTATCTTTCCTACTTGCATTGTGTCTAATCCCAGATTCTAACACATTCTGTATATGTGCTGTCAAATTTTGCTCCAACCTCACAGTCTCTTCTTCCTTTCACCTTCCCCATATTTCTTTATGATCTGTCACAGAGCAAAAGCTCTAGTGTGAGCACAATACGAAATGTGGTAGGTGGGGGAGAAATACTGGACTGCAAAATGGCTCTGCAGGACTACAGAGACTTTAATTCTGTGGTAAGTTGCAACTCAAGATCTCACTTAAAACTGAGTAAGACATGGGGAGATAATATTGTTAAACAGACACTTGATGATTTCTCCCTTGGTGTATTCTCTTTTACTTTGAGTATTCAGTGCCTCAATATCAGCTTAGAAAGCAGTATTTGGAAAAATCTTTATTGTGAAAAATTAAAAAAAAGTTAAATCTACTATTTAGAATGCTTATTTTAAAAGTTATTTTCTTCAATTTACATTTATTCTTAAATTATGTGATCATTTTGCAATCTATTAGAATGATGCAACATCTGAATGCTGAAACATACTGAAAAACCCCAAACATCTCCTTAATTGATTTTCTACCATTCTGACAAACAACAAATGGATTGTGTCTGGTATACTATACTCTGACAAGCATTATCATGGAACATTATAAAATTTCTATGTGGAGCTCTTCTAATCATTATGGAAAGACAAATATTTAAATTTTCAGTTTCCAAAAAGGTAAATTAAGTGATAAGTATATATAAATGGCTTGCTTTAGAATTGAGAAGAGGCTAACTTCGAACAATTTTAAATAAATTGTTCAAATTTTTACCGCTAGAAATAAGACAACGTGCCTGTATCAAGACAGTTAAAGAAAAGCTTCAATATTTGTCTGAATTATCAATCTAAAAATGTCCCATGTATATAAGAAAAATATTCCTGCCTTTGTAACACTGAAAATTCTCTCTTCAGATGAGCAAAAGCAATAAAGTGAATCTGATGCAAAACCAGAAAACATACTACCAAACAAGTAACTTTAAACAATAGGCACAATGAATAAGCTCAGCTTCTTAAAGTCATAGAACTCTATCTCTAATATGATGGTAAATAGCTTGCTGTGTGTTTAATGTCACTTTCTTGTCATTTTTCTTTTAACTCAGTTGGGATTTTTTTTGATCTTTCACACCCATTTTCCTTACCATAGGTACCTGATGCTCCACCAGCTTATGACAAAATTCCTGCAGATCAGTCGCCACCGCCTTATTCACCATGACATGAAATTTGCAACCCTAAACATACTGACTCCATTTCTTCATGCTCGCTCCTCGCTCTTTATTTCCTGTATATCCCTAACTTTCCTAAAGCTAAAATCATACAAAAGAAAACAATATGTTTTCATTAGCAGTTGCTAAGAAGTATTCCCGCTTAATTTACACAACTGGTCCTTGAAATGCCTTAATAAAAGTGAACGTGCTTTTGTTTTAAGCTTTTCTTTTCTTGCGGTCAGATTAGTATGTTATGTTCTGGCCATCTTGAATCCTTTATAGATCTACACAGATCTGTAATCACACACTATTCAGTATGAATCAGAATAAAAAGTGACGACACCTTTGTTTTCATCTTCCTCATTTAGTTTCCCTTTCTTTAAAAAATAATTAAAAAACCCAAAAACCCAACAACAACAAAAACCACACACCAAAAAAATCCCACCAAATAACAAAAACGAAAAAACCCAACTATTTCTTCGAATGTGATGTAAAAGAATCTTGTCACAAAATGAACTAAACCATTTGACTATATGTCCTCTTACAGACTGTTTTCCACACCAGCAGTTTTTAAATTATCTTCCAAAAAGTGACTATGTTTTACAACACACTTACACCTCATATCACATGCTCATGTAGCTGTAATGAATTAATTCCTTATAAAACACGACCTAGGCAATCTAGGAGTTTCTGCTTGGAGTCCATACTATTTCACACTGTGAAAGGATATAATGACATCACCTTTCATTTCCTTCTGGCAGTCATGTCAGAGAGCAAAAAAACTTTGTAAATACAAAGATTTACACGTAATTTCTTTCTAATATGATGAAACTATGTAAGTAAATGCACAAAACTCCATGTTTATTGAAGTACACAGAAGACAGTGGACTCCTAGGTGTTAGTTTTTGCACCTTGCCAGAACACAGAGTTATTGTTTACTCAGCCTTTTTGTTATTGCTTGCTTTCCAGATTATTACTTAAGATTATATGCAGATCAATAAATTTATATGCAAGGCCTGATATCTCACAGCAGGAGGCAGCTAAAATGGTACAATACTCATTAAAATCAAAAGTAGTTACAGAAGAAAACTGATTTCATAATACAATTATTAACTGCTATTAGTAAAGAATCTAATTCTTTGTCATCAAATATGCAAATACAAACATCTTAAAACAAAAAAAGGTTTCAACAGAAGGCACAGTTACTTGCCTAAGATAAACTCCATATATGTTGATAAATAGTAAGACAGGTTTTAAAAAAGTTTCTTTTGTAATAAAATGTTTATCTGATATTTAATATAAATTTTATATAAATTAGTAAAATTGTTGGAGAGGAATAAATATCAGTAACTCCTGTGAAAGGTTATAATCCATCTATATGTTTTTATAAATTTAGTTCATATATTTATTTAGAAACTCAGAGATGTATTTTAACCTAAAATGCTGTCTTATCTGTGTCATTTCCAATATCCGCCTGTCAGGAAAAAAACCTGTGAAATTATTTAGCAACAGGAAGAAGAATACACAGGAAAGCATAAAAAATGGCATCTTATAGCTAGTAAGCACTTGAGATGTAGAACATTATGTTTGACTAAGTTTCTTGCAGGACTGATAAGCTAAAGCTTGAGGATGATATCTTTAGCAACCCAGCACTCTGCATTTCTCTACTCCAGGGCAACATCCTTTTAAAACACTGTGTAGTGCTACAGTAGAACAGAACTGATATACACAGTAATTTTCTCATGCCTAAGATAAAAATCAATTAAAAAATTAACAGAGATTATTTACTGTGAAGAAGTGAAGTGCTTAGATTTCAAAATGCTTTACTTGATTGCACACATTTTTAGTAGTGTCAGAATTAAATACATTACCAGATGTTGCAAAAGATCATGAGGAAGTTAACACTGATGAAATAGAAATATTAATTTCTTTGTGGAACTATGTAAGGCCAAATTGTTAAAACTCCTCAGGAGCCAGAACTGGAACAATTAAACTTTGAGCTGAATTTATAGATACTTAAGGACAGATAAGCCCTCTTGGAAACCTATCCTTAATTTTCAGAAAGTCCTCTCCTTTTTTCTCCTGGTGAAAGCAGTATTTTTGCTTTATAGACATAGTTAGACAGTGGTCTCAGATTTAAGTGCATTAAAATAACAGCATGAAACAGAGCTTCACAGAGCACTAAAATAGTTCTAAACTTCATCACTCACGCTGAATTCCATTCTAAATGCCATTTTTCAAATCTGGGTTCTATACCCAGTGATGGTACATGGCAGAGTCTGGCTGCTGACACATTAAAAATAAATACACTGATACAAGACAGGTCAGACCTTGAAAATGAGAGATCTGTAATTGCCAAAGTTGCATGATTCAAGAACTGGTACTTTGTGTATTACACTGAATAATACTACACTTTACCAAAGACTAGTTAAAGCATTTCAGGACACCTGCTCTAAAGAGAAATGCACAGAAATGTTTTAACTTCCGTACATGGAGAACATGGTTTAACCTCCCTGGAAAGTCTTTCCGATTAGACAGCTGTATCACCCCAGAGTAGCAACTGGTCACCAAAATTTAGATTCATAATTTCTTTAGTTTGGTTGTGTATGTAATAGAGAGGATATAAAAGTCAAAGACCTTCTGCTCCTCTGGTTTTTACCCTCTTTGCAATCAGGCTGCTATCAGATGCCTTGTATTACAACTATAATTTTGAAAAAACATGGTATTTGTGCTTCATTTTCTTCCATCAAAAAAAGCTAATGAAGAAATTCACAGGCAATTTGAGTTTTTTCCCCAGGATGCTGATGGAGAGGTGGCTGGTCATAGCTGGGGAATAAAGCTCTGCTTGCTGCCCATCTGCACTATCAGAGCAGCAGACACACTGTTAATAAAGCTTATCTGTACAAGAGGATCTCAGGAGCTTCTCCATAGCTATGCATGGAACACTTACATAGATGCAACAAACACTTCAAAAACAGACCCTTTGCTAATATAGTGTATTTCGGTCAGATTGGTAAATTAGAATGGCAATAGCAGTTACACTGTCTGTGTCTGGATTTCTGGTATAATCCTGTTGGATCATCTACTTTCTAATGCAGTTACAAGCCCCAATGTCGCCTTCAAAGCTATTGAACAAAGGTAAAATGCAACAGGTCCTGATGAGTTCAATCTTCCTGGCATACTGCACCATGTAGGAAAACACACTCTTGAGCCAACAGCCAAAGAGTATAGTCTATACAAGTCAGAGGGTTACCATAAAAGAAAGTACCGCGAACTTTCTGCTCACTTTTTTCAAGTCTCACCAGTCTAGTGTAAATGACTGGCATTTGCAGCTGGTTGCTAGGCGAATCCAGTGATATTCACCTCAGCAATGTCTTTTGGCTTAACTCCTGCTACAGCTGGGGACATATGTATATTATCTTAAAGAAAAGATAATATACATAATAAGAACTGTAATAGTATTAGCCATATTGCTTGTAATTTTTCAGTGAAATATTTTGATTCGTGTTTATGTCTAATATTGGTAGAATATCCATTACTTTGTTGGTATTATGTCCATGTACTCACATGACATAAGAGTACATTTTTTGCTTTTAAAAGCAAAATTCTCTTCACTTCTTATGTAAAGGAAAAGGTTAATGAGTTTTTTTGTCTTTGAAAAAGTAGCATCTATGCACTTGTACTTTTCTGTTGACTGCATATTAAACTGTGCAACAAGGCTGAAAGGCTGTTGTGCATTCATGCCATTTCATTAAACATATTTTATTGCCCATTAGAGCTGAGAAGTGCTTGAAATTCTCCAGTGTCATCTTTTGGACACAGGTCTGCACTGAACTTTACATGCAGTAATAAAGGTAAACTAGCAGCAATATAAAGTTTAAAAAGCTATCCACAGGTACAACCTACACATCCCATATATGTTACCAGCCAAAATCCACCACTTGTGCACTTTTTGGAATTGACCCTCCATATTTTGCATCCTTAGAGAACCTCAGATTTTTACTATACTTCTTTTATGCAAAAAATGCTTGGCTCAAAGGCAGCAGCCTTAGATTTCTAATGAACAGAATGAACTATTGCTACCCTTGCTGCCAAAATCTAGCTCTTCTGAATGTTTTTTCCACATAGATTTTACTCTTGTGCCAATACAAAAGACTACATTTTTGGGGTTAGTGGTATTCCTGACTGCCTCGTGCTCACAGCAATATGAAGAAGAAAGGCTCATCCATCTCATTCTCATCCACCATGCACCATCTCTCAAATCCCACTGGATCGTATCTCTCACACTGGAACAGATTGCCCAGAGAGGTTGTGGAATCTCCCTCACTGGAAATATTCAAGAATCATCTGGATGCAATCCTGTGCAATGTGCTCTGGGATGATCCTGCTTGAGTAGGGAGACTGGACCTGGTGACCTGCTGTGGTCCCTTCCAACCTGATCCATTCTCTGCTTCTGTGATTCTACAACATTTATTCAGCAAAAAAACAACCAGAGACAGTTGGGCCCTGTTTAACTAAAAAAAAAAAAAGGGCAGAATGTATGAACCATTGTTTATACACAACACTATTGACATTAAATGTCACAAATATTATTGACATTAAATATTACAGTTATTGCGTTCTCTTGTTTTCCCAGAAAGCCCTTCGCATGGGATAGCTGCAAACTCCAGTCTTGGTGGATTCACATCGCTGAGAACCTGAACAATGCTTAAACAGCACATCTGCCTTCACGTCTTCAAACCATTTTAGTATGGCCTCAATTAGATGTTTGGACCACATGCCTTATTTGTTCCTTTCCTAAGAAATACATCACATGAGTTCAAACCAGTACAAAACAGAGTGATGGCCTAATACAAATACTTCAGTCTTTCAATACTAATTTTGTAGTCTTTTCAACTCCACTTAGCTGCCATCCCTGGATGGGAGAAACAGAATTCTCTGCTGCATGTTTGCTATGTTCTCTGCATTCACAGAAAAGCAACCTTCCTTCTTCACAGTTCTTTTTTTTTCATTTACTTTAGCATCATCTTGTAGATATAATAGGAAAGATCTGACTCATTTTTTGTTGAAAATAAGAAAAAAGTGTCATTTTCCAAGTTCTATCAGTTTATCCTTTGCCACTCACCTTGCAAAAGTAATTGATTTCTATTTCTCCATAGCACCACATACACCTCATTGCTCCTGACACCCTGGACCAAAAGTGTGGCCCTTTTTAGATATAGTTCAGTGCTAGATTTGATTCTGTAGTTGTTTGCAGGAGGAATTTTAGGATTGTCATCTGGGAGCCATAAAAAAGAAAAATCTTAGGACTGCTTCAGAATTTGCATTTAAACAAAAAAATCATATGCTAAGTGTGAATATTCCCTGACATTAATATCCTGTAGGGAAATCACTGTAAGGATTCAGGTGTCAGATGTCTATCTTGTTATAAATTACTCCTATTTCTCTATCTCCAGGAAACTCAACCTGAACATTTTTGGTATCAACACAGATTCGAGAAGCTTGTCTTTCTTACATTCATAATTCCCAGGATATGCAGCCCTTTCTGGATTTTGGCCCCAACAACGATTTCAGCCAACTCTTCATTCAAACCTGCTGTTTAACAGGATTCATGCACCTCTCCTACCACTTCTTATAATGGAGAACCAAGTTTTTGTATTTTTACCACTGGTTTTTTTGTGCTTTGCTTCTCTGAATTACTGCTCACATTCTTCCAGCACCTGATTCTTTGACTGCAAAATCTCACCTTTCACATCCCAGACAAGCTCAGGCTGAGCTCACACAATCCTCCTGGAATTACTGTTGGAGGCTGTGTATACATACTGGGAAAAATAACTCATACTTGATCTATTCCTTAATTCTTTCCACTAAGCATTCTCTACTGGCCACTACGGTAAGTGAAACACCGAGTCCAAGGTGCAGCTAATACATATTGCACCAGCCACATCACTTGCATTTCATCTGCCTAAGAAATTCACTTTCAGACATGGGCTCTTTTTTAAAAAAATGTATCAGTTTTCCATCAGTTCCTTAGGCCATGGGGGAGGCAAATACTTCAGACAGGCCGCTCCCACTTTTTGTTCTTCTACAATTACATTGCAAAAAGCACTCCACTGGCAAGAACAATATTTTGAAGGCATAACATGTAGTTGAACTGTAGACTACTGTCCAGACAAGCCTCAAACTATTGTAATTTTAGTATTGGTGTGTTGCTAAAATGAATTGTCAATATTTTTTAAAAACAGGTAGAAGCAATTCCTCCTTCCCAGTACCTAGAATTGATTATAATACTAAAAATACTAAACACTTTTATATTGTGTAAATGGAATCCATCATGATACTACTCTTCCTTTATTATAAGAAAGACACCCTGTGGCTACATAGTAATACCCAGCCATTAATTCCTCTGTTATTCAATTTCACTGCTGCATGTGATTTGAAAAAAGAATGAGCAATGATTCTACAAATAGCAGCATGTTATGAGGACAGATCTCAATCTATGTGCTGATACCAGATGGCAATGACATATTGTCAGCCAAAACAGTCTGATTTTATACTTGTTTATTCATTCTTGTGTATTTATACTTGAGATGGAATCAATACGAACAACTAATTTAATAAGTATATTGTCTTTTTTTTTCTGACATTGGCATTGACAAGCAAAGTTCTAAAGCCTGTCACAAAAATCACAGCTGTTTCTTTACTATCTTGTTTCCCTTTGCTATTCAATTTTTATAAATGCTATTTGTCAATGCTCCTCACATTCTTGAAAATAACTGCATTTTCCAAATATTTTCTTCATTGAAAAAAGTAAGAATAGGGGAAGATAAAGCAGTAATCTAGGTGTCTAACCTTTAGTTATGGATGGGATGTTGGAAGGAGTCAGGGGACCAAGGATTCTATTCCCAGTTCCTCCATGTTGCTATGAGAACTCAGAACTTCATTGTCTTCATCTGCAAAAGGTGGGAAATCATATTTATGCACATTTTAATAGACCTTCATAATTTCAAGAAATATTATAAACAATTAATTACATTTTCTTTGCATTACGTACTATTCTCATTAATTGTACTTAGTTCAGCTGAGATTGTAAAAAAAGATACTGTAAGAACACCAGCTTTCTGAAGAACTTCTGGACCAGTCATAAATGAAACAATGAACTATCCTGGTTTCTAAGTGTCCTCAAGACATTCAGGTGTGATTACTGACCAGACAATTTCATATTTTGAGAAAATTATAAAATACACAAAGATTTTAAAGTTTGCTTTTATGCCACTGTAGTTTCAAGAATTTTTTTTAAAACAACATTGCTCTGTGTCACATTTACAAAGTGGCTTATTCAACAACTAAAAGTTCCTTACCTGGATGCCAATCTGTATAAAATGACCATATACAGACTTTATCTTGTATCCTATGCACATAACCAATGAAATTTAAAAAGTATCACGTTGAAAATCATTACAGCAGTTTGTCCTTTTACATCTTCAAGAGACATAAACCAAGCAAAAATAGGAACAGAGTGCCAAACTTCCAGTAGTTCCAATAACCTGATTTAAAGATCATGTCCTTACAATATTCTGCAAGAGCTATAGATATATTGGATGAATTGAGTTGACACTGATGTGAAGGTGGTTTACAATTGATTTTTCTATGAAAAAGTTAGTACGAGGCTAAATAAATCAGAAACCAACTCAAACATTGAAATAATTGTTATGAAAGAAAAATCATCAACACACTGCTGAATAGCTCACAGGGCCTTTAGAACATGCACTCTTCTGATACCACATCTCAAGAACATAGTAAAATTGAAAAGGTATACACAGCAACGACAGCAACTGATTGCTTCCATGAAAGAAATAACTGAATTCATGATTTTTCTTTATTCTACAAAAGAGACAACCAACATGGCAAAGGTCTACATAGGCCACTTGGAAAAGTAGCAAAGAGCAAAGGCTTATTGTATCTTACAATATAAATATTATTTGCATCAAATGAAACTAGCAGGTGCCAGGTTTGGAAACCAAAAAGGAGATTTATTTACAAACTCTTTACCACTGGATGCTGTGAATGGTAATACACAGCATACTTCCATGAATTTACATACT
This sequence comes from Argya squamiceps, assembly GCA_037834095.1. NCBI lineage: Eukaryota > Metazoa > Chordata > Aves > Passeriformes > Leiothrichidae > Argya > Argya squamiceps. The sequence goes on along the minus strand of JBBMKD010000115.1, from coordinate 46,755,912 downwards.
TCCATGAATTCTTGAAAGGATTGGTGTAATTCATCAAGAGAAATACACTCAAAGCTATTAAATTGAAAAAAATCACAGCTGTGTGAGGAAGACTCTGGACCTCAGATTAGTGGATACTAAAAGAGTATTCAGGCCTGTTATTGTGCTCTTTTGGAATGCTACTGTTGAGAGCTTCAAGAGACTAGGTGATGCTGGGATCGATGGCCATCATAATAGGATAGATGGACCTTGAGTCTGATGCAGCATTATTAATCTTATTTTTCTTATTATTTTGAGTTAGTAAACTCACTTGAGGTGCAGCTTAGAGAGAGCAGTCTACATGAGTTTAAGTTCTTGTGAGTACCTCTGGCCATTCTATTTAAGGGAAACAGTCCTTAAACATAACAAATATTCATACTTCAATAAAAATTATTAATTTACTTTATAAAACTAATTTGGGCTACTGAAGTTCTGCACTACCACAAAGTATAAGCAAAACCAACCATGAACCGCACACACCGTGGCAGCTATGGATGCCCTACAAATGCTACCTTTCAGTAATTTTCTGACCTACTCCCACGAGACAAATTAGTTTCTCTTCACTCACCTGGAGAATTTTTGCTTCCCTTTTCATATTAAACCCAATCAGCACATGTTTGAATGATTTGACAGAAACACTTGGCTTGAATAGGTACTTCTATGACCCCAAAGATTTGTCAAATTTAATTCCTTCTAGTGTGGCCAAATCCCTATGAGAAAATGGCAGCACACACATGGGGTTTGAACAGTGAAGCAATATTAATGTCATTTTCTACTCATAGCAAAGCAAAACTATTGTGCAGAACATGTCCATTCAGGTAAATAAAAGGATGTCATTGAGAATATTCAAAGTCATTAGTAAAGCTAAAATTTTGCATGTAATATAGCGTATGAATACTTGTATACAATTATCAGAGGGCGTCCAAAAACACAGCATTTTACAAGCTCTGAAAATTTGAATGTGTTTTCTTAAAAGGCTGATTTATTTATCTATGTTTATATGTTTCACTAAACATCTTTTTAACTTCAAGTTGAGATACAGGCAGTTCAGCTTTTTCATTGTGTCTGTGACTATAATCTACTTTTTTACAGTTCTTTTTGTGCTAGTAGTAGCACAGTACATTTGATGGACAGCAAAAAGTACATAGCAAATTGTCAATGGGTATTTACATTCATTTGAAAAAAACCCCCTTATCTCTGACTGACATTCACAATATTGGAGAAAAGCAATGGGAATAGGAATTTTATTCACAAAAATTACTAAAATTTGGTTTTACATAATGAATGTTGCAACGCATTACATAGCAGTCTCAAGTGTTTCTCCAGAAGGATTTGGAATGTGAACATATGTCTGAGAATTAAAATCCATGAAAACTGTAATCAAAATGAATCAAACTTTTCATGTTGTAAAGTTTATGTCTGCCAAATTATAAAATATTTATGAAAACCATAAAATATTGCCATATTAATTCAGGAAATTTCTTGGAAATCATTCAAGCAAGTTACTTGAGTCTTGAGTTCCTAAGTCAGCTTTTCTAACTTTTCTCTTTATTAGAATCAATTATAGCATAAATCTTTCTATTACATTAGCACACAGAAAAATGCCATGCAAGAATTTTTTCTCCATCAACACTTCAACTTCAATACTAGAACCTAGTCTTGAGCTTTCCAAACAATGTAGACAACTCACTCTACAGTAAATATAAATTAGAAAAAAGGAAAAAACCAATCATTGCAAGAAAAGAGAAGAATCCAAAAAACCAAGTCCCAAGGTTCAACCAGTGAAATGGATATAAAATGAGTTGCTGGTATATATGGGTTTTGGGTATGTAAAATGTCCATGAGGAAACTGCCATTCGCTGCCATCTCCCTCTGTTGGAAAAGTCACCTGCAGCATTCAACTGTGAAATGCAATTAGACTTAAATAACCTTAGTCCTCTAAGCTCTACTAGGGCAAGCAGACAACCTTACTACCAGGTGTCTTCAAAATAACTTACAAAACACCTTTCATGAGAAGTAGGAAAGCTTCTCATGAAGTAGCAGGTAGCTTTTTCTAAATTTAAACAAACTTTCTTTCATTACAAAACTGACAGCTTTCATCTTTCCCAGCCCCGAGATAAGACAGAAATTTCCGATCCAGAAAGATGCAATTTCCCAATGCAATTCTTTTAATTAGTGCAAAAGGAAAGGTCTCTATGAAAGGCACAAGCCTTTTTCCCCCCCACTTTCCCAGAACTTCAGCTAAATAGCTATCAGGTTATTTTTCAGAACGATTTAAAGGGCAGCTGACAGAAGCAGTAAGATGCAGTCCTGTTCTTCAACTCAACATCTGAACTGCAAAACTGTGTACAGCAAAAAGGGAAGGGAAGTAGAAAATTCAACAGGATGAAGAGCAAAGGTTGAAGTTTCATTTTTATGAAGCTCAGTTTACAAACACTGCTAAATACAGACATGTAAGCTTTTATCCCCTTTGAAGTCATAACTATTTAAAAGGCAACTATCATTTATAAACTCTTGTGAAATCTTCCCTTCTAGTTTCTAAAAAAAATCCAACCAACTAACTCCACAAAAAATCCAACATATATGAAGACAATAATTCTAAAATCATCATCTTCCATAAGATGGGCACTCTTTCTCTATTTGCAAAATCACAAAAGATATCAAAAACTTATCTCCATGCACACTGCAGTAGGCAGTTGTGAACTCAGCAGATCTGCAGAAAATAACCCAAAGGTTTTATCAGATCAAATGCTGAAACTAAGCAAATAAATACTGAATACACTGTATAAAAGGGCATTCTTATGCAATATGTGAATTATCCCCATTCAAAGTACTAATAAAGCTTCTTTTAATCTTGTATGATGTTTTAGCAATCTCCTTCCAGATAGACCACTTATAAGCTAAAGAAAAAAAAACACCAGATCTAGAAAGCCTGATGAGTGAAAAAAATGAGTAGTTGTTATGGCTAGACGGATGATTAGTGAGGGACCTTGTTACAGTTACCAGATACGTGAAAATATACAAGGCTGTAAAACAAGAACGATGAATTATTCAACAGATCTTTGAGCTTTAAGACAAAGCATGGCAGTCCCTAGCAGCAATCAGTGTGACTTAGACTGGCATCTAGGAAACCATTTGTAGTCTTACCATTTCATTGAAGTTATTTAGGCAACATAACCAAACCATTAAGAATGGATGAAGTATAGGTTATCGTGCCCTATATCATGAGGAACAACAAGGAGGCCTTCCTTCCAAATCCTGTCAAATCACATGAAATTTAAGATCAGAGAAGAACAAAAGAGATTAAACAATTTCATTCTACCACACACCAGAAGATATAGACATAGATCTATATGTATGTTTGTATGTATGCATGTATGTATTCTCCCATGGTGTAACAGTTACACATATTTTTAACTACTGCCAACACAAGCAGTACAGCAACTTGATTTATTACATGCAGATTCTTCTGCATTGTTGCTAAACAGTACACTGGTCCAAAGTTACTAAAATACTTTAAAAACTATACATTATGTAAACAAAACATAAATAAGACAGCATAGTTCTTTGTACATATTGTTTAGTACAGGTTTTTAGGAGCTCAGGAATATGTACAATTCTATACTATAGATTGCATTTTTACAATGCATAACTGTCTTAAGAGAAACAAGCCAAAAATAAATTTGACAAATAAAAAGGAGATATATAGTGTCATAAACACACTGGCAAACAGTCCATAGTGTAAGATGGAACATGTGCAAAAGGCGAGACTTCTCTAAACTTGAATTCAGTTTAATGAATTCACTGGTCATTTCTGAGACTTTTACTAAAGAACTCTCTGAAAACTTCTGACAAACTAAAATTTTTCTTTCTCCAAATCCCCACAGGTAAACAGGTAAGAACTGTAACCTCGTTAATATTGAGTAAATCAATTGTTTAAAACATTGTAAGAAATTATTCAATAGTTACAACTTCCAAAGTTTGAAGAATGCCCCAGAATTTCAAAGTGGCTCATTTGCAGTAGATTCAGGATGCAGCTTTGTCAAGTTTATCAAGGCAAGATGACTGAGATGCAGGGAAGACTGTGGCAGGATTTCTGCTTGTGGAAACAACAACAGGAAGCAGTGATGAAGACAGGGAAGGAACTTTTGGTGCTGAAGTATTTAGAGTATTCAGTATGGCTCCCTCTGGACTGACCAATAGTTTTTTGATAGAACTGTCTAGCTGAAACATTGATGTGTTGTTCAAATGAGAATTTGGAGGATGAACAGCAGAAACAGAAGATGTAGCTACATTAATGGGAGACTTTGTCACTGAAGATACAGACAGAGTTACTGCAGACAGTGGAGTACATGAGCTAGCTGGAGTACTAAATATCTGGGGTGTTGCATGTACGATGGGTAAAGCATCTGCAGCTCCAAAAGAGTTCACAATTTTTGTAGAGCTTTTCAAAGGATGTTTTGGTATTTGCCAACTTAATGAATGACTTGGTGCTAGGATGATTTTTGAGGTTATTGGATTAACAGTTGGTACACCTTGAGGCTCTTGACCATGGTTAATTGTTAAAGGAGTCTGTTTTGTATTACAGGAGAGAAGAAGAACATGGCTGCCAGCTCCAAGGCCTTGTAGTGGAACAACAAAACGAGTACCATTAATCATTATCTGAGTTCCAGGTGCCAAAGGCATACAAGTGTTAATAACTATTTTCTGCTGAGTGGAAGGTTCATTCAATGGAACTCCTCCTGTTTTGCTTGTTACAGGGGGTGAAGCTTCAGACATCTGAACGGTAGAAGCACAAGCATAATCATGACTTTGTCTCTCTGTTCTGGGAGGCACCTGTTGGCATTGTAGGGCACAAAGATTGGGAAAACTAGTTACTCCACCTGTATTTGGTGATGGAGGGGGCAACATACTCTGAGGTTTGTGAATACCTGCATGACTTGACACAGCAGCTGAAATTCCTGATGACTGAAACTGAACCAGTGTGGGCAACTGTCTTCTTGGTACTGGAAGACGAGATGGGAGTGCTGCCAACTGAGGAACTGTATGTAACACCTTAGTGGGGGTGGCCGCAGGTCCAGGCAAGCTAATGACTGGAAATTGCAGAGCAGATGCTAAGTTTTGAGGAGATACTGTTGGCTGTGTTGAAATCAGCACAGATGAAGCAAGATGTCCTGTTTTCACAGTTGACATACCCACAGTATTTCCAATATTTGATGCACCAAGTCGATTACACAGAGCTGGCCTTATTCTGGAGGGATCATTGCCACCAATCAAGACAGTAGGCTGTGCCCCAGAGGAAGTTCCACTCGATGTTACTGAAACAGATTCTATTCGTGCACTTGCTGTTGTTATTGTAAAGGCCTTTTCAGCTTGTGTTGCAACACACACAGATTCACTAGCTGACATGGCAAAACTTGGAACAGGAACCACAGTACTACTTGTCAAGGATGGGGCCAAGGCTGTCCTCTTTTTGTCTTCTCCTTTAGAAATGCCAGAGTGCAATATATTAACTGATAGGGCCTCCTGTGCACTGCCTTTAGTATTTACAATGGTCTGACCAATATTTAATCCAATTTTTACGTCTTTTACTTGAGCAATAGTTGGTGATGAGCTTATTCTTACTGGTGTTCCTACTGTAGATGGGATCAAAACCAACTGTGGTTGCTCTGTGGCATTAACAAAGGTTTTGTTTAGGGAAGAAGGAAGGTTCTGTTTCAATGACTCTGCAACTAGACTGGCTGTTGATGGGCCATTGGCAATTTGTGTGTTAATGAAAACCAGCTTCTGAGCATTAACAGCAGTGGATGTTGGACAGGATATAATACTGACCCCTGATGCCCCAGAGGGAGACAAAATCGGTGGATTTGTGATTAATGTAAATTTCTGGACTGGAGTACCACTGATTAACTCTCCATTTGCTGCAGAATTTGACTCAGATTGTGTAACAGATTTTGTTTTCACTTTAGTATCCTCTTGAGGCTTCACAGAAGAATTTGGAGTTTTGACAATATTACTTTGTCCAATGCTAGTCACACTAACAGGGCTGTTTGGAGTTGAAGACACCAAATTGCTAGTTAATGCAATGGAGGATAAAGAAGACACATGGCAGTTCTCTCTTACTTGACATGAAGAGTCCTGAACAGCTGGCTGCTGTAGTGTGAATTTGGTATTTTTCTCCATTGCCTGGCTAAAATCAGCAGGGAAAGCTGGAATGTTAACTGGAGAAGCTGTTGACGGGGCAAATCCAGAAGTAGATGATTGTCCAATATCTGGGAGACAAGATGCAGCTGTTGGTACAGATGGAAGACTAGAGCATGATACTGCTGTGGTTTTTGGCACAAGAAAGGCCTGAAGTTGAGATGTGTAAGTGAAAACTGAACTAGGACATAAACTACTAGGTGAAATCTGGTCTGGGTTTGTTTGCACTTTAACAATTCCAGTGTTTCCACCTCGTGTTGTGACCAGAATAGATTGTGATTCTCTTACACACACTGTCTTTAGCTCTTGCTTAGTTTCAAGAGAGTCAGTTTGCTGCTGTGATGCAAGACTATGAGAGGCAGAATCAGTGCTTGTAGATGTACTTAATGCTGTTGCTGGTGTCAAGGATTGGCTAGCTGTGGAAAAAGTAGGTGAAGCCAAAGACACAGGCAATGTAGCAGTCGAAACAGTAGCCTTGATTTTGTCATTTTCACTTTGGCTTATCTTAATTATTGGTAATAAGTTATCTGCTGAAGTTACATTAGAAAATGGTTGTGTAGTGTTCGTGGGACTAGTCACTTGTGATGAGTTGGTAGCATTCTTGCAAAAATCTGTAGTGGGTGACTGAGTGGCATTTACAGGGCCTGTTACCAGAACAGGTGTTAAAGAAACACTGATGTTTGACATTTTTGGTAAAGATGTACAGTGCATCTCAAATGATTTTTGTTCTAGTGACTGAATATCCCTGGACACAGTTTTTTCTTCCTTCTGCTGAAGAAGAAAATTCTTAGGTAAAAGAAGAACTTGTTGCATGACTTTTTCTCCATTTTTAGGGTCAATCATAGCCTGCATTTGAATTTTCACTGAGCTGTTGGGAACATCTAATGGTACACAGTGGCCATTTGGCATTTTGTATACCATTTGTAAAGGAGTCTTTGAACTGGCCTGGCAGGGCAATGCTGGTTTGATCAGCGATGATTCCAAAGCTGGTAAAACTGACTTTTCAGAAGTAGACAAGTTCATGCCTGCAGGAGGCAACAGTTGATTTGTTAAGGTCACTTTGTTCCCAGTATTCTTGGCAAGCAAGGCCTGGATGGGTTTGGTCCCTTTCAGAAAGTTTGATACTGATGTTGCAGGATCTGTCAAGGAAAGCAACTCTAGAGCTGACCCTTCAAATTCTTTCAGCTCAGTCAAGCAACTATCTGACTGCAGGCTACTTTCTGAACTCTGGACCACAGCGTCATTAGTGCTCAGTTTAGCTTTCTTCCTTGGTGAAAGCTCATTAGTGCTTTCATCCAGGCAACTATTTTGCTTGAACTGTCGTTTAACGCATTTGGGCAGTGTCTTCTGTAGCTCTTTAGAAGCTGATTCTTTTTTCAGAATTCTGTTTTTTCCTGCAGGTAAATTCATCTCTAATAGTTTCATTTCATCTGCAAGGATATTAAAACAGAAATCTGTTTTACATGTTTGCAACTGACACCACTATAAAACAGTTTTACAGTGTCTCAGTAAAGGCATTACACTAGTTTGCAAGAGTAAACCTATGTGGAAGGAAATGTCTAATTTTTTAAGGGCATCTGGTCAAGGACCTTTGCAATACAAAAGGGGGGTAACAAGGAAAGGAGAAAGTAATAAACAAGAACATACAGGGACTTAAACCTGACCAGCAATGGGGAGACAGTGAGGAAAACCAAACCTGGTCAATCAGATTAATTGATATGTGAGAGCATGAAAATGTATATTCCAGCAAGGTTATCTTGAGGGGGAAAAGCCAGGAAAAAAATTACAGAGATACAGATCTAACCAAATAAAAATGGAGACAATGTCAAGAAACAACTTCACCAATCACACCAATTGATGGGCTATCAGGAAACTGCAGAGGCCTCTTGCAGGAAGATCAACTTTTTGAATCTCTTAGATTATAAATGAGGGGAGTTCCTGGAGGCAGTGCCAGGAGGGGTGAGGGAATTGGTACAGCTATACAAACCCATGAATCAATGTGTACAGGCAAGGGGAGTTGCAAGGATAGCTACAAGGGGTTACACAGCCTGTGGGCCTGGTGCCAGCTGCTGGGGGATGAGTGTCTGTATCCTCCCCAAATCCAGTGTTCACTGATAAACTTCAAGCTAGGAGGGCCTGGGGGTCTGGACTGGCCTAACAGGTGGACTTCTGAATGGGGGATGCCCGTGTGACAAAGATGTGAATGCCAATGAGCATGTTTCATGCTGAGCATCAAGCTGGACTAGCCAGTGAGCAGGGGATGCATGAAGTGGTAAGAGGGCTGAGGATGCATGCAGGAGGGCCAGGTGGACAGAAGGGCCATGCATTGAGGTTTTCATTGCATGGGGCTGCAGGGGGTCCTCTCTGAGGAGAGAGGCCAGGAACTGTCTTGTGCCAGACACAGCTGGCTCCAAAACAAATTCACTGCAGGACATGGCTGAGCCTGTCAGCCAAGCTGGTGGTACCTCATGGATAGTGCTTTGTTGAAGTGTGTGACAGAGTGGACTGAGGAAAAAATGTAATCCTGTAAAAACCAAGGTCAGCAAAGAAGGAGGGGTAAGAGGTGCTTCAGGCACTGAAATGGATTCCCCTCCAACCCAGTAAGACCCCTGATCAAGCAGGTTTACCTGCTCCCATGGAGGACCATGCTGGAAGGTATGTACATTGCAGCTGCTTGAGGACCCAATTCTACAGCAGGTGAATAGAATGCCTTGAAGAAGTTGTAGCCCATGAAGAGCCCATCCTGGAGCAGGTTCCTGACAGGAACTGTGGCATATGGGAGATCCTCACTAGTACAGTCTTGTGCTGAAAAACTCTAGCCTATGGAGAGGACCCATAGTGTGCAGTTTGTGAAGCATTATATTCCGTAGGGGGACCCCACACTGGAGCATGAATGAGGAAGGAGCAGAAGGGACTAACTGTTGTCAACTAACCTCAATCCCCAGATTCAATCCTTCCTGTACCATTTGACAAAGGAGAAGGTAAAAGAATTGGGAATGAAGATGAGCCTTGGAAGAAGGTGGATACGTGAAAGGGAGGGGTTTAGGTTTTGTATTTGTTTCTCACCGTTCTACTCTAGTTTTAATTGACAACAAATTAAATTAATTCTCCTCAGGAGAGTCCATTTTGACTGTGACAATAACTGGTGAGTAATCTCCCTTGTCTGTATGTTGACCATTAAGCTTTTCCAGATTATCTTCTCTCCCTAGCCTCTTAAGGAATGGGAGGTGACAGTGGTTGGATGGGCATCTGGCAGCCAGTCAAGGTCAACCCACCATAAAAGTACATTCCACAAGGTTCTACTGTGTTATCACAGAAACAGTTAAGCACAAAAAATAGCAAACACTTAAATAAAGCAGAATTTTCATCTTGGTCATATCTGCCCTCTTCAAGTCTACATCTGACAGATATGCACCACAAGCTATTTTCATATTATCACAGTGCTAGAGTTAAGGTAAGAAGTAGGACACAAGCTCACATGGAAAACTTAGGTTCCCAAATCAACTCAATTCAGCTCCTGAATCAAGTTCAAGCTACTGCATTCCAGTAAATGCTTACCATTGTCTGAGTGATCTTTTTTGGGAACTCCTATATGTTCTGCAGACTCTGATGATTTACCGCATACTACTGCAAAAGATTCTTTGCCAGAATCAACTTCACTTTCATCATTACTCCACAGTTCTCTGGTAAATTTATCATGGTCTGGATGTCTTTTAAAGTCATCATAGTCCTTCTTCAATCTAGACCTTAAAAATAACAAAACTAACTTTACTAAAAAACCACACTTTTAAACATTAATTTTATTTGTTTTGCTGCCAAACTAAAACTTGGTGTAGACTTAATTTCCTGTGCCCTTCAAATAATTACAGTGTGGCCCTGTCTGCAAGTGTCTAAAACAGAAAATGTGAAATGACAGCAATGTCCCTTACTTTACCAAAACTGAATTCTATTTCATTAAGTCCTCTAAAAATAGCAAACAGACTGAGTCAAGTGACCATCACCATTTTACTGCATCCATATTCCTTTTCCTCCTTCATCTTTCATGTGATAAATACACCTGTACGGACTTGAGTATTAACTGTAAAAAGTCTACTCCTTACTTTGAAGGCAACCCCAAGAAGAGAATTAAGTAAATCTCATTTTTCTTAAACACATCATACCTTTGACTCAGCTATGAGACTGTAACACAACTTTCTCCTTATGAACACTTCGTTATCTCTGGCCCATTAGAACAGCCACTGTTATCATTACCACGGGTTCACATTCCACTAAAGAATGTGCATATGACAGAAATATACAAGTACTTCACTCATTTGAACACCATTCAGGAACACATCCACTTACCTTGATACTGCTAACCTGTATGTGTTTTCATTGCCCCTTCTTCTAAACCATTGTTTAGAAGGGATGTAGAGGCTATTTTAGGGTATAAATTCATTGAACTTCAGGATTCAGCTGGTGGTAACCAAAACAATGCCCAGAAGGATTATTTAGCAAATGAATAAATAGATTAGAGCAATTAACACCCTGTGTAGAATAGAATCTAGACTATTCTGGACCCAACCCTTATGACAGTAACAATAAGATCTTGAATTTACTCAGTTTTGCATTAGTATAACACTTGTTTGCACTGAATGCAGCAATGGCCAGCTGCTCTCTATGACATGGAGAGGGAGGAGCCAAGAATGATGTCACAGCTGGTAGGACATGAGCCTCACCAGACAGCAAAAGCTATTCCACTCCCTCTGGCTGAGTGTGCAGGGCAGGCCTAGGGATGGTAACTGGCTTCAACCAAGAGCCCAGATCAACAAGCAAATTCCTGGTGCTGAGGCAGGTCTGAGATCAAACTAGTAGATCAAGTTTAAGATCAGGACCAGGTGCAGTGATGACTGAGATCAAACTGGGAAGTCAATTCCAAGTTTAAGATCAGGACGAGGTGCAGAGATGGCTCACCCAGTTAAGTGATTTCTGGGCAGCTCCACTGTGGTGATGCAAGTACAAGGTCAGTCTGAGGATCAGTCCAGATCAGTAGGATCCATGGCCAGGCACAGTAACTGCTGTACTTGAGATGGAAACTGGCAACTGCAGCAGAGATTGAAGGCAGAATGACCTGAAATGGGGATTCTGGGCCCATGGACACACAGCACAGATGGACAGCCAGGTGGGGCTGCTAAGGGTTGGTGGGATCTAGTAATTTACTCCCAGCTTTGACACTCCCACTGAGAGCAGATATTGAAGCCTGTTTGAAGATGTTATGTGGACAACACTTCAGCTTTGCATCAGGATTTTGAGCTTGAAGTCTAGGTGTGGAAGAACTATAGGAGCACACCAGGGAACTACTACTGTACTAAAGTTTCTCAATGTAATTTCCTTTTTTCTTTTGAGGAACTTCCGCTGTGAGGCCAGTGAACAATTGTAATCAGTGGGCACAAGTGACTTTCCATTTTAAACCTTGCTGCTATTCAAATACAATTCAACATTATACTCTGTCATAATCTTGACAAGACCAGAGGACTTTTCAGAAGGGAAAGAAAAGGATTTTGATCATAAAGTCTGCTTCTACTAGTTAAAGACAATAACTAAGGAAGGAAGGAACACTCCAGACTCTTATTCCATACTGAGGCATCTGGAGAAAGAAGTGCTGCCCAGACCTTCATAGCTTAGAAGTGAAACACTGTTATTCAATGAGTAGATATTAGTGCTTCACTGAGCCACCCTACAGACAGAGTAACTGCAGTGAGACTTATGGGGGAATTGATGTTTACACCAGTGACTGATGTTTACACCAAATTTTGCTCAATTGCTTTTTCCCTTTTACATGACACCTTTCTTCACCACTGTCACTGGTGCTACACAGCTGCCTAGCAGCTGCACAATGAATTAGACCAAGACATTGACATAGAACCCCCCATCCTTGTTTCTTTCCTCCCTATGATTTGTAAACACTGTTCTTCAGATGGACCTGGTGCCTGGTATGCTATGTGTATGTCCAGTTATGTCATTGAAATACTCAGTGTTTCCTTGTTGAATAAACTAGAGTTACAGCCTAAGACATCCATACCACAAACATGAGTGAATTCAGTTAATTCCAGCACACACACGTAAGATCTCAACTACCCTATTCCAGACTAAAATTTACCCCTATCAGTCACAGCTCATATATACCATTCAACTCCCTTTGCGTGACAGTTCTGTGTTCTGTAACCACATTGATGCAGCACTGGCAACAAACAGAAGCTGGATGCCACTGTGCTGCTAGAAAGTTATGATCTTCTTGCCATCACTGAAATTTGGTGGGATGTGACTGGAGTGTGACTACTGATGACTACAGGCT
>JBBMKD010000115.1:46701653-46734507 GCA_037834095.1 Argya squamiceps | reverse complement strand
TCCAGCCTGTCCAGATCCCTCTGCAGAGCCTTCCTGCCCTCCAGCAGATCAACACTCCCACCCAGCTTGGTGCTGTCTGTGAATCTGTGAGGGTGCCCTTGATTCCCTTATCCAGATCACTGAGAATGATATTAAACAGAGTTTAGTTACCATCTTGTTCCAAGTAGTGACAAGTAAGACACTATTTTTTTTCTGGAAACACAATAAAAAGTATTATCACAGGAAAATAACAGAGGAAAAAAAGGACTAGACAGAGAAGTATAAAATGTGACTCTAGGTTATGTCAAGCTACAAGTAAATCTCAAAAATGCAAACACAATAAAAACACATTTTAGAAATGGGCTGAATGTTTCCATATAAATACAAAGAGACATTAATCACATTCAACTGAAAACTTACCTTTTAAAACAAGGTTTCTGACATCCAGAGCAGCCAGGAAATGCTGACTCCACTCTCTGTGATTGATGCTCCAACACACACTATTCTGGTAAACTTATCATGGAACCCCATAGCAGACTGGAGCCAGGATATTGACACATGGGGTAAAGACTGAACTTTTTATAGGAGTTTTTGTTTTGCTTTTAAATAAACACACACACACAACACCACAATATTATGCAGTTTTATAAGACTGTCTGTAATCTTTACTTAATATCCCAGGGACATAAAGTAAAGAAAATTAGTAATCTTATAAAACCATGTAATATTGTTGAAAAGGGGTGGTGGTGGAGGGAGAAAACTCACCCTTAACAGGCCTGCTCCATTCTGCTGTGGGGTTCTGTGGTATGTGTGACATCACCAGGCTAGCATTTTCTAGTGATGTTACACAGAGAGGGAGTTGGTGATCTCCAGCTGCTTTGGACAACAGATACCTAAAGAAAAGAGATCAGTAACTTTTCCAAGTCATATATGGATTAATGTTGAATGTTCTTAATAACTAATTTATGGGCCAAATACTACAATTTCAGGCACTTACTTCCAATTTTGACTGAATAAGAATGCATGACAAGATCACATATTCTTACTATGCAAACTCATCTTATTATTGAAAGTGTTTTAATTTTGAAAATGCTTTGAGTTCTCTTCTACAGTGAAAGTTCCTGAAAGTCAGTATCTTGTATTTTACTTTCAGCAACATCATTCTGAACATTATAAATATATATCAACAGCTAACCAACCTCTGATATTCTTTGAAGACTGGGATTAAGCAGAGTTAGGAAGAATGACTGGTAGTAAATTATAAAACAAATTCACTTATGACATCTCTTAATCAATTTTATCTTTGAGCATTTACCAGCAACTAATGAAAAGTCCTGACTCCAAAACACAGTTTCATGACCTAGATATCTGATCACACCAAGTTATATCCTAAAATGATCTCAAACTCTTTTCTTTCTAATACAAGCAAATAAAGTAAAACAAAACAAAACGCCAAAACAAGGTGCAATAATTTTTTTGCTACCAAGATCGTCTTTGTCTCCTGATTTAATTCATTACTATGAAATGGTTTTCATTCAGAGGTTTAGTCACATGTTCAAATTTTCTTTAAGCAAAATTACTACACAATCATCACTGTGTTGATCAATATACCACATTTTTTAAAAATATATAAATATATAATAAATATATAAACCACAAAAATACAAGAGAAAGTTTATTATCAGCATGAACTTACTTTTGAACTGAGAACAGTGAAATTATCCAGCACTGAACTGTCCCATTTTACTCCTCTATCAGAAGAACTTCAAAGTTATTAACTAACTTACACTTCTGCAACTTACAAAGAAATTGGATGTATGTAGTATTTTAAACTATTTACAAAATTCTGTGTCTTTTAAGTTGTTAAGATCTTACTTAACTCCCTCTCATATATCTGAGTATCTTTATCTTCTTAACTCTGGATATACAAGTGTTTCTGTATTCTTCAGATAAGCATCTTAAAAGGAGCTGTTTTACTAGTACTGTGTGCTGACAGGAATCCCTCGAAATATTTCTTCAAAACAACGTACTAACTGACCAAAATCCAAAGCATTGTGAAGTATTCTGAATACATAGTGGTATTTCTGTGACAAAAATGTATGGGTACACACATTCATCTCTGATGCAGAACCCACACTTTCACATTTGTAACTGTAGAAAGGTGTGTGGCAAAAGTGGTTTAAAAAAACTTCTCCAATAAAATACATTTATTGGAGGTTTAGTCAGTCACACACAGAAAGGCGTGAAAGATCAAGAGAAAATAGTTGTGAAAAAAAGTAAACAATAAAGACAGAAAACTGGAGAAGCTAAGAAAAACTGAAGACTATGGCAAAAATATTGAATGCCAATGAGACAAGCAAATGTTAAAAATAACAGAGAAGACAATTATTCTGGAGAAGATTTCAAAAATCGAAGCTCAGAATTGGCCTTATCCATTCATATTGTACAACTAAATGTTGCAAATGCTCCGCATCTTCAATCCGTCCTCAGAATTACAAGAAGGTGCATGGATGTAAATGTGTAAATTTCTGTCTCAAAATTTAGTATTTTGAGCTCATATTAGTGCTTCCAAGAGATGCAGGCAAGACATAGAGAAGCAATAACAGTATTTGGAAGTGACAAAAGAACAAACCAAATGTTCAGGATAAGGACATAAAAAGAGAATAGGTTAGATACCGCATAGATGAAGATACATACTAACAGTGAAACTAGGCTTAAATTAAAATGTTTCAGCTTCAAGACTTGAAGTGTGTCAATTAATACCCTCAAACCCTAGTATTTATTGGTATCTCTTATTGAAGCTCACTTTATCAGCAGTTTAAACCTGCAAATGGGTGTGCATACACAGATTTCTGAGATTATAGTATTTTCTCTGTGTGGAGAAGATTTACATTTATTAAATACATGTATTAAATGCTGATGAAAACAAGAATAATTGAAGACCTTTTACAAGCATAAGTCTCAAGCACAGCACGTATTTCTTTGGGGAGGGAGGAAGTGGTCAGGGCAAGAGCGAGCAGGAATGGGGAGAAGTTAACCTTGGTATAAAAACTGAGTAAGATTTAACACAATAACAAAAATGTCTCCATAGGCCACAAATGAGAAGACACAGTATATTTTTCCACTTCATTGTTTGCAAAGTTAATGTCTGAATGACTATAATATTAGTAAGAGCCCTAAACTGTTTTTGATGGTTACATGAGTTTCTGCTGAAGGGAAGTTCTTTTGAAGTCGTTGTAGATTCTTCTCTAAAAACAGTATCCCTGCCAAAAATTTTCAAACGTGATAATATGTCCTATTTCTTTGCTGAACAGAGAGGGAATATTTTATAAACTTATAAAATTAAACATTTTGCATTATTTTTTCCATGTATTAACATATTTTAAAACTAAAATATAGCAAATCAATGAAAAACCTCAGAAAGCAGTCTCCTAGTTTAGATACTTACATCTCATGAACAAATTTAACAAATTTACAGATTTCGAAATTTAGCTTATTTGGAATCTCATAAAAAAACACACAAGGGAAGCATGTTCTACTCTGGACCAATATATTCCTTTGAATAGCACCATGAATGAATTTCTGTCTGAAGACAGAACTATTCTAACTATTTCTGACCTAAACCAGTAGGTTTTTCACTTCAAATTTTCAGGTGTACTCTGAAATACATACTTTTGCTGGTGACTTAATGCTGCAGAAAACCTCAGTTTGCTTTCAGGCCTTTCAGACTCACCTGCCTAAAACAAATATCCATTTCCAAAGACAGACAAAGGCATTCAGCCTCCTGGGACTATCTTATTATAAGCTCCAGGAACAATAGCAGAACACAAAACCTTTAAAAGTGAGGATTTTATGGTTTTGGCTATTAAGTCAAGAACATCAGGGTGTTACATATTTCTGCAAATAATAAAGCCTTTTCTCCAAACCATAATTAGCTGTTACCTTGGCTCATGTCCTTTAACTAATCCTTCCCTTAATCTTTGTCTGACTTTTCTCTCTCTCTAGGGATGATGAAGTCTCCTTTTCAGGAAGGTACTGCCCATTATTTGTTTTAACCTTCTCAGCTTAACTGTAGGAATCCTGGGCTCTAGCCTGCTTTCTCGCTCCCTAGATGCCATGCATTTATCTATCAGATATGGATAAAGCTTTGTACTTCAGTAAACGAGAAATCTTCCTAAGTTCATGTAAAAAAACCCATTCATATATTACTGCAAATTCAGCTAGCACCTGCAAAAAAGCCCTAAGTTCATTATTATATGCAAGTACCTGCAGTCCTGTCACTTTGATACTATACAATGTGAAGAAGGATTTGAAAAAAAAAAAAAAAAGTTAAAAATTAATTTCTGCTATGATATGCAACAGTTAAGTACATACAACTGATCAACTAGGCAGCTAAATTAATAGTTTCACACACACACATAATTACATCATATCACATGAGAGGCAGATTATCTGAAAGTCAGTAAGAAGATTTCCATTCGCACTCCCAAGTCCCATTGATTGACCAGACAGAGAAGGCTTAGGGAAAAGTGGGATCCAAAATGCCAGAGACTGATAGTTGTAATCCAGAGTATTGATCTGACAGAATGCATTACTTTACTGCCTCTTCTCATAAAAGCAATGCCATATATTAGAAGAAGTCTTTATGTGATACTAAATATACTAGCAAAACGCTTCTCTATCATGTGTGTTTGTCAAAATTAGTTTTTCAGCAATACCACTATGAGCATGGAATTAAGCTACTTTGCATATCTTGGTCAATTTCTAGTTATAGAAAATTTCTAGGAGCTCACATTCAACAGAATGGCCATGCATATTACATATACAGTCTACATTTTAAAAAAACAAACAAGAGCTTAAAATGCAGTAAAATATAAATAGAATTTTTAGCCAGTATCTTCTTCTACTTCAGGTTCATAATTGTTTACTGACTGCTTGCAATGTCACCCACATCTTATCTGTGTAAGTATTAGCAACAAAAGAGACCTAATTTCTACTAGTGTCTAATTTCCACTGCTGTAAATTCCGGGTTTTTTCTATCAATTCAACCTTTACTCCAGTTTTTAAAATTAAAGGATGCAACTACACATGTCAAAAGCAATGTACAAGAGCTAGAAGAAATTCTAGGTTAGATGTTCCTTAGGGTATGAATGAGCCTTTCACTAGGCAGTGCACAAAACATTAAACTTAAAGTCCTCTAAGTCCCCTTTCTGCACCTTTCACATTCTTATTTCCAGTAAGGTACTTAAACAATAGCAAATCTCACTGATTTCTCCTCTCTCTCTCAATGTTTAATATGTGGTAAGGAGAGGAATTGTTCAGTAGCTGAAGGGATAGACTTTTTAGAGCACCCCGATGGTAATACCACATACAACTTCACTTGCTACACAAAGTTTTTCCTGTCAAAATCAGTCCCACTTTCCTCTGCCCATTTTGCAGATGGCCATTCATTTCAACCCATAGCAGAATACAAGCATAGGTATCTGTGCAACTCCATGATAAACTGTATCAGAAAACTGGTCTGAGTTACAAACAATTCACCAGCAGAAATAAGAAATCAGGTTTATCACAGTCTAACTCTCACTATGCAATGAAACAAAGAATTTTGCTAGCCTCTTGCATGTGATGGCACAGAAAACAGAAGCTTCCAGAGACAGAGAGAGTACAAACCATTTATTTGGCAGCAGTTTTGGCTTATGTCAGTTGAAAGCTTATGTGAAATTGCAGCGTCGCTTCAAAACTGTGCCTAGAGTTTAAGTACAGAGTTGAACGCTTCAAAATTAAAGAACTGAGGTGAAATTTGGTTTTCCACTCTAAACAGTTAGCAAACTAGCACAAAGCAAATCTCATCATGGGTATAACAAACTCACCAGTAATCAAGAAAAAGTGCTAGGCTTTTAAAAAGGAAAAAATACTACTCATAGCTATTTCAAAAGACAATATAGGTGTATACGAGTAGAGAACTAAACTGTTTTAATCAGTCAAACAGTGAAAATACTTTCCAACAGGTTTATTATTTCATTGTTGCAAAAGAAACTTGTAGAAACGCCCAAAATTAAAATTATCTGTTACTTTCATTAACATAACCCTATTCTAATTTTCTTTTAACTTGCCAAACAAAAGTATGTCATGTCATTTGTTGTCTCAAGTTGATGTTGTGAAAAGTATCACATACAACCAGTCCAACTACCTACAAAAAATGAGGGAAAACAGTGTAAGTTCATTCATACTAAAAAGACCCTGTAGCTCAGCTCTTTCATTATAGTCTCCATTACCTCTAAGTTCTGCAGAAGGAATTCCTTTTGTATCCTCTAGAATGGTCTTCAACATAACAAAAGGGAGGTTACAATTATGAAAAATTTATACTTGAAAGTCTTAATTTAAAGTTAAATAAACTGTACTTCTAAAATGTGTTGGTATTTAATATAAAAGTAAAGCTTGACTTGAAGACTCTTCTCAGTAGCATGTGCTAGCAACTACTATACTGAAATTACCAAGGAGGTTAGTTGTGAAGAAGAAAGATTCCTATGGCTTCATCCAGGTCATTATTGCAAACAAAAAAATCAATATTAAATTATCACAAAGTAGTAAGAACATCACCATTTTTCAGTCAAAAAAAGGAAGTCCATGAACAGCACTTAAGTGCCATCCTATTAAAATAAACTTTCACATTAGGTAGAATTTCTATTATCAAATTAGAAGATTGTTTTACTTAACAGATTAATTTCAGAAAAGATGGACAAACTCAATTCTGGATGCTTCTGAAACTGCCACTGTCATTTGCTTAGAGCTGAAGAATGAAAGTCCGCATTTTCCCCAGTTTTTCAGATATCAAACACAATTGATGGTGTTAGACATCAAAACTTAAATCCTAAAGACTGTCCTTACAAAACAAAACCTAATTTTTGGAAGTTCAAATTTATGATTATTCACCTAATTTAACAGTTTTCTATTTGTATGTTTAAAAGGTAACTATGACATCTGCCTGATAAATATCTTTTTCAAAATCAGTATCTCACCTTATTGTTTCCTCATAGCTACTTCTTCAGCAATTAATCCTAACTCTTTTTCTTTACATGAAATCTCTAACAACACAAGTGTTTAGAGACACAGAATCATGATCTGATAGGTCTATAAAAGCACAACCAAAGATTGTCCTTACCTCACAATTTCTGAATGCTGAATGAATTCTATCTTAATTCCCCTGTACTTAACTGCTTGGGTTTTTTAAGATGGTGCAATTAGAACTAAACATAGTATTCCTGCTGAAGTCATGCAACTTACTTACATAATGACATTATCAGATTTCAGTTTGAAGTGCAATTATGACATATTTAGCATTTGTCTACCCTTTAAGAAGTCCTGTTCCTACAGTTTTCCTAGCAGACTGAAAGTGTCACCTATACTAAGGTTATCGAAATGCTCCAGTAGCATACTCTAGTTTTTGGCTTTTTATCCTATTCCTGACATAGCCTTTCTGATAACCTCTTGGCATTCTTATGATAAAACCAGTTTGCAATTCAGCAACTGCAACGTAATTTCAAGATTAGGCTGGTATTATTCCTTTGCCTACATTAACAATTATTAAGCTAGTTATCTGTACTGATACTCAGAATCCTAATTTATTTTGTCTCTCTTCTACCACAGCTCTCTCCCTCATTCAAACAACTTAAGAATATATTGATTCTTCATGAGACATAAACTTTCACTTGAATTAAAAGCTGTCTGATTTCTAACATAGAAAAATCAACACATCTAACTACTTATTTTCATAGAAATGCCACCACGGAAGTGCCTACCAAAGATTCAATAAACAGAACTACAGTGAAAAAAGTAGTAAGAGTTCACTATAGAGGGCTGTTTAAATGAGTATTCTTCACGTATTTAAACCCATCCAGAACCCTAATAAGAATCACTGCCTCCTACAAAAGGCCAGATATGCTGGATTCTCTTGTCTGTCACCGTTGAGGTTTTCAGTTGCACAGACTCAGCGATCCCGTGTATATTGGTAAAATTTGTATGTCAATCTGATATCAAAAGCCGGATAGCATGCTTTCTGGTACAAATCCTTCAAAAAATATTAAACACAGTAAATTTTAATAACACATGCAAAAAAGAGGAATTAAGAATTTTAACTCACTAGAAGTTCTAATCAAAACTGCACAGGCAGACATGAGAATTCTATCCTGTAATTACTTGTTGATAAGAACTTGTCCTCAGGGCAAAACAGTCACATGTTTAATGGACTAAATATCACTGTCTATATTTTGTTTTGGCATAGAGAATTGCTAACACCGGTAATGAATTCAGTTACCATAAAAACATTGAGAACAGAGCATAACACAGAAAGCATTAAGATTACAGTCCCCAAGTATCAATCAGCCTTAGGAGGTTTCAGGCAGTTACTGAACAGTATAAAAAAGTTCTGGTGACAGGCCTCAGCAAGTAACTGTTTCATATCCATATAAGAGAAAGCTTTTAATGTCACATACCGATTTCTTTTTAATGTCCTCCAGATCTTTGAGTTCATTCTCAATCTTTGTGATTAATTCCCTGAGTTCATCAAGATTAGTGCAAATAAGCTAAAAAAACAAATGAACACAAACACTTGGTGATGTGGGACTTGGAAAATGTACAGTGAAATTAAATAAAATATAAAAGCACATTATTACTCAGTGCCACAATTTGATTTTTATTTTCTTATAGTATTTTTAAACATTTAAAAAACCAAAACAAACAAAAAACCAGGACTTGTTGAGAGGAACAAAATCTAAGTAGAAAATACTCTTATTCTTCAGACAAGCCATATCACTACCTGTAAGCTTCCATTTCAAAATGTAAGAATTTTCTTAGAACTTCTGTGAATGACAACTACCAAATTTGTATCAATTACAGGGATGACTTTAAAACAGCTCTGAGTACATCAACTTCCAGGCAAAACAAGCATACTAGCTTTGTAGTAGGCTGTGTTTATAACATATTACACTTGGTACAACTTTTCCTGGACATAACCTTATATGTTTACACAGAGTATTCCATCCCTGGATATGTTCGAGAGGCATCTGGCTCTGCTGATGTGGTTTAGGGCTTTTGGGGTGACAGTGGCAGTAATGGGGAGACGATTGGACTGGATGATCTTGAAGGTCTCTTCCGTCTTCCTTGATGATTCTAAGGCAACTAGTTACCTAATAAATATACTTACTTAATGTATTTTTTGAAAAAGTTCAATATTCTTCTAATTCTTGTCTTTAGAATCAGCTTTTTACATTTTTTTCCTTTCATAAAATAGATGCTATTTTCTTGAAAAAATTGTCAGATAAAGGTGATTTGTATATTTTGTCTTACTATCATCTAGGGCAAGTTAAAAAACTAGACTTAAAAAAATAGAAATTATTAAGATGTTAGGTTCTTTTGGATTATCTTATATTAAGACTTGCTTCATTTGAACACCCTTAGATGGACATGTTTTCCTTTTTACTGAAAACACATTGCAATAATTTCAGAAAATCAAATTTAAAAAACCCATACAAAACTCACTCTCACATTTTAAAATGTTTTTATCAAATAATTGTTAAGTATATTTCCCAAATCAGTAACTTATAAGAATATATTTTTACTTAAAATTCATGAGCAGTTTTAGTTTTTCAACTAATTCACATTAAAAAAGCACCTTCGCTAGTCACTATTGAAACACTGAATTAACACGTTCAGCAAAATAAAATAAATTTTAGCAAGAAACCTCTAGTGCACACATGCCATTATTTTCATAACATTGTGTACATTTGAAGCATCGAGGAAATGAAGCAACTCAAAATCAAAGTTTACCGTTTTCACATTTATCAAGTTTAAAATAGCAAATTAGTATGGAAATTGGCAGTGTCTTGCCACAGATAATGTATGCAAAATTTAGTTGTGAAAAGTATCTCAACCCAGAAAACAGAACTACTGTGGGTAACTCTATTAGGTTCAAAATGCATGTCCTGCACTTAAAGGAGTCCCAAATACCTAAAATATAAACCAAAGCAAATACTGGCTGTGTCTGGCCTGTGAAGTAATTTATGACATGATATTATTAATCAAAATTACATCACAAAGTCCTCGACGAAAGTCAATAAAGACATGGATAAAGGTTTTCCCTACACAATTCTAACCCGTTTTTTGACTATACACTTGACAATTCAGTTACTAAACCCTATCATTGTTTTCTATTTTCCCCTATGAGGCCAATCCAAACTACATCAATGGGAAAAACAATGCCAACAAATAAAGTTTAATTGCCTTGGGGTTGGAGGTGACAGCCAAGTGTAATCAAATCTCTAAGTCACAATTTTCATCAGATGAGATGTACATTTGAGGGTCATAACTGTGTGTCAATTACCTACTGGTGAAACAACAATGGTAACAGCAGCTGAGCTTGGAGGATTTACTGTCAAAATTAGTTTAGAATTTTAAATACTGTAATACTGTTCTGAAAAGCACTATAGAAAGGGTTCAAGAAAAAACTTGGATTTTTTTCATTCACAGTATGATTTGAGATGAGGAAAAAGATGCACACTGACTGGGAAAAAGCTAATTCTAAAACTTCTCTCATATGGTTAACATTTCCTATCTTAGAGAACAAAGCTAGCATTGTGAAGGAAGGGTGAAAAGAACAGTGATGAAAATAACAAAGTGTAGTGTACTTCATATATTTTGATATGGACTCTAGATGCTATTTCTTCCGATGAGATTCTTATTTATATTTCAGTGTTCTTTGCTCATGGTTGGTAATTGGTGGAACTTAATGATTCAATTTTCTGCAAACAATATTGCCTTCTAACTTGTTTTGTATGTTTCAGTGGGTAAGTTAACGTGAAGGCAAAAAAAAATAGATTTTGATGTTACAATCCAATAATTTTGTCACATTTTGAAACTGGTAGTTTCACCTATGGCTACTGAAGAACATGCCTTCTAATCACCTATCATCAGGAAAATAATCTGAAGGGAAAAAATGTTTCTGTTTTGAATTACCAGAGAGAGTGAAAGATTAGTCCCTATTCTCTAGAACACTACATGGTGGCTTAAAGGTCCAGGCTGTAAACATTTACATTAGTGTAATCTCACTAGTTGTGTACATGTTAACTGCAACAAAGGCATATATTTGGCACAGTACTTACTACAGAGGAACTTACTTTTCATAGGCAATAAGCACCCTGCTTTTCAATTGTACACAGTGAAAGCTTCAGATATTCAGTGAAATTTCAAATTCAGTGTTCAACTTTTATGTTATGATGCAATCTCAGATCTCAGTAATCTCTCAAAGACCCTGTAATCAACTTACAAATGAATTCTTTAACATCATAGAACCGTATCTAATCTGTGCATCTGTTGATAAATATAAACCTAGCATATTCCCCAGACCACTGATGCTCTTTCCTTGCCCCCTTAACTTCAGATACACTTTTTGCAGAATTTTTAGTCACTTCAACAGGGTGTCACACTTTAAGTTATTTGTGTAATGACTGTTATTTATAATTGTACTTCCTATGAAGCTGCTCTTTCATCACTGACATATACATACGGAAAATGTCCAGAGAGTCCCCTTTTGAGATCTGCATTTAATAGAGACCATAGCTGATAAAACAGAAATTGTTAAAGACACACTGAAACAGAGCATGCATGTTCCTTTTCTCCTTAATTATCATACATGTAGGTCTATACAGCTAAGTGTGTTAATGTACATGAAGTGAAAGGAGAAAAGACTGAGTGAAGCACTGGTAACCAAACTTAAATGTACTCTGTAACTGGGAAAAAAACCCAAAACACATTAGTGTCACTTCTGTACAGCACTGTAATCACTGTTATTTCTTTAAATTGTTAATGAGCAACAGTAGTAAGAAGCTTGGAACTCAGAATAACAAGCAAGAGACAACTAAATCATGATCTGTGAAGCCATAAACCCACTTCTCCAATGATTTTCAAAATATTAAAACCAGGACTTGTTTTTTGTGCATTTTTATTTGGTAGAAAGAATTTAATTTGCATCTGCTTTTGATTTGAGTTTATTTTGTTGTTTGCAGGGCTTTGGGTTTTTTTTTAAAGCAGCTTTGAGCTACTTATAAAAATGTCATTCTAAATGTTAGATTAAGTAGCACTATTACCTACTGAATTTTCGTTAATAGTTTATTTTGATTTGTGTCACTGCATATACTAAAAGTCTTAGTAATACTAATTTACTCTGCTTTAAAGCCAAGTCATGATTTTCAGAAGAACTATACTTAAGTACAGAACCTAATCTTATAAACTAATGTGCCTTCTGGTTGGGTTTGGAAGTTTTTTACATTCGGAGGTTGCAGGCACATGATACTTGAATTTTGAATGAATTCAAAATAATATGCATGTGGAACTTAATGATTCAATGAAAATTGAATCATTAAGTTCCACATGCATATTATACTTTTCAATTTATTAACTTTCACTCCAAAAGAACTGATGTGTAGACAAGAATAGCAAAATTCTTGTGGTTTTGCCCTCCCAGCATATCTCACAGGAACTGTAAGCTCTAAGCTGTTTTACCAAATATTTAAAAACTATATTTGTATCTTCAACCAGCTATATAATTTCATAAAGTTTGGCCATTCGTGTACGTGGGAAAGAGTATATTGAAGCATATATGTCTAGACTCCAAAAGTCTTAGTATTATTCAAAACATAAAAGGTTTAATATCTGCAAATTCTTCTAACAGTCGTACCTCCTGAAAGAGTGAGATTAAGTTGTTAAAAAGTTGTTAGAAAGCTCCCCATAAGATTAAACTGTTCAGTACTAAGCAGTCTGAGCCTCACCTGAAAAAGATATTAGTCCTAGCTTTGATCAAAAGAGGCAGAAGTGTCTTGTTACATTTTACTATAAGGTTTTACAGACAATAAATATACACTTAGATAGATATACATACGTTTTATCTACTAAAGCTAAAAGGTTGGGCTAAGTTTTAGACATTCTACTTAAATGCGGTTGTTTAACTATGTAAGAAATTATTTCTAAACTAACTGTATATATCTATGGCATGCAGATAATGTGCTTGTAAAAAAAAATTAGACACTTACCTATTTTTTGGAGCTGTTAGGAAACATTTTAGTCACCACCATTACAATATAAAGTCAATGTAAACTTAAATATCAGTCATTTCTCAACATTGACTGTTACTACCCAATTTTAACACAAGAAATTCTACCAGCTCCATCTGAAACACATGATCATGACGGAGTGATTCGGGGTGAGGGTATTACAAAACAGTCATGATTCAATGTGCGCCTGCTGGCCAAACCTGCACAGATTGCTTTCTGAAGTGAAAAAAACCCCCAAGATAGCCAAAGGAGAACTTCAATCCAAGCAGCCTTGCATACATAGAGAGCAACTTAGAATTGAAGTACTCTAACACTTCCATTACAGCACCATAAAACCATATTAGCATAATTAATACTCTTATTGCTTTCTAGAGCCTATGAGGTCCTAGAGGCCTAGAAATCACATGCTGGTAAGGAGTAACAGTTGGAAGCAGGGTAAGCACAGCTGTCTATAAATTTTTTCATGTTCTTCAGTTAACCGTGCCAGACTTCAATTCAAGAACCACATTGTCACACCTCATAAAAAAACAAGTAATTTTAACCCAGACAATTACATCTACCCTAAAAATGTCTTCAACAAGTCCTAGTTTTTACAGGCTTTATATTGTACCAGATATATCTGGCATCATAAACAATACTGAAAATGGTGTTCAAGCTGCACATCCTAAAAATGGCAAAATATTTTCTACCAAGAGAAGGTGAAATGTAGTTTCAAAAATATCAGTTTAAGCCTTTAAAAATAAAAGTTTCACTAAATATTTTCAAGGTCTCTATCAGAAACTAAGGACTTATTTCATAAACATTCCAATTTCAAGTGCTTACAACAAAAATTAAAATAATTTACCTGAAATTCTGGTATAGTAGACTTTCTGACACCTTTCCTCTTCTTTGTGATTGCTTTTTTAGACAGTGATTTTTTTCCTTGTAAGATTAAAAGAGAAAAGCTTCATAATGCTGTTCATTGCACTTTATTAATAAAACCAAAATACATACAGACTTGTAAGTTAAAATGCAACTAACAGATGGTTTTCAGTAAATCATGTAAACATGATGAATCAGAACTACACTCAACAGAAGCAAACACTGAATAAGTATCTGTGTACTGCAGTCTTTTGTGTGAACTGGAAGGAAAAAAAAGAAGAAAAAGCCTACTACAATTTCAATACAGCACCTAAAAATCTAAGTAATAAAAGTAACATTGACACCACTCTTCTGAAAGAAGTGAAATCCAGAACTTAAGACACAAACATAAGAAATAGAGAATCTTACCTGCAAGATTTGTCTCTCTAACAGTCTAAAGAATCACACACTAGGATCTGAGATCTCTGTATCTAATAGTAAAAAGATACCCTCAAAACACAAATAGTATCTAGAAATCCCTGACTGAACATACTGAATTTACCAGGGAAATTAGATTGATTTGCTTTTTCTGCCTGTGACAATACCTAACATTCTTAGAAGAAGACAAACAACTTCCAATAATGCACTTCACATGTAGCTGTGCTATATACAAGCGGATCTAACAAAAAATCTCTGTGAAGGTAAGGCAAGTGCTTTACTGCAAACAGTGTAAGAGTTCACAAGCCACATACATTTCTCAAATCAAGTAGTTATGTCACCAAGCAAGAGAGCGAAGTTTCTTATATGGTTATTTCTACAATGATCTAGTAAATTTAAACAAGATCATGTTTAACTTGTTCACTCAAACCAAAACCATCACTCTAACATTATCACTTGTTCCCATTCAGGAGTCCTAAACAACAATTAAAAACCTTAAACAACAGGAGAGTTGAAGAAAATAATGTGGAATTTGTTGTCAACTAGCAAAATTGCAGGCACTTGGTAATAATACAAGCACAGGCAGATTAGATATTTATATTAATGAAAATATTGGCAAAATTTCCACTTAATCTTCTTCCGTACAGATGCTTTATGTGTGTGCAAATGTGTATGTGCATGTACATACAAATATTCACAGATGCCTATGCACCAATATTTCCAGTTTATTACACTGTGAGTTTCCTGAACATCTTCCTGACTCTGAAATAAACACACTTACAGGACAAGGCACAGGGCTTGAAGAATCGAGATCTGAAACTCCACATTGTGGAAACCTTTGAAGCCCTCAGGGGAATCCCCAGGGCCTTGCCCTGGAAGAATATACCATAGAGTCCCCACCTAGAGTGAAAGAAAAGACTTCCCTCACGGTGCTTTGCAACACTGTGTGATCTACCCCGGTTTTGCTTTCCCCATATGCCCCTAATTCTTGTGGTTTCTCCTTTTCCTGTTTCCCCGCTGGTTGTGGAACCCCTGGAGGCCTGCCCCTGTACCCCCTATAGGGCACTGCCCTTTCCACTGCTCTTTGTATCGGCCCTGTGCCCTCAGACCATCGGTTCCTGACCCCTACTTAACCACTGAGCACCACATGGTCCAGGTCTTTTGTCCCTGATTCCCTTCAGCCTGTTGGAATACACCCTTGCTGGAATTTATCACACAAAAGCCCATCTTGCCTGTCTTCACTGAACTAGCCCATGGTGTGTGTGGTGTGTGCATTTGACTGCTTGACTGAATGCCTTACCCAAGCACCCTTTCCAAAAAGAGATGCTTATTGGGAATTTGGTAGCAGCAACCACCATCTAAATCCCATGTTGCTACACCACGTAAAATCAAATATTAAAATATTAAAATTATATATTAAAATAAACAAAACAACCTAGAAACTACCCATACCAAACATATTTAAAAATTTAAAGAGCCCTCAACTACCTCAACTATCAAAAACAATACTTATATATTTCACATTGGAGAACATGTGATAAAACACAGAATCTCATTTATTAGAATAACCTAAACATTCTGACAGTGGGAAAAAAAGTCAGCATTTTTATTATATGCTTTATGAATACAGCTGCATGCTACTACTGAAAACAATGCTATTCATTGAATAAACTAAAGTGGACACCTAGAAGCTTTCTTGACAAACTGACTCAAAAAGAAGTCTGGTCATATGGTGGATCCTTGCTCTAGCCCTTTCAAAAAATGTGATCTGGAAACAAAATGAAAGACAAAAAAATAAGGCAGCCAGATTGTCTTGCTTCTTTAAAAAGGAAAATTTTAATATGTTTAAAATAGAATTTTCATTTTACTTGAATACTTTCAACGTATTTTTCAACAAGTATTTACTTGACTATTTTCAGCATCCAGTGCTATATGATGTATGATGCAGTGCAATTCAAGAAGTAACAGTTAAACAGAAATATTCTTTCTCTTTTCCCCAATATATCCTTGTGAAAAGGAGGAAGAAATTTTTAGGAGTTATAAATAATTAGAAACCCAAATAAAATAAACACACATAATTTCTTTCTTCACATCAGCATCTGAAAAGCATGAAGTAAGAAAGATACGGAGCTACAGACTGACCAACAATTAAAAGAAACCATCTAGAAGTACAAGAAAATGAGCTTTACCCATTAAATTAAAAATAGAGTCTGACAAGCATACCTGTTATATGTATAAATGTGCGTACCAAAAGCCCCTCATAATTCCCAGGCTGGTAACTGCTATGAGCTAAGCATGCATCTATATACAGCAGCACCATAGTCT
The DNA here is from genome assembly GCA_037834095.1 of Argya squamiceps. Lineage (NCBI taxonomy): Eukaryota > Metazoa > Chordata > Aves > Passeriformes > Leiothrichidae > Argya > Argya squamiceps. The sequence goes on along the minus strand of JBBMKD010000115.1, from coordinate 46,717,822 downwards.
TTTTCCCATTTTTTTGACACCAGATGTCCTGTGGTACAGGCATTTTTGGATATAATCTATTAAAAACTAAAAAATACTAAAGCTACTTGTCCCATGGAAGAGAATTAATAAATACAGTAAACTACATATGGGAAATTCATCTTCTACCTCAGTAACACCCTTTTAAAACACAAAATTGATATTAGAAAGAAGTTGTAGTGCTAGTACTGACAATTTCTCCCTTTTAAAAAAGCTTATATCTGGTTTCCAAAAATAATTTCTCAGCTTAAACAATGGTAACGGGAAACCAAATCTTTCACAATTGGCAGTTATCTGTGATTCACATGTATTACATGGGTGAAATACATTTTTTTAAAGTGTCTAAAAATCCAGTTTTGTATCCCAGATGTGTGATGATTTTGTGGATTTCCACCCTGCACCCAGAAATGCAACCGTGTAATAAACTTAAGTATCTTCTCCATGTAATTGGTTATACACACCCAGCTACTAACACTGTCTTGGGATAACAAAATCACCAGTGAAAGGCAACTTCTCAAATCACTCCAGAGGTCTGCCAGACATCTTTTGTCTACAATCCTGGATGAAGAAACTATCTCAAAGCCTTATATTAATTCCTGAGCAGATGAGGTAATGTTTCTGACAGCACAGACAAAAGTGCATTTTGAATCATGGTGCATTGTGTCCTTCAGAGCACACTCAATGTACAAACACACTGAATTACTGACTAAAAGCAGTCAATTTAAAAAACCTTAGAACCTTTGTAGAACCGTACTAAACCTTAGTAGAACCTTATTAAATCCTTACTAGAAAAATATTTATATTTAAGAATCTCATATACATAATCTGCTTAGTTCACCTACTCAATTCAATACACCCTGCTTCCTGCCCACATTTAAAGATATTCCAGAGTAACTTTACATTCACTAGCAATTTCCTGGGCTGTAATTAGTAATTATGCCTCCACACAGCCTTTTCCAAGAGGCTCCTCATCTCAATTTGGTTTCAGTTCAGAGTGGAAGAGACTTTGAGGCATCTTACCCCCAAGAGAAGTTAATAGGAAGTCAACATTTTCTTAACCAAGAGCCCCCAAGCCAGCTCTGTGAAAATTCTTAAATATTAAACTTAAGTTCAGTAGATCCAGGAGAAATCTGACTGCCCTAGGTTTTCCTTTCAAGCCTAAACAAATTCTACTGATACTGTCAGTTAATAGATATGCAAGCAATTAACAAAGTAACGTAACAACTAAAACCTGAACACTAATTACGAGCATCCAAAAAGCACATTAGGGAGATTAGATGCAACAAAGACATAAGCCATCTCAAGTTGGTCTTGCCATCAAGGGTGAAGAAGGGGAAACAAAAGAGATAATTCAAATATCTTCTAGTACTATTTTTGGCATAAAAATGAGACTAATAAAACACTAAGCCCCAGAAATGTTCTTGACACTTGTAAATTACTTCAGCAAGAACAATACAACTTATTTACAATTTTTTCTACATTGGGGTCAATGTGATTTGAAAACAGAAACATTTTTACAGATCCAGTAAAATTTTTTATTATGAAGTCTGGTGTTTGAGTTCTTGTGGCTTCTCCTTGAAAAACAAAAGCAATGTCAATTCATGCTTCAAATCATAAAGTGACAACACAGAACAATTTTGAATAAAAACTTCTTCTAATAATTATTTTTTGTAAGACTGAAACTTTTCTTTGGATATGGACCAGAGTCTTGTTACCCCAGATGGGGCAACACACCTTTTTAATATCCAACATTAACTCAGCAGTATTTGTCATGGTAGAATACAGCTAAGTTAGCCCTGTCCAACTGCAAGAATTTCGGTGTTTTCACTACATTCTAGCAGCAACTGCAGTGTTCTTAAATTAAATAACAGGCCCTGTATATTTTTGTCAATAAATTTGTAAGACACATTTCATGTCTTTCAAAGATTTGGCAACTACTGTACACACCCTTTTTCCTTTTAATCTCCTACTCTCCTATCTTGCTCCTACACCTCCTCTTTTGGAAAATATAAACATGATACAATCTGGAAAATGAAGGATTATTTTACAGTTTTGAAGCTTCCCTACCAATGCACTTTTATACAGTCAAATGAGCTAAGTCAGTCTGAACAAGTGCATTAATACTGCTGATTTACAGAACAACCTCGGAAACCCTGTAAAACCTCAGTGCTACATGTTTCTGAAAACAGTGGCACTGAAGCTTAATGCAGGGAGTACATTGTTACTTGCTGGAATACTTCACTTACTGTTTTGAATATGATCAACAGGCTGTTCCTTTATCTGCAGGCTAGACAAGATGACAAAGTTTTTACTGAAGAGAAAAGTCTCCAGAAGTCATCTGAAGATTAAACTCCCAAGGACAGTAAACCAGGCCTTTCAAAATTGCTGCCAGGCTGTTAAATTAATTTTCTCACATTCAAGCAATGCCTGACTTCATTCACAAAATGTAATGGTACTCTAAAGAAATAAAATATATAGTAAAATGGACTTCAACTAGATAGACTACCACGAATTTTCCAGAGCATGAGTACATGGCACAGAATTTACATCCAAGGTTCTTCCAAAGTTGTGTACTGTATTGGTGTTTTCTATACTAACTGGAATAAAAAGAGATTCAATTTACACTTACTTCAACCTCTGTTTCAGGCACATCACAGTTATTTCAAGCAGCCTCTGGTCCCTTCTATTTTCTCAACCCTGCTTCAGATGCTCTGAATTTCATTCAATTCCTGTTTCAAACATGCAATTGTAGGATTCTCGTGCTCTTGCACTGTGCCTTGCACTGAAACTTGTCTAACTCCAGTAAGAAAATGACATTTAAAAATCAATGCATTGCATGCAGTTGTTTACAGAGCAGCACTGACTCTGTCTCTCCACTACATTCAGTACTACTCTGCCAATCAGAGCAACACAGAACACTGCCACAATAATAACCATCACCTGGTTTCAAAGATGTAGATTCAGTAAAGTGGTCACACCTTTTCATAATTTGTAAGAAAGCTCTGTCACTATGGTAAAGGTCATAACATAGCTGTATTTTCCAGTATGTTCTGCTCACAATATTTCTGTGAAGTTTTCAGATGGAAAAACTGCATGACCAGTCTATATTCACTATGGGTACCTCTGCCACAGCAAGTCAGGAACATGCAAATCATCTCAATAGAACCACAAACTGTGACTCAGTTACATTTAGCTGCCTAAAAGAACCAATAGCAGGAAAAAAAAATTTTTGAAAAGTAATGAAAGGTACTCACTTTGACATTCCTGATGTTCTCTTTACTTAATGTACTTTTAAAGAGCATTGTAAAGAGCTACTATGGCTAGGATCAGATTTAAATGAGGTGTCTTTGTGGACTCAGAACAAGCTTTACTACATCACTTTTTCTACTCCACATTGTAAGAGAATCTTTAAACAGAAGATTTAATTTCGGACAATCTTCAAGAAATACTACTTACCCTTAAACATTAGGAAACATTACAAAACAACAAGGAATTAGCATGAATTGAATCCAATCCTATGCATTTCAGCCTAGCAGCTACAGGACCAATGGACATTTAACAACCCTGGGAGGAAAAGTGCTTTCTTGCAATTCTGTAAAGTTATTGCAAAATTTTCTCCAGCAAGGCCAAATGAAGTAGTCAAAATAAGATGGGAAATGCCTCAATGTATCAGGAGATAAAGGACAAGTTCCCCAAACTATAGTCCTTGTTTGCCATTTGGGTTGTTATTCAGTTTGCTTGGTTTTAAGAAGACTGAAAACAGTGACATATTTGGAAAGATAACAGTCACAAAGGCAAATGGAAAATACACTAGTTTCCCCGAATACTACGTATATGAACTTCAACTGCAAGTCTTAAAAATTCTGTTTAGATGTGAGCAGTGAAATATTTTGGAAGGAGGAATTTGTCATTTAAATAGTAACACAGTTCTTTGGGTGTTAGGTGCAAATATTTAGGATCTAAATATTACTTGTTCTCTCAGCTTTAAATTTTGACTTCTAGCTACATGCACTGCCATCAGACCTTGACTAGCTTCTTAACCTCTAAAAGATATTTTTGTGTCACCCAGATTCTTGGTGTTGACTTTCTGCTTTTCAGATGAAATCCAGTATTTATCTGTCAATCTACACTGCTCTGAAAAGCAGCCTGGCACCTCAAAAAATAAAATGTTTGAAGGAATGTGCGAAAATCCAGCACAAACAGCTTAGTCCAGGACTCAAAACAATTAAGCTTTTACATTGCTTCACATGACATCAAAAACACTACAGCTACCTGAACAACTTGAACTGACTTAAGGTTTTTGTAACTTTGCTGTTTGCAAATGCCTTTGAAATTCTCCAGTAAGTTAACTGAAATCTGTGTTGTGTATCACTTACATGAAACACTTAACTGGATGCTGCCCAATTCTGTAATAAAAATGTCATCAGCATAAACTCCGATGCTGATGCATCCTGATTGTTGGACTCGGGCCCACAGTCAAAGCAGTACTGTTTGGTGACCTAAGACTGCACAGTTTCACTATGAATGACTTTAGATTCATCTTCTCTGTATTTCTTCATAATTTTGATGAGGTAATATTACCAGAAAAGGGAGAAACATTTCCACAATATTATTTGCTATAATGTAAGATACCATAAAACACCTTCAAGTGACACTCTCTGATGTTAACCAGTAACTCATACTCATTCTCCTGAAGATTTTTCACAACAAATTAACTCTTCTAATTAATTATGTTCTCTAAAGATACATTCTGCAAATGAATCACAGTTTAATCAGCTGATGTTCTATATGCTTGTGTTATTGGGTAGGTAACTTTGACTCCAAAATTAATGTCCAAATCGTCTAATGCAATAAGGCTCTCCTTTTTCACAAAATAAAATGCAGACTTATCAACTAAGAAAAACACTTTAAAAAACTCCCTGTATCCTCCTAATTTTTACAATAAGTAAAAATGTCAGCTTACCAGACTTGTGCTTCTTATGTTTTGCCTTCTTTTTAATTATAAACAACTTGTTCTGGATTTCAGATTTATATGATTTGAATGGATGAAGATGAATCTCACGCTTTCTTTGCAAGTCATCAAGTTTTCTCTGTAGATTTTCATTTAAAATATCCTTCAGCTTCTTTTTTTTCTTTTTCTTCTTTTTTGCCAGCATCTTATTTAGTTTCTTGTTATTTTGCAGTAAGGTCTCTAGCACCATTTCTTTACCAGATTCATGGTAATTTCTGCCTTGATTTTCATTGTAAGTGCCGTTGACATGCACTTGGCAAGCTTTCAGCGTGTTCTCCTTGAACGGACTCAGCTCAGCTCTTACTCTGGCCATTTCAGTGCAACCTAGTCCATTCTCCATATCTGTTATTTCTTCTGAACTAGGGTGACCACTCATATCACCAATTTCTCCTGAAGTAATCAAATTCCTGAAGTTCTCTTTATAACAACCAGGTTTTTTGATGTCACAAACTCTTGAGGCCTTTATTTCACAGTCAGTCTTCGTATCCTCTGTAGTGACTCTAAAGCTACCCAAACGTGTTCTTTTTTCTGGACAGGTAACAATGTCCATACTTTTCCCTCCTTCTGTCTTGGAATTACACAGCAGTTCTCTCCCAGCAGAACTGACCTCCCCATTGCTTTTGCTTCTATATTCATGTTTTACTCTTTCCGATTTAATACGTGGCACTTTTTTAACTTTGATGGGAAGAGATGGGAATTCAGGAGCCTGAAAAGGTTTTTGTTTGTAAATTCGAACATCTGCCCCGCAGAACTGTGGAAAGTGAACATAGGCATTTTCCAAGCAGTCATAACCAAGAATTACTTCTCTGCATTCATGGATAGGCTGACCTAGCACCGCATCCTGAACATCCTTTTGTGTTTCATATACAAAGTCACAGAGACCTTTTAGCAGCCATACTTTTTGGTAGAATGGTAGCTCATGAAATGGTTTTTCCTCCAAGGGATTAACTTCTCCGAGCACTTTGAAAAACTGGGGACACAAACCAAGTTTTTCTGCAGCACCATTGGGATTGTCAGTCTGCCCCACAACAGTATACCAGTGTTGCACTTTCTTTCTGAGTGCTGCTTCCCAAGTCCTGTAGGAAAATGTAGGCCTGCGATGTAACGTAGGTCTGCGATGAGGAGGACTTAACAAAGAAGTCATTATTTTAGATAAAAAAACATTACACTGAGGCATCAGAAGACAACGTTCCAATTCATAGAATACTATTTCAGGTAAATTTAAAATCTGTTGTGCTAAACAAAGAAAATGACCAATAGCTGGAATCTCCCACATTGTCTCCATCCTTGTAGGTGCTGCTTGATCTAAAAGTGATTTTTCCCATTCTTCTATTTCTTTCTGACTAGCTTCTTCCGCTTCTTTTCTTTCTTGATCTCTCTGCCTATTAAAGGAAATTTCATGAAAATTCAGATATTGGGTGAACAAAAACAAATGAGAGAGGAAAAAAATCAGAACTACAGTATGTCAAGCACCTTGAACTTATAAAGTGCACAGTAAAACTTTTAAAGTTTTACTTCAATTTGTCGTATTTTGCAGTGCAGAACGCATCAACCAAGATGGGAAATCATTGTAGATTTTTTCTATCACCACTAGTCTAAAAAACTGAAAAAGATAAGAAAAAAGCCTGGCATATATCAATGGCTTGAATTGTTTAGATTTTCAGGTATTAAAAAAATATATGTCCTTTCTCAATCCCTTTTAATCAAAATTAAGTATTGCCAACAAACTATCCACATAAAAACCTCTGAAAGAAATTCCAGGTAAATCTTGTTTTCAAATGGTTGCCTGGTGGCTCATGTCACCTGCCTTGTACACAAGTACAAGCCCTCTTCCTCAGTACACAAGTACACATGCCTAAATGCTAAGTGCTTCATTTACAGCCATTCTTGCTCCCACCCAAAGGTGTGTTACTAGTCAGTTTGCAATGGTGGTCAAACAAGAAACAAGTATCAGGACACACAAAGAATGTGAAGGAAAATAATACCAAAAATAAAATGTTATTACATTAATTGATTTGCTGTCACCTGAAAAAATGTATTCAGTTCTGGTCCCCCTATCTAAAAAACAGGATACAGCAGAAATAACATGCATTCGGAGAAAGAGGTTATCAGAAACCAGAGACCTGTAAAAACTTCTGAGTAATCTGGGAGCCCACACAAAACACCAGCAAGAGGAAACATGACAGCAGTATGTAAACCTGATATGATAGACTGGGAACTTCTATTTGCTTCAATTTGTAAATTCATAATGAAATTTAAGGGCAGCACATGTTAGAAAAAGAAATGCTTCCATTTCAGGTAATTAATTACATGTAGCTTACCATCTAAGATACAAGATATGCCAATTTATTTCCAAAGCAGAAAATCGGACATCTGCATGAATCACACAAATATCAAGTTACCAACAGAAGGAAACTTTCTTTAACACTGCTGCACTAGTAGACAAACATTTTTGTCTGAAGGTACAACCAGATTCCCAAAGATAGGATTAGGATTCTGCTGTACTTACAGAAACATTTTTTAGAGCTCATTCTAAGCTTCTTTTATCTTTTTCTCTGAAGCTTCTATCACTGGTGAAAACTATCACCTGCCTCTAACAGAAATGTGACCTGCTACTGGAATTTACACATCCTGATCTCCAAATTGTGAACCTCCAATTTTATTTCTTCATGAACAAGTAGCAAATAAATACCATATATCCATTTAAAGCATCAATGCCTTCCAAATTCAGCAAAAGAGTAATGACAAATTAAAATGCTTCTTCTGACAACATGAAGCTGACAGTGGCTTCCAGCTGGAAGGGCATATATTTCAAGCATTAATTATTGACTCACTATCTTAACAACGTAAAAAATGCAACAAACATAGCTTTGTCCACATTTTAGTATCAGCACAGGAAAAACATGCCATGTCCATGCAAAATAACACAAAATACAGTAAGACTCTACTGAATACGTCATCTTATAATAAAATTAAATGTTCAGTGACATGTTACCATAATTTGACCAGAAATTTTTAATACCACATATATGTATGCTTGTTATTTGTATATCTAGTACATGCAGAAGGACAGATTTATATAAAATGTAAAAGCAAACAGGTCAGTAAATTCTTAACTTCAGTCTCCTGATGCAGCATTAACTTAGGAATATAAAGGATGGAATATAAAGACAAAATCCCATTTTTCAGCACAAACTTCTGTTAGCCATTCTTGGTGAATAAACCATTAAATTTAACAATACTACTTGCACATGTAAAGTGGGCATTTTTAAAATTCTGATTTATGTTCTATTTAAAACTGCTAATATTGCATTGATATAATAAATAAAAATAACTGAAAATGATAAATAAAAATAACTAATGTCCAAGTGAGGCAGAGGAAGAAATTATAATAAGCAGAAGTGGTCTGAAACATAAATTTCATAGCACTGTTGGATCCCACTCCCTCACTCCTCCTAAATGTAAAACATACTTTCTAATAACCTCCTGCCTCCAAAAGGTGTGAACTCTATTAGCATATGGCAACAAGAGTAAATAATGAATACATGGTGAGATGGAACATACATAGAAACAATAGCATTTCAGTACCTTTAATAAAAAAATGTTTTGGCAATCCAAAAATATCATCTTTGCAAGCAGTTTCAAGTTTTTACCAAGTAATAATTTAAATTAAGGTACAATTATCAAAATAAATACAATACCCTAGATTCACCTCTGTCTAGATAAAATTATAATTATTATATCATTTTTGAGAATGTTTTAAAAGGTTCTTTTTAAAAGAAAACTCTAAGTTGTTTCACTTGTAAAAAAGTTTGCCTTGTTTTTAAGCTGTTGTTTTATCACAACATCTGTTGTCATTCCATTCTCAGTAGACATTCAAGAAAAAATGTAAATAATAGCACACTTTTACATCTTCATTATTGAGGTCTTCCTGCTAGCACCCTTGGGAGGGCATAGCTTTCTCCTGGGGTGTTGTTTTTTGGGGTTTTTTTTGAGAGGATAAAGGGAAGTAAAGAGAGAGTAGGACACAGGGCAAGGGAGCAGGGTGAAGGAAGAGAGAAACTGGAAAGAGAGATAAGAGAGATACATTTGATATTTTAGTGGCACAAATATCCTTATACTGAGAAATTCTCTGGGCAAACATATTTGGCTTTCATGATGACAGCAACTGTAAAAAACCCTATTGTTTCATACTTTTATTTACATTTACCAGGAATATGTTTGCATACATGTATTGGACTTAAAGTAGTAATAAAACTGCTCTAAGGTGAAGCTGATTTTTCTAGACTAACAATGGCCATAGAACACATCTGCAACAGCTGTTTTGCAACTCTTGACTGACCTTAAAACTCGGCAAACATGACACCCAAGTACAGATAACTCCTAAAACAGAGTCCAGACATAACTCCCTACTCTTCTTATAATTTCCTCTGTTATTTAAGACAGCAGACACATATCACAAGCAAACTCCTTCTTGTTTACAACAGGAGATTTCTTGGTGGGGAAAGGAGACAAAGGCTAAATTTTATTTTGTTCCCCCAGTTACCACGTCTAACCTACTTAGGTGTTGATTCACAAGTAAAAGGTCAGACACTGGAACTCTCAATTTCAAGACACAGAGAACTGTTTTAATTCATAATAACTTGTTCCTACAAACTTTCTTTTAAAAAAATAAAATAGAAAGTTACATACAGATTAGCAAAATTACATATTATTCTAAATTAAGCCAAGATTTAGTAGTCAAAAGATACTAAATTTGGAGATGCCCACATAACCTGATTTCTGGACCTCAAATATCTTATATTACAAACTCTATATTTTTTCCATGGGATCCATGGAAATTCCATGCTAACACCCTCATAAAAAGCAAAGCTGACTATATAAGCATACCTTATTCCACAATTTCCTTAATTAATTTACTAACTTGCAGCCAGAATTCAATTCTGTAAATGAGCATGTCTGAAACTTATCCCAGGATCATGCTTTCAGAGATGAAAGACAGTTTTGTAGCTGCCTACATAATTTTCAACAAATCACAGCCATACAGACACTTAATTTCCACTGAAACCAACCAGTTAATTATCTGCCACTCACTGGTGGTTTTAAAAATTTCAGTAGGAATCTACCTTTATATTTCAATATCTAACTAACTAGCCAATCATATCTAATTATAAAATAATTCCACAACTATTGATTGTTAACTGATATGTAAATTAGTTGATTTGTTACTTACTTAGCATGTAACCAAGCAGCTGAGTAGAAACTCACAGAAGTGTAATCAATAATTCAAAGAAGATAGACAATATTCTGATAATTACAACAATTGAGAAAAAGGAATGCTTACAAACAAGACTGACAAAAGTAAATTAGATATTGTCATATATGTACTTTGGTGGGGCAAAGTGCTTTTGTAAAAGTGCTGTACAAAAACTATTAGTTGCAAAACAGTGAAATCAGCTTTGCAACAATACCTTGTCAGTTTTTACACATTGAGTCTACCATTATGAATGCGACACTTGGGGAAAGTTATAAAACATCACATAAAGGAAAGTGAAACTCATCATCAAGAAATGGATAAATCACAAGAAAAAGAGAAATCTCAATGAAGGATACCTATATAACAAAAGTAACTAAAAGATTTGGAGTAGGATTTTCCTGAAGTTAAATACAGAAGAGAAGATAAAAATCCTACTTCAGAATTTTCTTCCAAAATACGCAGTTGAAAAAAAGCTTGCAAAATCCATTTCAAGGATTTTGTGGGAAAGAATTAATCAGAAAGTATTTTAAGGATTTAATCTACTAATTTAATTTGTATTTCATTTTTTTTCTGTACAATGGACATGATTATTTATACATTTGACTATTTAAAATTTAATTTTAGTTTTATTTAATTCTCATCATAAGATGCCTCTGTATTATGACAGTATCTAAATATCTAAAGCAAAGAATTGTATATAAACTTGGACTGCAACAGGCAATTCCTTTAGATATGAGCCTAAGTTTTATAGAAAGGCCCTTGCATTTACAGTCTTACTTTTCTGGGACTGAAAGCATGCAACTCTTAGACATTCTAAACTAAGATAATGTATGGCTACACGCTTAAATTACAACTACAAGCACATTGAGTCTCCCACTGGATGGCCAGGAACTGAGTCCTTTTTTCATGTTCCTGATACCTCATCTTAAAGTTGGGTGTAGAGCAGATGCTGCCTATCCAAACAGAACTGATTTTCCAGCACTGTGCTCTCCAACTAAAATACCCAAAGCTGCAATCTTCCATATTGTTTAGAAAGTACCTCTTCTGTGCCAACCTCAGTGCACTAGATTTCTAAAGAAAACAAAAAAACACAGCAGAATAACCATTTTCTTTTCTTAATAACATAATATATACTATAGCAATAAGCCAAAGTAAGTTTAGAAAGTTGCAATACATTTTCAAATAAAAATAATGTTGAAAGTATGTGCATTTATATGTGCAACACTTAGAAAATTTATATATATTGTAAAAGGTTATCTTCACTGGAAACGTGCAACTGACTTTATAGGCCGTCCAATTTCCAAGCCCTTTTCATAAAACTGCTCATAAAAGGTACTTTTGGAAAATTTTTGGTGAGCTGGGAAACAGTTGGTACAGAGAGGTTCAAATTACTTTGAAAACATGGTGCAATTAAGAAATAAAACTGAGAGAAGATATCTGTAGCATCATTACTTGGAGAGGTCAATAGAGTCAAAGAAATATTAAACCAGCTATCTACTGACAGATTTTTACTGCTCCTTAATCAGACTACAATTCAAAATTCTAGGGTGTAAAGAGGCAAGCTAGTCGTGGGTTTTTCTGTTACTGTGGAACATTCTGTAGAATCAACCATCTTTTGCCCAGAATCCACATACATGGATTTAACAGTTAATTACTCCAGTTTTGCACCAATGTACTTAAAACAGGTCTATGAAAGCGTAATTTTTATCTTGTTTGGTCAACTGTTCTACAGACTCTACCAGTGAATTAAAATCCAATCAAAAACATTCTTTTTCATAATGCTGTTATCAAGTTCGGAGTTCTAGATCACGGAGCTGAGCAAAAATCAAGGTAATTTTACCAAACAAACAATAACCCTAGTGATCTTCACTCTTTTTTTTGGCAAAATGCAATTAGAAGATTAGTGAATTAGAAGAAAGAATAAAGTTCTACAGAGAAAAGTACTGTCTAAGAGTTAAGTCAGACATATAACTTCAAATCTGCTGAAAATGAAGGTTACCTGCAAAATTAAAAGTGAGCTGGTTATGTATGGGAAAAGTCTACAAAACTGTGAACTTTGAAAAAAAGTAGAAAAATTTTGCTTCCCAATGCAAACATGGTCTTACCATTGTGCACCACGTTTAGACACAGTCACTCAAATTACTGTTAAAGTAAACAAACTCAAAAGCTTCATTTTCCTCAAAGTGAAAAATATTAACATTAAACACTGCCTGGAATTATATAGCTCTTAAATTTAAGAAGACCATAAAATCTCAGAGTTATTTATATGTACAATCTAAAATTGTTACCTAACTGAAACGCCACATCAGTGAGGTAATAGCAGAGGGACTGGCAGAGATGATTTGATTCTGGCTATCAGTGAGAGAAGCAGCGACAAGATCATGGAATTAGACCGTAGTTTAAGTATTCTGGTAGTTTTTAATCCAATTATTGCATGAAAAACTGTCCATGGATACATATGATAAACCATAATGCACTGGAAGGAAATTACTGTGGATGCTTTTAATTAATATTAGAAGGTTTGCCACACTAAAATAAAAGCAGCCGTAATTTAATTCAAAACTTAAATAACCTCAGCAATTCTTCAAGAAAGTGGTACAAATTTTTTGCTTTCTGGATGCACTCTATTGTAGTCATGAACTTAAAACCACAAGAGTGCCATAACATTTATTTACCTAACAAGGCCATAAGGAGCTACCCTCTTTAGAAAACTAGGAAGACACAACTATTCAAAACTAAAACAAAACAGTTTTTCTTATTACCTCTTTTCCTCTTTTGCTCTCAGTTGCTCCTCTTGTCTTAGAACCTGAACCATCACAGACTCAAACATGCCTGTTGACAAACCTACTAAATTGCGAGGTGTGGAGCGACGTCTTGTAGAAATGCATGCTGCTGTTTTCTCCTCCTCCTGCCCATAGCACCCTCTAGATGTTACAGCTAATGATGTTTTCTCTCTTAAATGCCTGGAAGAAAAAAACAAGCCAATTCACAACTACAAACTTGTACCAGTGGCACCTCAATGCCTAGCCTACCAAGCATGGATTGAGCACATTTACTCAGGGAAAAAAGAGTTCTTTTTCACTTTTCATTTTTTTCCACTTTGAAAATTCCTTTATGAAATTTTAAACTTGAATCCAAAATACTAATACGACCTGTTTTCACACCAGCTAAAAACTGTATCTTTACCACAAGTTACCAAATATTATTTGGAAATGGAATTCTCTACCTTAATCCATTAAAATGTAATTATAATCCCTAATCTTAGGTATTTGGAAAGAAAAAACTTCCACAAGATCTAAGGTAAGAAAGTATCCTTTTTAGCAGATACCTAAAAATAGGGGACTGGGTGGTGGGGGGAAAGGTGTATCAGCTGGTTTAGGCTGGGGAAGCATATGTTAAACACCAGCTTCATCCTATTTAAAACTACAAAAACTGAAAGACAAAACCCTACAAATTTGTCTGCAGTTATATTTCTTCTTGCATTGTTTCAAAACGGTCCATTAAGACTTTTTCACAATCTGTGAAACATTTGAAGGACAGAGGAGAAAAATCCTACCTGCATTCAAAAGGAACCACTATTCTAAGGTAATTTTCTGTGGCTTGTAGTATCCAGGAAATACACAACCAATACTGATTGATTCCCTTGAATCACTTGAAATGGATCATTGACCTAAACGCTGCTCTGTAATGATGTAAGAACAATTGTTCCCAGTAGTTCCTCAATTTCATTTTACAAATTACATTATGTTAAACAGTTCAAACAAATTTGTCTAATTAAAAATTGTAAAAGAACTTTGAGACCTCTAGGTTCCGTAATCCTTTATACTTACAGTTCCTAGAAACTTCCACTAAGCCAGTGCACACAGATATAATGAAAAAATCGTTACAAATCTCTGAAGAGTTAATACAAGACAAATCCACTATATACTGAGGCAGACTTATCTTTAGACAGTTCAGTATTTCCTAATGTTTATCTGAAAAAGACTGTGCATTGAACGGAAGAATGACAAGAGCAATTGAAATTATTTTTTAGTAAACACCTATATTTCTATTTGAAAACACAAAATCTTCCAACTTGCATTTTGTTATTTATCTGCCAGCAGTAACTTTATTAAGCCAGGAGTTTCGTTTTGTTTTGTTTTAAATCAAGTTTTACTCAAGCAAACTAGGAACATTCATGCCCCTCTACGTTCAGCTCCTTTCCTTCTCCTACCCGACTGTCCCAAAACTGCTGTTACACACAAAGAGTTTCAAATACACAGTTACTACAGCAGCACTGAATACATTCACTCTACTTTCAGGTGACTTCTGCACCGCTCTCCTGAAGTGTTTTTCCCACAGGAGCAACGTTCTTACCAGCTTGCAGTTCATGCTGTGTGTCACTTGCAAACCTAAAGCTGATCGACACATACAGTTTTACCTATTTCCCAGCACTATTCCTTCTTCACTTTCATCCTTCATAACTCCTGGTTTTTACGTGCAGAATACTGTGTCATTCAGAAGACCGGTGGGCTTTTCACGGCAAGAAGCCACCATGGTTTTCTGATAATGACAGAACAATGCCTATGACAAGCCCATAAGAAAGCCTGTACTTCAGTTGTGATTTAATCGAGGTTTTCTACTACATAGCTCGAGAGCTTTCTATGTTTCAGCTGCTTCGGCTGATAAGAAAGTTCCTGCCAGGGACTTACATTTCAACTTACCGCGATTTCCATTTTGCCTTTAGAGACTACAGTATCGTAAGCATTGTCTCTCATTTTATAGTTATCAAAAAATACACCATTTCAAAGCAGGTAACTTCGGCTTATATTTTATTCCTATGTACTTCAGGAGCAGTAAAAATTTCACACATTGTAAAAATAACGATTTCTAAGAGCCAAATATTCATACATAGTTTAGACAGTTTCACGACAGAATAAAATAAAGAAAGAAGCATTTGACATCTTGTGTAAACAAGTGTCCCTCCCTCCACGTTCACAAAAGGCTTCTTTCAGAAGGAAAATCTTAGCCAGGAAATGCTGTGCTCTAGTTGGCATTTTGAGGTTTGGAATTTCCAAAGCGTTTTGAATTAAGATTTGAATAGTTCCCAGCAGGAAACGTTAATACTCACGAAAGTACGGAAAGTTCCAATGTTCCTTCTGTTGTGGGGCTTTGCTTAATGGTTGGTTTCTTTTAACGAAATTTTTACGTAAAGAAACACACACCCTGTTCTACTTTATGTGAAGAACACGCGGCACGGCCCCTACAGTTTTCTAAACCTACCGGGATAGCAGCGCCAACTTCTGTTCCAGCATCATCTCCAGCTTCTGGGCCTGTTTGGAGAGCCAGTGATCCACCCCGTGCAGCCGATAGCAAGTCTCCAGCATGAGCCGGAAGTCACACACGAAATCTGCTATCCCTGTGTACTGCCCGCTAGAAAATTTCTCTTCCATTTTCAATAGCCATATTCCAGCTGGCAACTCCTGCAAGGACCGGCTGCTCTTACGGCCCGAGAGGGAGCCAGCGCCTTCCTCCCCGAAAGACGCCTGATCCGCGAGGGGCTTCAGGAACGGCGCCGTCAGAGGCCGGTTCTTCTCCAGCAGGAACTCGCACAGGATGCGGTATCCCTGCTGCAGCTCGGGATTCAGGCTCTGCTGCCAGGCAGTCTTCCCTCCCTCATCATCCGCCTCCTTCTCAGGCTCCTCCATCTCACTCCGAAGGGCCGAGGGCCGATCCGCCGAGAGGTCTTCGCCGGACTCCATGTCTCCCGCGCCGGGCCCGTTCTCCGGCATCTGCCGGGGACTGCGGCGCTGCGCCTCTCCTGGCCGCCGCATCCGCACCGAGCTCACCTGGACACACAGACACCGCTCAGCGCCCCGGCGGGCCGGGGGGCGGGACGCGGCT
>JBBMKD010000115.1:46666913-46700991 GCA_037834095.1 Argya squamiceps | reverse complement strand
GAGGCGGCAGCTCACAAAAACACTCAGTTCTACACTGGGTTCTGCCCCACTTGCCTGAGGAGTTGGTGCCTTTTGAGGGGAGGCGGCTACACGACGTTGTCCTGGCCTGGGGTGCACTTGTAGTCCTTTCACGCTTACCCTCACGTTCTCTCCGGTCTTACTCACCCCTGTACGATATGCTAAGGGGCATTGCCCGGGCACCAGTTGTAATTGCTCCAGAGCACTGCAAAGCACCTGGAGACACATTTCTCTGTGTGGTTTTGCTTTTATCCTCTTCACATTCCTAACTATATTAAAAGCTGAGGGCACCCTGCTGAGAGAGAGAGAGAGAGAGCGAGCGGGGGAGAGAATGAATGTAAGGGAGCAAGGACAAAACCCTCTACTTCTATAGGGGCATTCTTGTTCTTCAGAGATCACTCCAGAGACCTTGCTGGCAATGGAATTCTCTTAATGGGAATAAATGCCTCCACACTTCAGGAAGGCGAACCTGCTTGGAAGGATCATTGTACATTGAGGCTGCAGCGATCCATGCAGTAGCTAACCCAAGTGTAGGCACGCACAGGATGGCCTTCAGGTCTGCGTTGTGCTGTGCCTATCCCATGGTCACAGGATGAATTTAGGCAGTGCACTGTTGGAGCAGCTGTGGGCAGCTCCCACACTGTACTGGCATTTCTGTGACCTTGCCTCTATCTAAAACTGCAGCCAGAAGCCCTTATGCAAACATCCTCTCTGACAGCAGAAATTATGAATAAAGTTGTTCTCTTTTAAGGAAATCCTCTTATAGCTTGAATGATCACAATGGGATAGCCCTTCCACAGACTTTGTGATGCAGCCTTGTTAGAGACCCATTTGATGCTGCATTGCTTATGGTTTGTGGAATCTGAAACGCTGTAGGATAGCAGTTCTCTTTTTCCTTATGATTTTAGCTCTAAGAAATTGCATTTGAAATGGTATCTTGCAGAGTCCAAATGCTTTTCTTGTACTGGGACCATAAGGGCAAGTACGTCCTGTTGCAAAACAGAAGGAGTGCTGTGTTATGTTTTCTTTAATAACTGATCTCAGGAATAGTGTTTGTCTTGTCTGAGTCCCACTCTAAGCTGAAGGTGGAGGGTCATCATCAGAGGGACAGGAGTGGTGGAGGGATTCTAGCAAGATGTGTGGTGATTAAATCAACTGTAGGAAAAACATAACTGAAGAAAACAACCATTGAAGTAACAGTGAGAATTTCTAGCATAACTTAAATGAAACTAGATGAGGTTGGCATCTCTTCTAGAAGTTTTGCACCTGTTGGATGTCTGGCCTGTGATACTCACTTCCTGGCTCATTTATACCCTCTGCAACCATACCTGGTTACTTAATAGAAGTTTTGCTTCTTGCTACGTATGTGACCTTGCTTTGAGAATATGACAACTTGTCATCATTCTGCATACAATTCATTGGCTAAGTAGCCACAAAATGTGTTCAGAGACTTTGGTGTGGTAATATCTCAGCTATACCCACATCTCCTGTCAGAAATTGAAATTTTATGGTGATGAAAGAAACGAAGATATCAAGTTTACACTCTGAAATTAAATTTCAATGAAGAAGGGCTCACATATGTCAAAAAAAGATAATATCCTTTATTGGGAGCTCTGACTTTATCACCAAGATATTTGAAAGAGGATATTTTTTCTACGTATGCAATAAAAGTAGGTTGAAAAATATTTTTTAAAAAAGGAACATACTGGAAAACATCATTGCATCTATAAGAACTTTTTTGTATTTTCTCATGTAATGAGAAAAATACATTGTATTCAAGGAATTCTGTGATACACTATCTATGTACTTCCTGAGTCTTGCCACACGAGTGCGCCGTTGAATAAATGCCATGTACCATTCCTGCCCTTAATTAGAGGTACCGCTCCCATCTCAATGTAACCAGGGTAGAACTGCTGAAGCAGAAGGAAACATTTTGGAAAACCTGTAACAATGGTGTTTCCTTTTACATATTCAGTATGAATAGGAGCTATGACTCGCGTATCAGAAAAAACCCTCAACTTTTCGGAATAAATAGAGCTGATAAATATTCTTCCCATTTCTCTCCATACATCTGGATTGGATATACAATTTTTGCAAAATGGCATGATAGAAATTTACATATGTTTTAATAATAGAAATAGTTGCAAGTGTGGATATGCATGACCTTCTCAAAGAATATTACACTAAGTGAGCACCTCTGCCTTCATGTTATCACAAAGACAGAAAAGATTTTTGTCATTATAGTATTATCCACAGTGTCTCAGGAGGGTACAGAACAGTGCAAATGTCAAGTGGATAAAGACATGCCAGGAGGACGAAATGTGAGATATGCTTGGGAAAGAGTAATCTTCCATATACAATTCACAAAGGACAGGATGATCTAGCAAAGGAAAAGAGGCAACTGTCAGGCATGACCAATGTCCTTCACCTCTGATGTGATCTTTGAGTGATGGAGCATTAGCAGGTCATGGAGGTCACAATTCAGGTATCTAAAGTAAGGAGAATATCTCAGCCTGGCCATGAAAGCACCCACAATTTCTACAGACACCCAATGACAACACAAATAATTAGTCTCTTCCTAAACCTTGGTTTGGGTATGAGTTTTTATCATATACCCTAACCAAATACTTTTTCTTTGCATTTACTTTAAATCTGAAATCAGTGTTATTAAACCATAAAGAAGTTACAAATATTATATACATTAAGATGACGAATAGTTAAACAAACCCCAGGTGTTTTAAATCCCTGAGTTACTGATGGTCATTTTCTACACTTAACAAAAGTTATATGTGCATTTTTAGAGATTTATATGTAACTCTCAGAAAATGTGTAAAATATATACAAAATGTTACAATATACAAAAATTTTAGTCTAAAGTTCTTAAATCCAAAGAACAATCCTCTAGTTGTCTTCTATCCTATAGACAAGACAACTGTAGCATTTTTGTAAAAGAAGATATTATCACCCTTAAAGACTCTTATTATGATTCACAAATACAATATTCATATTAGGGCACTGGTGGTTTGTTTTCTAACAGGTCAGAGCTGCCAGTTACAGGGTGTAAAATGAACAAAGAAGGATGGTTTCTGTAGCGGCAGGATGGAATATTTAGGAAAAGAAGTAAAATTGACAGTTTCTTTCTCTGAAGGCCTGGATTCCTGTACCTTGAAATTACATTCTCTGCTTCAGGAGTAGTAAAGGGGGATTAAAAAATACCTTCCACCTTCAACTTTAGGTTACACTTCACAAATCAGAAAAAAAGTCTTTTTTTATATACATAACATACAGTCACTCAGCATATCATTTTCTTCTTCTCCTAGCAGTGTCATAAATAGTGACTGAGTGGCTCTCATTTTCCTTCATTCTGCTTCTTCTGTTTCATACAGTAAAGCCAGGGGTCCAAAGGCTTCTGCTACTGATGACCTCCATGGTGACACAGAGTAGAGCCCACAATAAGGGTCCTTGGCACCCTGCTGTGAGGTGACTGCATTGCCATTGCCACCAGAGACGTTTTAACTGTATGCTCAAGTAGTTACATGCTCCTTCTCCTTACATATAGTAATGGTAGATAAAATGAACACCAAACTCTGGAAAACACTATCAATGTGCTTTTCAATTGCAGATTTGACCTGCAAGTTTCCAGATAAAACCTGAAGTTTCCTTTCATGAGACACACAAAAATTATTGGGAAAGAAACAGGGGCTCTGGAGTGTGAAGAAAATAATCAATCTTTGAAATGCCTCAGATGGCTTATTCTGCTTATCTTTTTCATCCTTTCTCATGTTCCACCATTCTAGTGCCAGTGATGTCCTCATTGCCAATTAGAATACAAACAGACAGAAAACAAAGAAACTGCCCTTGAGTTCTACGTTTTAAAGACATTTCTCCTTTTTTGAATCCTCAAAGCTGTAAGCTGTTCTGCATTCAAACTTCTGCAGCATATAGTAGTGAAAAAGTACACTTCTCCTTAAAAAAAACCTAATTCTCAGCAACTTAAAGCAGAATTAAAATTTTACAATGTGTTACAATGCATCAAAAATTCATTCTTTAAAAAAGACCATGAATAAGTGTTTTTTTAAATTAACATGACATGTTAATGATCAAAAATTTTGTTATAATGTCTTATAATGTCTTTTTAGAACTAGAGAAAGAATAAAGCAATTGAGTACATTCAGATGGTTTTTTCTTGATTCCAGATGGACTTTGGAGTCCATTGCATAAGAACTGTATGGAGTTGAATGCTGTAGGATGCCTAGGGACTTTGACCACTAATGTCTAATGCACCTGTCTGCTACTGGAAGTGGCACAGCAGGAATCAACATGATTTCCTGCCCAACCATGTCAGACCACCAGCAGAGATCTTCCTGCAGAGGACACAGCTTGAGAGCTAGGAATGTGACATGAGAGAATGACTGTGCCAGATAATCAAATAGGGTAAAACATCTAATCTCTTTGGTTCTGTAACAAACTCCAGAGTTCAGATCCCTTATTGGTTGCCATTTCACCTGACAGCTGGACATCCAGCAGATACAGGCTGATGACTAGGTCCTTAGCCAAGTTGGAAGGATACCTGATGAGACCAGGCTGCAGTATTTCATTTAGCAATGTTTGTCAGTCTGTCTGCTGTTCAGCTGCTGATGTTCACAGAACTTGAAAAATGTGTATTTTTTCAACTAGGCTTCCTCCTTCCATGCCTCTGCCAAACTTAGTCCAGAAGATTTATCCAAACTTTTATCCAGAAGATTAAAAAGTGGCTGCAGAGGGCAGATGGACAACACAACTACATATGCTTCAGTCCCTTAGAAAATTGGTAGCATTTTCTTAGGAACTAAGTAATCTCCAACACTGTTTATTTTGACTCTGCTTTCTGTAATTGTGCAACACAGGAAAGGAAACAAAATTGCTTCATACAGACCTAATATTTATTTACGTAAAAGATTTTGCAATTATACTTTCTTGTGTCTAATTGCATACCTGAAGGTTTTTTGGGTTTTTTTCTTTTCATTTCTGTGGTATTCTAGAAATGGCAGTTATTTCCCCTGCCTAATGCTGGAGAGTAGAGGAAAAATACAAGGATACAATTTTCATAGCAAACAGAGATTTTGAGAACAACTAGGTGCAGAGGTTAAAATGCACAGAGAGTCAAGGATTAGATGACTAAAGTATTTGTTCTGTTCACTGCCCATTCAGTTCATTTATAATCACTAGCTATAAAGACTATGTGGTACAGTATCTGAGGAGATAAATTATGGGCAAGGGCTAAAACTGTAGTCACACAGATATGAATGTTTGCTTCTGACAAGGGAAAAGAGGACTCCTCCAAATATGTTCATATTAACAATTCTGCAGTATATGTTGTATGTCACTGTTCCTGGTGGATGATGTGAAAGAAAAGAGTCTGTGGCAATGCATAATCCCCTTACACGTACATACACCTTGGACATACAGCACACCTCAAGACAACTTTTATATGCTACTATACCAGTCCATCAAGGAAGAATAGTGGGAGGACTGGGCAATATCTGAAAAGTATAAATTAAAACTATTATCTGTACAAACACTGACTCTTGTTCTGAAGTGTTGTCACAAAAGTTACAGGAATCTCTCAGCAAAATTTGGTTGAAATGTAACAGTCTTTAGTCTCGTTCAGCCATATCTCATATCTGGTTTTATTCTACCTCCAAAGAGAAAATACAATTGTTTAAAAGTAGGAGATACAGAAAAGCTGGAATAATTAATTAGTCAATATAAAACCCATATTTTCATAATATTGATTTCACATTATATTTGAGGTTGAAACAGATCTCTGTATGTCTGTTGCCTCCATGCCTCCATGCTCGAAGTGGGGACAAACAGAACTGCTTGCTCAGAACCTTGTTCAGTTGGGATTTGAATACCTACAAGGATGGAGGCTCCACAAAACTTTTGCATGCAATAAGACAAACTACTGTAGTCCAAGAAGAAATCCTGACAGCCTCTATATTTTCCTCTATTTGCAGTTATATAACATGGCTTATAGCACCCCAGGGTGTTAGAATTATAGACCATCCTGAGTTGGAAGGGACCCACAAGGATCATTCAGTCCAACTCCTGGCTGTGCTCAGGACATCCCAAGAGTCACACCATATGCCTGAGAGCATTGTCCAAATGCTTCATGAGCTCTGTCAGACTGGTGCAGTGACCACTTCCTGGAGGAGCCTTGTCCAATGCCCACCACCCTTTGGGTGAAGAACCTCTTCCTGATATCCAACCTAAACCTCCCCTGACACATCTTCAGGCCATTCCCTTGGGTCCTGTAACTCGTCCTGTCACGGTGAAGAGACCAATGCCTGTCCCTCATCTTCCTCTTATGAGAAAATTGTAGCTGCAAAGAGGTGTCTCCGCAGTCTCCTCTTCTCCAGACTGGAAAGAACAAGTGACCTCAGCCACTCCTTGTACGGCTTCAATATATTACTGTGCAATGGACCCCTTCTGCTGAACGCTTTTTGTGGTCCTGTGTGTCCCCTAGCAAGTGAAGGGAGGACATCTTTTGCCATTGCAAGTTCAAGAGGCATCATCCTTCTCTTATTCCAAGAAACACCAAAAATAATAAAACCCTTAATGAGTAAAAAACACAGTAACATTCGGTGTAAAAACTCTAGACTTAGAGAAATGTTAAAAAATAGTAATTTAGCATTGACGCATAAATAGTCTTCATTTATACACGCCACTCTTCACTTTTGTGTGTACATTTTTAAAAACAAACTTCAAAAAAATTGTAGATTTTTCAGCAGTGGTTAGCACAGACATTCTATGTCATAAGTCTTCTGTTGTAAACAGAAACACATGAAGGTTTAAATAAGTCTGCGCTCTTTTCACTAGTAGAGGTCTTCACTGTACATAGAACAGAATTATTTAATGACAGTTTGGAAGTACTGGAAGCAATAGATAGGCTACAGTAGGCTGTGTTTAGTCCTATATATGTCTTTGGCATGCCATGTTAACAGGATGTGAAGGAAGATTAAGTTGGAAGTTAAATGCTAATGTTATAATGTTCTTAGAATATTAAAAAACCCTAAGAGTTTCCAAGAAAAAATACATTGATAGATTACCATGTCAGTTTCTGTCAGTTATAAAATATATTACTGCTAAATATGTTGGGTTTGGTTTTTTGTACCTTTAGGGAAGAAAGGCCACAGTGTGAAGAAAAAACAAGAACTTCTCATACAAATGTTAATATATATTCTGGACTTTAGAACAGAAACCCCATACTCTAAACTAGAGCAAGTTTTTTGAGCTGAAATCTCCAAAATCTGAAAACCCTATCTTGCACAATCTATTTTAATGTTTTCAACCACTTTCACCGAAAATGTTTAGAAAAGGCTTTTTTCACGCTGTTAGTACTTGTAACCAATCGTTCCCCCAGTGTAAATCTGACTATACACTGGAGTCCAAATTACAAGTATGTGATTTTCTTGTGTGGTACAGTCCATTGGCTATGTTCCAGGCATTTTCCAGCTTGAGAGATTTTGAATTAGATCTCCTGTAAATTGTTGGCAAATTAAATGGGTGATAAAATGGATAATATTTACCGTATGCTCAAAATGTTTCATGCTGTAGCATGTGGGACCAGGAAACATTCCCTTCTTCTCTTTTCTGCAAATATTTACTTTTTGCACATGAATACCTAAAACCAAAAAAACCCAAACCAGTTCTAGGCAGCTGGTTTTTTTGGTTGTTTCCATGCAATAAACACATAAAATATTTTTTTAGTAATTTCAATGATGGATTTCTCTCTATCCCTGTTCTCTAGAGGTTGTCAACATTCAAGATAATTTAAAATGACATATTGATTTGAATTAGAAGAGAATTTTGAAAATCTGTCCTGTAATGGACTGAACCTAATGTTGTAACTGTAGGAATACAGTTATTAAGAGGAGTTCATGACCAATGAAATACATCAGCTTTCATGGTGAAGCTTGGAGAAGAAAAGCAAGCAACCAAGCAAAGAAAGAAGGAGTGTGATATGCAGTCTACATTTTACAACCTGTATCCATCTGCTCCTTGTTAAAAAATGCAGCAGCAGCATCAAATCCTGACTTAGTATAGCATCTGAACAACTGTGTTAAAACAAATTAATATGCTTTTCCCATATAATACATTTTTGCCTTTGTCCTTATGGTTTAATCTGGAAGGTAGTTAAGCAGCTGTGGGGTCACTTTCCACCACCACCCTCTCCTGCTATGTCCCCTCCAGCTTCCTGTGCCCCAGATTCCTCATTCATGTGGCACTGGGAGGACCTGAAAATTCCTTGAGTTGTTGTAAACACCATTTAGTAAAATCTAAAACATGAGTGTTTTATCAACATTATTCTTATCCTCAATCCATCATTCAGTACTATACCAACTAGGGCAAAAAATTATCTCTGTCCCTAATAAAACCAGAGCAATATCCACCCTTTATTCTGTATCGTTTATGTCATGCCCAGGTTCCACTCTTCCCAATGCGTCTTTCTCTGTCTTTTGGTACATACACAAATATCACTCCCTATGGGTCATCCCTCTAAAAGTCCATTGAGTAAAATTAGTCCATAGGTTCAAGCTTCTTCCTGTCATAGTAGACCTTCAGGGCTGGAGAGATGGTGCATGGTATTGGATAATGTCCATGGTAAGTCCATCCCTCATTCACAAACCCATTTATATGTTGCATCTCTTCCTCGATGCCCCAGCGTGTCCTAGGCCCGCTGAGCTACCAATCTTCCTTGTCCTCTTCTTGTGATAGCTTGGTTTTGGAGTAGTCTGCTTCCTGATCCCTCTTAGATCCTTCATCTCTTACTAAATGTGTCCACTTCAGCTTCCAGTGTTTCTCCTTACATATAAGGGCAGATAATACTGGCACAGGCTGGTTCTCTGGTTCAGCCATGAACTCTGCCACTTTGCTCTCAGTCCCAGAGACCTTCCCTCCCTGCAGTGGGCACTGAGCTCTGTTGAACAGAGCTGAGCCAGCCCAGACCAGGCCCCAGCATTTTGCAGTGATTTGTGTTTTCCTGGAATTATCTGGTGACAGCTAATCTTTTCCAAATATTTTAATAAATTTTTCTGGATTCTGCCCATTTTCAGAGGTGAAGTTCCAAAACACTGGAATGTGCTCACTGTCCCAGGCCCTTGCCCATCCCATCCCACACTCCCTGACATTCATAATTATCCAGCCTTAGGGCAGATCCCTGGGTGATGTTCTTACTTAGTTATGTAATCTTACATGAGACCTGAGACACATTAATGCATCATAGCAATGCAGAGGTGCTGGTTTGGGCACCCTGAGGATAGTTTCCAAGAGCTCTTGTAACTCACCTGGAGGAGAAGTGAAGGATGGCAGAGGTGTCATTCCCATGGATGGGCCCTTGGAGGAGTAGTTAGGTGTCATTCCCAGCAGGTAGCTCCTGTTGTGCAGGCACAGCTGTGATGTTGGTGCACATGCTGCCTCAGTCCTGCCAACAGGATCTTATCATATCAAAGCCCCATGTTACAAAGCACAACAACATCATAACCTTAACCCAGAGCCGAAAAATGACACAGCGAGGAACACGCGGCAAATAAGGTGTTACATAATGCAACTCTTAGAACACACAACAATGTTGAGATCAAATAAATCAACATTGTGGCCAGCAGGTATTAAAACAACGCAACTAATTGCTTATAACAAATTTGTTTTAACATGTCAGAACAGTAGTTATCTTAATCCTTCATACCCCAGGGGCTGAGTGCCAAGAAGGACTGTTGTGGTTTAACCCAGAAGGCAGCTAAACACCATACAAACCACTTGCTCACTTCTCTGTCACCACCCCAGGATGGGTAAGAGAACTGGGGGAAAAAAACATGAAATTCACCCATTGAGATAAAGACATCTTAGTATACCAGAAACAGGAGGGGAAACAAAAATAACTATCATTAAAAAATTAGAAAATACAAAACAAGTAATGCACAATGCAGGTGCTAGCCACATGCTAGCTGATACACATCCAGTTTCCATGCAGCAGCCCTCAGCCAGCTTTTGCTTTAGTTGATATTACTGAGCTTTACCCCATATAGTACAGAATACCCCTTCAGTCAGACACTGTCAGCTATATCACCTGTGTCTCCTCCCAGCTACTCATGTGTCCTAGCCTCCTCACTGGTGGCATGATTTGAGAAACAGAAAACTCCTTGTCTTAATGCTTAACACTTCACCCATCAGTGTGTTATCAACATTACTCTCATCCTAAATCTAAACCACAGCATTATACCATATACCAGCATGAAAATTATCTCACACAAAATTATGACAATTGTGTCCTGGAAGGACAATCTTACAACATGCCATTTAGAAACTTCCCCACATTTTGCAGTCTGTTTGGGTAATAGACAAAGACTTGGGATTTCAAAGTATCGCATTGCTTTGTCACTAAATATATGTTTTAATAAAGTTTTAATGTTGACCCGATACATTACCAGTGTCTGATGAGAGCTTAGAAAACTAAAAAATGATATTTCCTAAACCAAACACAGGTAAAATACAGAACTTTCTTTACATAGTGAACAAACTCTAGATAAAAGCAATAGCCCCTTGATTTTAAGAAACGTCAGCAAAAAAAGCCAATGTAATTGTTTTTAGAGGATTTTTATAATTTCAATGATGTAAATGAAAGTGTGATTCACTCCTATAAAAATACAAGGCTAACTAGTTTTTAAAAATTAGATAATATGAATAGGGAGGACTCACCAATAGATAAAAAATGTAAATAGGTAATGTAAAAAAATGTAAATAGATAAACATGCAAATAGATAGATAGATAAGGCCAACTGAATGTGCTAAATTTTGTAATAAAACCCTACGTATTACCAGAGCCTCATGAGCAAAAGCCTCATGAGTGTCATATCCGCTTTTACTAGTCCATTCATGTCACAAGCAGTCCAAGTATTCCCATTGATGAAATGCAGGCAAAGCCCATTTGATAGCTGGGTAAATGTTTAAGCAGTAAGTTTTTTTCTGAGCTCCCTGAAACAGAGGCTACATTCCTACTTTTAGTATGTCTATATATTGCTATAAACCCAGTATCTGCATGTGACTCAGCCCTGAAAGAATGACAGATAACAAGAACAATATTAGTGACATAAAATGTAGGAATAGACCATACAAAACTAGTGGCTAAAAATTTGCGTGCAGTTTTATGCAAAAAAGCTTCTGTGAAGTCTTACAGAAACAAACATTTAAAAGTTTGTTCCTACAAATTTCAACCCTCTTGTAATTCCAGGAGTAGTTAGAACCATTGGAATGTTGATATAAATAAGAGTATGTAGAGATCTAGAAGATTAGGTCCACGTCAGACTTTTTGTTTTATTCAGAGGTTTGGCTTCCTGCCCTCTGTTCAGGCAATAAATTGGCTGTAACAGAGCTGCTTCTAGCTTTCTGTTCAGTAGAAGTATCCCAGGAGAGACAAAACCACACAAAATAAGGTAAGCAAGAATGGTAGACTTCAGCAGGGTGAAATAATTTAAGATTATATTATCAGACAGTTTGTTGAGATTCTATGAAATGGTGATATTTTTTTCAGTTGACTTTAAAGTTTTCTTAAGAAATCTCTTTCTTCATCTAGTTTATGTGCATTTTTGTGTATTCCTGTGTCTAGTTTAGATAATAGATTTTGTAAAGTCTGATTTGAAACAGACTATAACCTCATTCTGTATTAGCTATAGGATACCAAAAATGGTTTTTAATCCACTGTTAAATTGGAATAAACTTGCAGGAATTACTATCTTTGCTAGCAGGAGTGACAGTTGTGACCCAGTACACTCAACTAAAGCAGTTCTAACCCTGTAAGGATCTTAGGCATATATTGTTATGAATTTATCAACACAGTATGAGATAATATTTGGGACATCACTGTATGAATGAACTCCAAAATTCTAAATGTTGTTTTCATGTACTGAATTTGATTTAATTTAATTTCATGATCACATGTGTCTTGGGGTTAAATGAAAGAAGAAAGGCTAAGAACAAACAAGATCATACCAGGAGCAAGAGAGACTATATAACAGATTTTCTTTGCTGTCTTCATATCAATGAATTAATATAATCTATGTAGTTAGAAAAAAAACCAGATTTCCTCTGTTTTTAGTGTGATCTTGTTGTCATTGGCCACAAACATGCTCATTAGTTTGTTAGGAGTAGTTAGACTGGTCCCAGTCCCAGCAGTTTAAGGAGTTTTAATTCTCTTACACTTAGTTTAGATGCAAAATGAGACAAATTGAATCCTAGTTTCCAAAACAGTGGGTGACAGGTTTGCAGCCAAGAACACTACACAAATCTTCCTAGTTCTCTTCAATGTATACCTGAGAGAAGAGAGAAAAGAACTGAAGAAATAGGTATGAAAGACATTAAAATAAAGAAATTGGTATAGGGAGATATACACAGCATAAAAAACTATGACAAAAAATGAAAAATGAGGGCATAGGGTGACATGTATATAAGAACATGTAATGACAGGAAGGGTTTATTGAAATGGGAATATTTATATGCCACTCAGTCTTAAGGAATATATGAGGCAATTCAAGGCATGAAAGCGTGCTTTATTTATTGTAGGAAGCTTTAGTTGTTCCAGGGAACAATTAATTGGCTTCTGGAGAGTCAACAGTCTACCATAGACTTTCCTATTTTCTACTTGTTTAAACAAGACAAAATAGTTAAAATTTACTGCAGTCCTTCATAATGTCAAGGTTACCAGTCCATTCCATCATTCATCATAGAAAGCTGCGTAAGAATTTATCCACTTCCTAGATATGTTTCTGAAAAAATGTCTTTGAACTGGCCTGCCCTCCTCAGGAATCCTTCGGAATCTTGACTTGTGAACATCCTCCTTTTCTTACCATTGTGAGTGTAAGTAATGCAGGGTGCAAGACTTGAACATAGATCAAAATCAGGAATTGGGATCTTCAGAACTTCTGATCACGAGCAGCCAAACTAGAATTACACTTGTTTTCAGTAGAAAATTTGAGTAAGTGATTGTCTGCTTTTGAGCCTCATAGACCTAGCAAAGGCTTAATGCCTTGTTAATGAACACCTAGAAACTTACATCTCTTGAGATCCACAAGTCCACACACACTACAGAGCCCAATTCAGGTGGAAGTTTCCAGAGACCAGGTTCCTAGTGGAAAAACACAAAGAACGTTTTCATTTGTTTAGAATGCTCAGTGATAAAGTAGTTTCAGCAAGATGAGGAAGACTCTTTCTACCTTTTTTCTTTCTACTTCTGACTGCAAGTTATCACTCATGGTATGAGCCCTATTTACAAGGAAGAGCATTCCCAGGTAATAAGTGTTTCACTTTTCAGTGATCTAACTGAATGTTGTTTTAACTATAGTTGAAGAGACTGATTAAGGTCCTTGGTTATCCCTTTTGGTCTAATAAAAATAGAATTGCCAGGGCCAAAAGCCTTTCATTTCATGTAAAAATTTAATATGAAGTTTTGCATCAGGGAAATGAACCAAACCAGAAAACAAAACTGCCCTACCCTTCCTTGGGTGAATTTACAAGCCATTACACTTGTGTCAGGGCCGTGATCTCTCTGGTCTGACAGACATTTAGTTATTCTGGGCAAAGCCACATGGGGCTAAATTTGTACCCATCTTCACTTGTTTCATTCACCAGGATACCAGGCAGAATTGAAGCGCATTGTTTTCTTTGGTCTGCACTTGCCATAAATGCTTGTCATAAACAGGTGACTTCAGGGGGAGCATGTCAAATTCAGAATTTCAGTTTCCCTTTCTTTAAACCAAAGTTAGGCCCTTAGCTTTTCTGAAATGCAGTGATTTAACTTGCAACTTCAGGATACCTTAGTAGCTGTCTGAGTGGCTTCACCATCAAACTAATTAACATTTTTAGTTATCAACCTCTCCTTCAGGTATCTAACCTAACTGATATTTCATAACAATTATAATATATTCCTCAAATTTCCAAATTCTAGTAGTCATTTCTAAGGCAAGATTTCCTGAACCTTGGTTTAAGGTTATATATACCTGCATATACCTCTGAGAATCAGATTATACTGTTTTGGAGTTAGCATCATTTTCAATCACTCATTAATACTTTGACAATTATCTTAGACTGAATTCACAAAATGAATGTGATTTTCCAATTCAGTTAGCAAAATGTAGCTAGCTTCCCATGACAAACATAAACTGAAGCCACAAACACTGCTTATATCTTATCTAAGGGGAAGACTTTCAAAATATATTCCTTCAACACAACTGTGTTATCCATGTTAGCATGCATGTTATTGGAAGTTTAGATAGTTATTTTCCATCATTGGAAACACAGTGGTTTTGCTTTGCAAGACGAAGGCTAAGGTCATGCATTGCAGTTAAACATTTATTGAGTTTATCTACTTCCATTAACTGTCATTTATCAAAATTATATTTGAAAACTTGTTTCTCAGCGGAAACACAAAGCCCTATGACAAATTCTAGCTCCTACTTTAGGACTCGAAAAGGAAGTCAACTGAGATCATCGTCATCAGTATTCCTTCAGTGCCTCTGCAATGCTGCTGCGCTCAGGCCGTAAAAAGCCGTACCAAATCCCTCTCCATGGAAGGCAGACTGTGGAGAAGAAATTTCCGCTTACAAATATGAGAACACCTCCTGGAAAGCCAGGTAAGTCTCAGCTGAATGACAGGTATGTTTGTAATCTTGAAAAGAATATTCCAATCCAAGGCAAAATCCAACAAAATTAATCATGTGGAACAGCTTTGCTATAATGTGTCAAAAGTAAAAATACTTGTTGAAAGATAGACCCTAAAAGCTAACTTTAAAATAACCAGAACAGAAATATTCCTTAAAATACTAACATTACATTTCTCACACCACCATGTTCAGACCAGTAATTCCTAATGTACAAATGTACCTCCCTATAAAAGAATGAATAGTATAAGCGGACCTGCCAACTATTTTAGTTTGGGCACTATATAGTTCTTGTAATTCTAGTTATAAGTAGAATTCTTACACTATAGCTACTTCAATATAAAATTTTCTCTGTAGGTTCTCTGTATTGATTATTCTAGTTGTTGCTTTTTAGAACAACCCATCTTTTTTTCTTGAAGCCTGATTGCCAGCTGCCTTTGAAGAGAAAACCTTTGTCCAGTCATAAATGAGCCACACATGTAACCAAAGGTCCAACACAGAACCT
Source organism: Argya squamiceps (assembly GCA_037834095.1). NCBI lineage: Eukaryota > Metazoa > Chordata > Aves > Passeriformes > Leiothrichidae > Argya > Argya squamiceps. Next base: position 46,685,778 of record JBBMKD010000115.1, on the reverse strand, counting down.
GCCACTTCTGGAGGGTGTGGCTCGGACTGTTAGAATGTGCATCATCCTTCTCTTTCATTGTGTGTACAGAGCTTCTTCTCAGCCTAAACAGGGTGGAAAAAAGCTTCTTGGAAACAATGCAATTTTTTCAAAATATTTGCCTAAATTCAAATGTTTCAGAGAAGGTCTCTCATTATAGAATAAGTAACAAAGTTTTCACTGAAGTCAAGCATTCCTAAAACATTATGCCACTGCTGATGCATTCTGTGGATCCTGTTGTTTTGCTTGCCTGGTTATTCTGGCAAAGACAGGATTTTTTATCTTGCAGTATGCTCTGGAGGTCTGTGTGATCTCAAAAATGTCTTAACTGCATTTGAAAGTATCAAACCTTGTCCACTAAAACAATGTTCAGCTGAATATAATCAAAATTGTACCTCATAGTATTATTCTGGAGGTGTCTGATATCCAAGTGTCTGGACACACATCCTTCTGACATCCAGAACAACACAGTTATGTTCAGGAATAATTCAGCTTCCCTCCTGGAAGCTTTTAGCCAGAAAGACCTGGGGTTTTTATTTTATTTTCAGTATGAGATGTCTGATCTCCAAACTAAATGTTCCTATTTTAGGTAGCCATAAGCACTCTAGCCTAAAAATCCTGTTTATACCCAGATCCAATATTCAAAATGCAAAATTGGGAAACAGACAAGTACTTACCTATGAAATACAGGAAAGTAGTCTATAAACATCATTTTTCACGTCTCTACATTCCAAGACTTCTGTGAACACTGTGCTTTGGCTCAGGCTTCCCACAGAGCTCTAATGGCTAGTCTAAGTCTAGTCACACAGCAGCCAACAGCAAATGTGGACCCACTCTCCCACATTCAAATTCATCCTGTCCCCATTAGACTTTAGTCTTTTCCAACACAGCTGTCTGCATGCTGTCCTCCATCCCTCTTTCTTGCACTGTTCCTCAGGCTCTTGGGTTGGAAGCTGTTTTGTCAAACTCAAGTTTTCACATGTTATCTTTCTGAAAGGTTGAGATACATTTTTTTCTGCTCATTGACATAAACTTCTAAGCAAAGAAATATTTATTTTCCTCCTCCACACCAACACCAAGCCCTCAAAACAGCTGATAAAGCCCACTGGGTAACTTCCAGTATACATTTGCTATACTGCTCATAGTTTAAATATACATAGATTATCAAGTAAAGATTGTTAGAAAAATGCACTTGATCTTTTTTCTCTGTTGATGATAAAATAATTATTACCCATTTTTATTAGTGTTTAGCCTGCGAGAAACAGTGAAATGTTATATACTAACTGAAGATTCAAAAACAGTGCATTTTGATATAGATGAAGATGGTCATCATGAAATATCTACCAAGGATTCACAGTCCCATGAAGGTAATGTCCTTTATGTACCAAAACTCACCAACTGTATGTGTAGTACTCAGGACATTTGCAAATATGTCACATGTCCCTCAGTACAAGAAAGACATTGAGGTGCTGGAGTGAGTCCAGGGAAGTGCAATAGAGCTGGGGAAGGGTCTGGAACACGAGTCCTGTGAACAGCAGCTGAGGGAGCTGGGGGTGTTTAGCATGGAGGAAAAGAGGCTCAAGAGGGACCTTATCACTGTCTACAGCTGCCTGACAGGAGGGTGTATCCAGGTGGGGGTCAGTCTATTCTCCCAGGTAACAAGAGACAGTATGAGGGGAAATGGCCTTGGGTTGTGTCAGGAGAGCTTTAGATTAAATATTAGGAAAAATGTCTTTATTGCAAATTCTGCCAAGCTTTGGAACAGGCTGCTCTGGGAAGTGTTTGTGTCTTCAGTCCTGTAGGGATGTAGGTGTTTGGATGTGGTGATTAAGAACATGGTGTATTTGGCAGTGTCAGATTATGATTGTCTTCAATGCTCATAAGGGTTTTTTCCAAGCTAAATGATTCTATGATACTGTTCTCTGTGGACCTAACAATATGTTGGATCTGTATGAATATTGACAATGATAGAACAAAACTTCTATCCTGATTTACAGTAGGTATGTTATACACTTAAATGATAACATTATATGCATAACGCTTATTCGACTTAGTGGGAAGTCTAGATATTTAGCTCTAAAAAGAGAGAAAGGGAAGGTAATGCTCAAGAACAAATGCAAAATGCAAAAACAAATGCAAAATGGAGAATAGAGCATATTTTGGAATTTGTGGGGTTATTTTTCATTTAACTCTTTCATCTCAAGTGCAGCTTCTGTATTTGACACCAAAGATGTTGTCATAACTATCATCATGCAAAGACTTGTTAGAGGATATCATTTTGGTAGAGAAGAGTTAAATAATATCAAATGCAATAATTCTAGAATGATACAATTATTCCAGAATGGTATAATTTCCAGAGATGTGAAAGTAGGGAAAAAAACCTCGATAAAGCATATTTTTAACCAAAATAGAAGAAAAAGTTGCAATCTTTAAGTTAGCTATTGAATTACTAGAACTTTTATTCTATTAAACTGATAATAATGACAGCTACCACTTATAAGGTGCTTAAGTGTGTTTTACATCTTTTTCAGTATCTTTTCCTTGATAACGCCATCAAATTTTGGAGTCACTCAGACAATTATTACTGTTAATTTATGAACAGAACCAAAACTTGTATAGGTATACAATGTGAGTAGCTTGTGAACAGACACATAGTCCGGCAAGCCTGATGTAGAAAATAGTGATATTACTAGCAGACAAAAAAAAATACCCAAACAAATAAAAAACCCCAAAAAACCAACCTACCAACCAACCAACCTAACAAAAAACCCCCCCAAAAAACTGTGTAATATTATTGTGCACACAAGCACCACAGACATATATTCATGATGCAGTTAAGACAACATAATACTAGGAACCATTTGTAACCAGGATATTTGTGACATTTTTACCTGAAGTGGGTGATATTTTCCCTAGCTGTCTGGCTATGTGATTCAGGCGATGTTAGAAAAGCCAGAAACCACCTGCTATTATTACCTGTTGCCTTCCGATCCTATACACTTCATATTAGGGTACCCACTTTCACTGCCAAAGCACTTCAGGCTCCTCTTTAATAGCACATTAGGCTTTACAGCTGGTCACCAATCTCTTGTTTCTCACATGCATTCTCTGTTGCAAAAGATAATTAAGCAATCAATACACTTTTTAGGCTCTGTGTTCAGACTTCAGCGTATCTGTTCACAAGTCTAGCTTACAGCTTTCCAGGGTTAAATTAATTCAGAGACCCCCTAGAAAAGAAATCTGATATCTGTTGCTATGACACACTCCTTCTCAGATTGTGGTTCAAAACAATGCTTTAAATTGTTTGTATTATTTTTAAAGCTGAGGATGTAGCTCACTAATTCCACATATTTGTTAAATACTTTCTATTCTAGATATTGCGTGGTTAAGCGTGTTCACAAGGAATGAAGCAGCAGTTACTGGTAAGCCTCTTGTGGGGAAAAAAGGTATCATCTCTCTCTTAGGGTCTGGTTTTGAAGATACATTTGAGAGTAGGAAAAGAAGGTAGTACTGTTTTACACTTAAATTTGACATTAGAAGTAACATATTTTATCAGATTTTTCACTTAGTTGAGGCTACCGGACAGGTCTAAAAATAAAAGAGCTTTTCTGTGTTCAGTAAGAAGAAGTATTCAAAGTTTAAAAATTCCTAAATTAGGAGTAGTGTCTTGGACTGAACACAAATGTGTGTAAGGGAATATATGTTTACAAATAATTTACATATAATTTTTTTGTAGAAAAGTGTGGGCGATCCATTGCTGGCATATGAGTCTTAACTAGCAAAGAACTGCTTTAGAAGGAGAGGAAAACCAAAAACAAATTAATATGAAGAAAGAGGACACACATTTTTGGAACTTTCATAATTTACACTTAAAAAACCATTGTGAAAATCAAAGATATATTAGTTCGGGTATTACAGTGAAAGAAAAAACAAACTCTATCTCCATTTATCAGGGGCTCCTGTAACCAATGAGAACAAATATCCATCTGGTCCAGTACTGCACTTTGAAGAAGAGACAAATGAGGGTTTCTAGGGAACAGTATAAAAATACTGATACTGTCCCAAATCCCAAGCAAGAAGTTATTTAATTTATTTAAATTCAAGGCATTTTCTTTGCATGGATTTTTAAATTGCCTCTTAGACTCTGGTAAGGTTTTAGTGACCAGAGACACGAGCCAACTAATTCAAAAGCCATCAGAAAGCGGAAGTATCACTGATATACAATCACCAAAAGGTTCCTTACTTTCCTTGCCTTTCTCTGGCTGCCTGATAGACCACTTGTCACATCTTTTAAAGGTGATAGAGAAAGTTGGGCTCTTTTGGACTTACTCAGACTAAACAACGTATAAACAAGTCACAACAAACACTATAGATGGAGAAAGACAAGGATAGTTAGGATATAAATGATGTTGATGGATGTCCCTGGTTAACTGGATAGACTCCTGCATACCTCTTTTTTTGTCACTCTTACCTTCAAGAGAGAGCACTCTTGACTTAGATAAGAAACGTCTCTTGCCTATTCATGTGTCTCTTAAATGCTACGACTGAAACTGGACAACTGCAACTGAGGCAATCTATGGTGGTGTCAGAAAAAGTAATAAAAATTACAGAATTGTAGATGTACAGTCTGCTATATTTATCTGAATACTCATGTAAACTCATTAAAGCATACTCAGTTTGGACTAGAGAGTTTTTCTCAGTTTTTAATGAAGATTCTTATTCTTCATGCTATAGCTGTCTCAGAAAAATTCCTTCAGAAGAATAATACAAAAACATTACAATTAAGAAAAGTTAAGGCAAATAAAATCAGGGCCAACAGCAGCTAAAATTAGTCAAGTGGGATGAATACCTTCTGCTAATTCTGAATATCCTTCAGTGCCTAGGAAATGCCTTTGGCAATGTGTAAAAAAACTCCAAACCCTTTAACTGCAAGTGTTAATGCATAATAATCTAATGTATTTTAAATTTGTATTCAGTTAGACAGTGTTAAACACATAGTTAAACTGCCACTTTCTTTTATATTTTTTTGCCTTAAATGGTACACTTAAGATACTTCTGAAAACACAAGTGATGTGTTTTGAAGTAAGTTTGCAAGTCAGTCAGATAGGTATAGCATCACTGAGTAGTCATTAATGTAATGGGTTTTGCCAGGTAATGGTCTTGTGTGCTGTGTCAGTTGGCAAGGGGTACCCTAATTGATTTACTTTTTTGCTACCCCTTGAAGTGCCAGATGATAACAACCAACACTGTCAGTGTATCAGGCTGAAGAACGTCCCATGTCATTGATATTGCCTTCCTGCAGCTGAAAAAACAGTGTTAGCTCAAAAATGGAATTAATCTAATGCATCCACAATTATGATAGTAGAAGGATTTTGATCTAGAAACAATCAGAAAATAAAAGGGAAAAAATGTCAATTTTCCATATTGACATACATAGTCAGATGTATACCATAAACATGTTTATTATGCATGTGTTATCTACTACTATATATGCCTTTGTAGTTCATATGACATATAGTAATGTATAACTGATATTTCATACATTGACCATAGAAATATAGAAATAAACTATATATATGGCAAATTTAAAGTCTCACAAATTCACAGGTTTTAAATACTTTAGTCAGGAAGAGAATGGTATCAAGAATTATTGTATTTATTTCTATTCCTATGCCTATAAACAAACATTTCTCTTTGTAGAGCTTATTCAGCTCTTCTTCATTTTATAAAGTGATACTCATACTATTACAATATTCTTTTCTGTGTAAAACAGATTCTAAAAATTTGGTGATCCTCACACAGAGATCAAAGCTTAATGAATTTGTCCTATTGTGCAAGGGTAAGAAGCATCTCTCTCTCAAGGTAAGAAGTTGTTTATTTTCTTTATAACTTGTGGATGCTCTCTCTTACTATAAGACAATTTCTCCCACAGACATTCTCTTTACTGACCACCTTTCCCAGTATGATCCTTTATTTTTTCTTGGGAAATAGCCAGACAAGCTTATTGCAAAAAATTTTGGGGTTGGGTAGTTGACTATTGCCACTAGGAGACAGTCAAGGGTGTTGGGGTCCATTCTCTGTGGAGGACAAGGGAGCTTCTTAGCCAGAAGACATACAGGGAAATAAGAGGGGAGTAAAAAGCAGGAGTCTTGCCTTGGAAAGGGAGTTTAAGATGGAACTTATTTCTTCCAATGAACTCACACCACAAGATAAAGAATGTGATAAAAAGAAAACACAGCTGAACATCCTGTTTTAAACATTTACCATCTGGTGTCTAAGCATTCCCATTTTCTCCAGTCTTGTGAAGGTTTGTTTCTGATAGGAAGAAAAAGCAAGGTTAGTCTTCCTCAGTGAGGGATTATAGCCGTTGCTAAAATCTGTCTGAGAAAGAATGCTATGTTGCAATTTTCCGTCTAAAATGGAGCAAAGATCCAAGGAGATAAAGAATAACTGTTCATCTACAGTCAGCCATGCATGATGGTGTAAAGCACCAAAAATTTCCTCAGAAAGTCTTGGATGTTTTTCATTTGGTTTTAACTCACAAATGACTCTTCATAAAATCTATTTCCTGAATTTTTCTAGGGAAATATATGTTGTAAGATACATAAATTATGTCTATACCCTATTACTCACAGAAAGAGATTTTCTTTTCTGTCCCTGAAACAGCAACTATTTTGAAAAGATTTTTCTGGTTCAGAGGTTGCCTTTCCATAAATCAATTGTTTGAAGAGTGCTCCACCAAATCAGGAGAAAAACTGAGTATTGAGCCTTAATGGAATTTACTTTCCATTGAAGTATTTTAAGATTACAAGTCATACCAGATTCTGTTTCTTGACATAATTGGAAACAGTTCCCATCTGAAGATGAAATAAGATATGCTTGGAGTCTGCCAAATATATAAAAGCCTTGGAAAGATCATGGACCTTTCATTTTCCGGCACAATACAAATTATTTTCTTAATATCAATTTATATCAAGGGATTTTTGTATGAAACAGGACAAAGCTTCTTATCTGGAATAAAGTTTTGGTATCCTGGTACAATATGGTTCAATCCAGGTTGCATTTCTAAATAGAACTTGGGCATTACACAGTTTGAAAGACTCTCTTGAGTATTTGCTTTCAATCCAATTCATTTTGCATTGCAAGTGGTAAAGGAGGAACATATTAATGGAAGTTTTTCAAGAATTTATCAATTTATTAATTTTGAATTATCTGAATGTAAGAATTAATGAACTTTTTTTTTTAAAAAGAGTTTTCTTTAGAATTAATGCCACATTTGATGGGTTTAAAATGCAAAATATGGAAAAAAACCAACCAAATGAAATTACAAAATTAACAAATCTGTGTATTGTAAACACAGGTCTTAAAAACATCCTGTTCCAAGCCAGATTATCCTTCAGTGGAGAGATGCAATATGAAAACATGCAACCATGAAGATCCTGACTTTAAACAGGTATACAATCATGACCAAATAAATAAAAACCTTTGTGTGAGACTACAGGTGTATGCAAATACAGGTGTGTAAAAAGGGCACCTAAATTACTCATTAAATGACAAATTGCTTACTTTTATTTCAGATTTTTTGTTTTTTTCTCAGAAAAAAGAAAATAAGAAATTTTCCCTTGATTTGTATTTATGACTACATTCTTCAATCTCCAGGCGAAATGTCTGACTTTCAATTAAAATGTGAAAAGTGGATATATTTTCTGTATTATTATGCTAATACAAAATGGAGGGAGATGCAAAGTAGATTTTATTTGGTACAAATTCTTAGGCAAGATGCAGAAAATTTGGATGAGTATATTAAGAGATCTAAAAGGATCAGATTACAAAAGTTATGACGTTTCAGGAAATAATGAATCAATAAGTCATAAACTTCTGGGAAGTAATGAAACCCTGTCATGTTTTCAGACTGAATTTCTTATCATCAGATGATTATAAATCAGTAGTAATGCATTGTGGACAGAAATACAGATAGATGGGTGGTTTCTTAACATATTTTTGTGACAAAAGCTTGGTTTTGTTGGCTCTTCTCTAGATAGATATGATGAAACATAGTAGGCGCATGAAGGAAAATAGTTGCTCTTTGGGATACCTAAACTCTAGGATAATAGACATTATAATCTAGAAAAAATGCAAAAGTAATGAAATTTAACTAATAATAATTTTTATTAGGATTGTAGCCTTCTGGGTTTATTAGTCAACTGAAAAGACAATATTTCCAGATTTAATATGCAAAATTAGAGCTACCTGAACTCAGGTAGTTTCAGAATTTCGTAAGAGGGACTGTAAAACCCTGAAAACCTGAAATTGGCAGCCTAAAACTTTTAAAATGCTAACCTTTCTCCTGAATCAGAAAGTATTGAATTACCAATTCCGGTAAATTGAAATCTATCTGACATAATTTTCAAAAGGTGTGGGCTACACTATTAATAATTAATGAACAAATGTCCTGCATCCTGGGCCTAGAAAATCTAGTGGATCTTTCAGTTTAAGTTCTGCTGAGTTACTAATCTGCCACTAATATTCTCCACATGGAAGGAGAAAGCAACGAAGCTTAGGAAATTTTTAACTCAACTTTTAGTCCCCTCCTTATATGCTGTAAACTATCACAGTCATATTGAATCCTGCAAATTTAATACATTTTTTTATTTCATACACTTTTTTAAACATAGAAGTATATACCTTTTCTGTGCAGCTGTTCACAAAGACTTAGTGTCTTTATGCCTGCAAGTTTTGGAAGACATCTGGAAGGATGTCTACAATTGCCTGTAGAGATCTATATATCACTTTGGGTTTTTTAAAGTGGTTATAAATGAAAAATTCTTTCTGGGAACCCATTCATTACCTAACAAGAGAGATAGTGATCTGCACATTTTTTTGCTGATACTCTGAAATAGAAGAAAAAAAGTTACTCATTTGTAAGAGGAGAAATCAGAAGTCTGCACTTGAACCACTTCCAGCTGGGCAAAGAGGCAAAATTGTAGACAAGTCTGAATCATGAGATTCTTAATAAACCTCCTGAAATGAGTGTACTGATCAGTAAATAATTTCTAGTGTGATGAATAATGCCTGCATTGTCCTTAGGATGAGAAAGTGTGGGAGTATTGCACCAAGATGGAGGAATACTTCTCATGGATAATGACAAAGCTACACAGGGCTGCAATGTGATATTTAATCTGCTAGCTTTGAATAATAAATCTTAAAGACAGGCATTTTCCTTTTTTCTATTTGAAGACTGCCAGCAGAATTAGCAGAAACATGAAAATCTGTGGACCCTATCGCTATACCAGCATACAGTGTTGTAAACATTCATTTCTATAACCAAGGCCATTGAAACATTAATAAGCAATAACAATTGAAACATCTTTTATTAAACTTAATAAAATATTAATTATGTTGTAATAACAATTTTTTTTTTAAATTACAGCAAGTAACAGTTTACAATAACATCTGATTCCAATTGGGGATTAATTCAAAAAGGCAACACAATATTTATTGCACAAGCCAATACTTGTTGCAATGCTGTTTTGGTAGGAATGGAAAACTACACTGTAGACACAACTATGGCCTCACACAGTTCACACAGTGGCAGCATCGCAGCCAGAGCAGCAGTGGAGAAGCCAACCCCACCAATTCACTCAGGAGCATTTACTTATAACTGTGATTATTTTAACTCTATAATAGAGCATGCTTATAATAATTAATAATATCATAGAAGAAAATGCAGTTAACCACACAACAGAATGACCTCTGAGCTACAGAACAGTATTTCACTTTAGATCCTCCACTGAAAAGGTTTTCCCAGTTCCCCCACCCTTTGCATATAATTGTCCCAGTAGGTGAGCTCTCATTTTACCATTACATTAATTACGTGTACATTTTTACTATTTCTCCTTTTTACTCTTCCAGAAGTGCAGGAATTAGTGAGAATATAACGGTTATCAAGGAAGTACACATCTTCTTCAGTACATATCTGTAGCATCTCACTTTAGTGTAACTTCTGTTCTGGTTTAACTGTAATATTTACTATTCTTGAACTATTACTACCCTCAGACTTTTACAGATGTATTTTTTACCCTCTCATTTTTTCTTAAGTACTAGTAGCACTCAATTTTACCTCTGCTTCATATCTTCACAAATTAACACCTTTGCTTAAAAAATACTAAAAGATAGCATTCAACTATTTCAATTGCTGGATCTTGCTGCTTCTCCTCAAGTTGTTGTTCCTTGCTGGATAATGCAAGGTAATTAGGTGATTGTATCTGGACAGCATTTCCCAAAGTTTGAGTGGAATACCCCAACATGGGTGGACTGGGAGCTGAAGGACTGCAGCTGTAAAAGTCCTATTAAGAGCTGCAACAGTTTTTATTCCACAGTCCTCTCTGTTTTACTGAGTAGTTTGATGAAAATAAATAAGAGAGCCATTATACCAGAGGCTATGCAGTAATGAAAGACTTTATTGAGAGACTTACTCTATACTAATTTAAGTAGGCTGAAATAAACTCTAAACAGGTAAAATCTGGCAAGGCCCACCAAGATACCTTGGTTCTAAAGTTTTGACCTAAGTAGCGACAATTCCATGTTTACGGTGCTTGGCAGAAGGCTGGTGGGAGCACAGTCCTTTCTGGCACCAAGCACGCAGCTTGAGAGGTTTTTTTGTTCCAGAAGTTGATTCACCTATTGAAAAGCCAAGGAATGATCAGCAAGCCTCGCTCACCCTTCAGTAGTCACATATGACCAGGGTAAAAATCTGGTGGAGGGTGAAAGTGGACTGTTCTGGGCTGAACAAAGTCATGCCATCATTGAGGGCTGCTGTATCAGAGATCCTAAACCTTTGGTATGAATGGAATCAAAGGTGGCAGAGTGAAAGCTACAGCTGATATTGCCAAAGCGTTTTTCTTGATCACTGTGGCAGCAGTGTGCAGGCCAAAGTTTACTTTCAGTGCAGAGATGTCCAGTACACCTGGAACTGACTGACCCAGGGCTGGAAGCATAGCCCTACCATTTGTCAGGACAGGACCAGCTGTGGTAAAAAAATATACTGAGTTGTGTTGCTCCAGTCAGCATCCAAGCCCCTGCCCCAGATATTCATGCAGGCCCACCCCCTGCCAGTGGACAGGGGAGAGAATATATGAGAGATGATGCCTCACTTCGTAGAATTTTGAAAGGTTTATTGAACAGCAACAAGGCACTGAATAAGGAAAAAGGGACAGTGCTGGGTGCTTCGCTGCAGCCAGAGGCATACAGCCCACACCCATAAAAATCCTCATATATGCTATTGACAAGCCAACTGCCTGGTAAACTGACCACCTCATAAGCCAACCCTGCCACACTTGTGCACGTCACTCTTCCAACCCAGCTCCCCCTTCATCCCGCCTCTCGGAATCTGTGCAGTCGTTCTTGCTTCGACTTTTCCAATGGTCAGAGATCAGCTTTCAACATTACAAAACTTATATGAAAAAACACCAGATCTTAACAGACATTCTTTTAACCTTATAACATACATTTAACATTTGTGAGAGCCAACATCACACTATCCATTTATTACAGAATAGCAAGAGCAAAAGTAAGAAAACTTTTGAGTTAAGAAAAAACCTCAAAAGTAAAGCTTATGAAGGTCAGAAAAAACAAGTGATGCAAAAGCACTTACTCATCTCGTTCCATAAGTAGACCAATGCCTAGCCAGTGTCTCAGCAGTAGTCCTCTTGGAAGCAAACATCTGTCCCGTCAACCCTAAAATCTCCATCCTCCACACCAGGCTTTATGACTACCCATGACATCACATGGCATAGAGTATCCCTTTGGCTACTCTGAGACAGCTGTTCCAGCTGTGTTCCCTCCCAGCCTCTTGCCCATCCCAGCCTACAGGCTGAGGCTGAGTGGGAAGAAAGAGAAGATAATTATGCTGTGTATGCACTGCACAACGGCCAAAATTTTCACTGGTGTGTCATCAACCCTGTTTTAGCCACAAACCACGTAAATAATTTGTAATGCCTTCCAAGGTCTGTAACTTCTCCAATACAATTGAGGTAGCAGCTCAGTTTTACTAGTTTGCTTCTCATCGTTGTATGTCTCATGTCTCTTTGATCATGTGCTCATTTCCCTGCTTCATCTGAGGGAAAATGTAGATTGCAGTGTGCATATATTCCTTTGTGTAACGTATCAGAACAACACAAGATGGTCTGTTTCAGCTGGCCTTCAAATCCATTCCTTTTCATCTTCTAGTTTCTTCCTAGGTTAGAGGGCAGCACTTGAACCTAGCTTGGAGTAATTCTCATTGTGCTGTATTCAATCTGACTTTATATAATTTTTAGTCTATTTATTTCAGAACTTGTATACTACTCTCTAATATCCCTTTCTGTAGTTTCCATCACTGACACATTTTTCTTTAACCTGTGAAAACAATATTTGTTGCATTTTTCCAACATAAGCATATGTATTCTATTTCAAGTGCATTGTGAATCACCTGTGGGACACTAATAAAGGAGTTATTTTTGTCATTAAATGTGAAACCTAATCCATAAATTTGTTCTTCATTCAATGTAATGGAAAACAAATTATCAGATTGTAACTAAAAATAAATACCTTTTTTCTTGGAACTTGAAAATTATCTTGACTGCTACTGTAGAAACTGTCCTCAGGAGTAGTAGTCCACTTTATCTGGCAGTAGTCCACCACATTTTCCATGTTTCCTCATCATCCCTTTTTACAGGTCATAATAGAAAATCACTTCTGCCATGATTTCTTGCAAAACATTTTTTTCTTTAATGACCTGCTGCGCCTCCCAGTCCTGATGGTGTTTCATTATGCTTCTACTCTGAGTTCTTCCTTCTCCCAGTCACACAATATCATTCTTCAAATAATTTTCCTCTTATAGTTTTCCATCATTTCCATCATGTGCTTTTCCATCATTTCATGCAGGTACAGCAGATATTTTTTCAATCTGCTTTTGCAATCATGTAATACTTGCTTTACAAGATTACCCTGGGTGACAAGACACACTGACTGGGTGAGAGCAATAGCTGGTCTATAGCTGTCACAGTCTAGCATGAATTTCTGCATTGTACATACGAATCTCTCTTCTAGCTTCTACTGGTTTTCTTTCACCAAGAAAGAAAGCCTTTCTTTCTTATTTCTTTTATGTTTACTTCTTACCATTCTGAATCCCTACAAGGTATTTGTTTCCCAAAACCAAATTTTCTTCAACTTTCTTAATAGTATTTTTTTAAACAGACTTTTTGGATTGAAGCTGCAGATACACTGTTGTTACATTGACTTGATCAGGACGGGATGTTCTACCTGCTTCCTATTATAGCTTTGCTGATGACAGAAGGTGTATCCTCAAGTTTCCTTGAGGTATTCTGCAATAACTGCAGGACATTTTCTTTCCATCTCCTGTTGTTCTATGGGCTAAAAGGACACACTGCTCCTTCTGTCAAAAGGTGATAATTGCCAATGCTATAATCTCCAGCAAGCTGGTACCCTTAAATATGCTCTTGCTTTTCCTCAAGCATTCAGTTTTCTTTTAGAAGTCTTCTTAAGCAATGATAATACACCAGATTAGTCAGAGTTATGGAATCGTCTCATGGGCAGAATAAGAGTGTTCAATAAGGTCACTCAAAAGGAAAGTTTAAATGATTTCATTATGGTATGTTCAGTCTTTCCCAAAAGATACTATAGATTGCCTGCTTTCTGGCAGGATGCTGAGCTGGGGGATACGTGAATCTCAACCTACTATTAGCATCAAATAACTATTCACACTTTATTGTCAGTTACTTCTTCACTCAGCACACACAGGCAGAACCAGGGGCTCATACACATACTCCAGTGGTTCTCAAGCACCTGTGCACAGTCACAACCAGGGGTCCTGGTTTCAGCAGATGATTCCACATATACTGCCCTGTAATCTTTGTCCAGCTGTAGCAGCCACTGTCCCCTTGGATGTGATGTGCATTACATGACCTGTGGTAGGGGCTGGAGGAGTGCTGGAGACCATGGGCAGGTTCAGCAGCCCTTTGGTGCCTCAAGCTTACCAGTTTCTGCATATTTCAGCACACACTCTTCATCTCTCTGATGTGATTTTTTTTGTAACTATTTCTCCATCCCCACCCTGAGGTGCCTAGCGAGCCCAAATACATACACACACACACACAGAGGAGCTCTTTAGACAATTGCTACTGCTCCAGAGATGGATCTTTAAAAAAAAGTGCATTTCAAACTAGAGATATACAGAAAAGCCATAGGTAATAGAACAGCTGTTTAAGAGTAATTTCTGATTTTACTTCAAAAGAGGAAAGAAAAACTGTGGATTGATGTTTTATTGCTGGTGGTAGTTGATAGCGTAGGCCTAAAGTAAGAAAATAACCAGATGAAAAACCTAAGCTATTGTAATGACATTGGGGAAAATGTGCTGGTGTTTTTGTGAAGCAAAGGAATGCATCTATTAGTCTGGTACTACTCAGTCCTTTGAGGGAGATGGGTATTATTTTATTCATAGTTATCATAGAGTCTATCCCAGAATGATTGTTGCCTAAGGTTTATTTTAAAGTTTCTAAGTATGTGTCACTGGAGAAACGCATAACAAGCATAAAATATAACAAACCAACAACATACATGATTTTTTGTCACATTTAACATTGTAGAATGGTATTAAAAATATAATGTGTATTTTACTTTGTGTATTTTCATAGATGAGTGAAGATAATAACTTTTTCATCATGCATTACCAAGGAGATTCAGTGCAGTTCCAATGCTATGAAGATAGAAGTTACTATCTGCATGTGAACGACGACTCACTTGATATTCGCAAGCTGGAAAACAAAGAGCCCAACGAGGACAAAAATTTTTACTTCAGGGTGTCATATTTACAGGAAAAGTAACTTGTCTACCTTTCAGTGGCCTAAGTGCCCATACAGCTCCTAAGAAGGTGAGGGAGTTTGAGATCAACTAATTTCTGTTTGAGCTAAATTCTAAGGTTTTCACAATTTCTAAGTCACCAATGTCTTTCATTTCTGTACATTCAATAGCAAAAGAGGAAAGCCAAGTTGAAAAACATACTAACTCAGTTATTATGTGAGTCTTTGTGTCCTGCCTACACAATTATGTTTTTAAGGAAACAAAATGTTCTGGTGTGGGAAAATAGACAGGGGATATTTCAAAGAGGACAACAATAAGGAACACATATGAATATGATCACAGAATGTGCCATTAGTTCTCCATGAAGTAAACACTTTACTTTTTAAAAACTGTCTCTTCTAAGCTCACCTGAATGTGACAAGAAAACTTTTAGAAGTTGTTAAATGCATATGTGCATATCCTAACCGACTGACTTGGAGAAAGAGGTAGAAAAGGTGTCTTGAGTCTATCTGAGAATAAGGGAAGATGCTGGAAGCCAGAAGATGTCTCTGCACCTTTAGCTCCAAGTCAGCCCATGTAGTCCATGGAATTTCAGCATCTCTCCAGCATGGCAGCTCTCTAAGAAAATGTGCACAGAGCATCAGATGCACACTGTGCAGGCAGAGGGAGGGAGACACATTGAACCATAACAGATACAACTACATTGGGCTATAACAGACACCTGCAAAGACAGCAGAAAATTGCTCTGAGGTATTGGCTTCCACTTTTGAGTCATAGAGGGAAATGCAATCACATTCCCAATTGCAGAGTGAAGAACATCAGAAAAATAATAATGTTCAAAATTACTGAATAAAATAAACATTAGGTGTTTATGTGGGGTACACTGGAGGAGACATAAGAGCATCTACCTTTGAGCAACAGGGTCTGTCAGTGTCAAACAGAAGATTTGGACACTTAAATGTTCATAGACCATACCCTGGAAAGCATAGCCTATTTGAAGTTACATGAGAAAACAACACAAATGTTATTAGGGTCACTAGGTGTTAAAGATCTGGTTCTCATTGCTGTACATGGAATTCCACTCTGCTTTAGAGACAATTTTCTGTGATGCAAGTAATTTGAGACAGTATGTGTATAAACGATAGACATGATGCACTTATGCCAAGAGACTGCTGCCTAGTTGCAACAAAACAGCCTACAAGATAACACAACATTTGCAAGAATAGGCCTGTGTAATTATAATAAACAATGCGCACCTGAAATAGGAATCCTAATGTCAGTCGGTCGATCATACCAATGCACATTGAAATAAGGAAATTTGCCGCTATAAACTAAACTCCAAAGGTCTGTGAGATCTTAAAAGATTTCACAGATTGCTTGTTGTATTCTTCAAATAGCAGAAATCTTTATGTTGGTTATAATGCTCGTTGAAGACAGCTTTTAAGTATTTTCTAAATAATACATACTATACTATATTTTCTAAATAATACATACATACATAATACAACTTCTGGGCCAAGAGTTCTCTTGGCCAAGACTCTGCCAAGAGTTCAATAAAGTTAGCGCGAAGAAAAAAACCTGCCATAACTCTAGATATTATTTTCAGCATTTATTACACTAGAATCAAGTTATTTCAGCACTACTTAAGATGTTGCACAAGAAATAGATTCAGTCATGTAGTAAGTACATTAGTTTCACTATCTGACCCACTAACACTTCATAGTCGTACATTTATTATTGGTAGCGTAATCACCTCACTAAATTACAAAATGGGCTAGATGGCAAGTTGATGAAAAGAGGACAAGTCACCATAAAGCTTGTACAAAGCATGTTTATGAAATCAGCATTGCTGATATCACCACAAAAGTAACATTTATGTCAGTTAAATATGTTTGAATATGTTTTATAGTTAAAATTTAAATTATGGTTATCTGCAGAATTTTGTACTTTTACCATCTGCCATCTTATTTTTTTAATTCAAAGGAAAATAAGCCCTTATGAAAACAGCAGTGGTAATTTTGTAAAATTTTGGATTTCGTATCTAAGATAGTAACACCATTTCACTTCTTTTCTCATAAAACACAATAAAATCAGACAACTTTGTAACTCTAAATGTACATGGTAAAGAAAGTTTAAAAATTCTCTATTCTAATCTTTGCTGGAGTCTTATTTTGATCATAAAATCCCTTCAAATTGACATTTTCCAATTCCTATCCAAGTGTCTTTTAAGTGGCAGATTAGTTTTATTATGTGAGGTGGAAATCATATAGAAATGTTATTTTAAAATAGAAAATTAAAGCCAGTTAGCCATTTAGAAAAATATAGTTTCTAATACTTTACAATTAAAAAAAAAAATCCAATGTGTCTAACATCTCAATATGAAATATTAGTACTTTGCTGCCAAAACCAACAATGATATTCTTTAACTTTCATTTAACAGATGTGATAATTATTAAAATAATAATATAGATATTTTGTTCTTGTATTTCTGCCCTTCTAAAGCTGTGCCTTAAAGAAAATACTGCATTTTGTTTGCTTAGACCAATGTAACACAAGTATTCTTCATCTATAACTTCTAGTATTTTGACAATATTTGTAACTTTCTACAATAAAAGCTGTGAGAAGAACTACAGTAACTGTAAAGCAGGAGATCCTTCTCTGTGTTACATACACTTCCTTCATTATTTGGAATCAAAAGAACTAGAAATTGCTATTAGAAATCATAATTTTTCTTGCCTCTATTTGGCATTTTCAAGGCTATGTCTGCATGTGATGGTGTGACCCCCCTTCTCCCATTTCTGCTTGAGCAGTGGCCACCAGTGATGTTTGTGGTGCAGCTGGCTGATAGATACAAGGTTTCAGGGCCATAACTCTTGCTCATCAGCCAAGGGCCATAATCCTTGTTCAATATTCAGTAGACACTTAATGTCTCTACAGTCTAAACAAACTATTACAATCTCACGTTGGTGCAATTGCAATATTGGTAAAATTTGTAAGCAATCCTAATTGTGCAGTTTCAGTTAAGGATCTTCAGTAACACAACATCTCAGTAGAAGTACTCATTTATGCCTCTCCCCTGGTGTTAAATTCTCGCCTTGCACTCAAAATCTGATGTCAAGGGTTCCTTTTTCTTAGATAGGATGATGGGGTCAGGGTGCCATCACAGTAAATGTAATACCTGTATCTTGAAAATCCCAGCTGATTTAAACAGAAGCATACTCTGTCTTGAGTGTTGCTACTTTTACATATACATGGTATGAATTTTGAAGATGTATATAAATAGACATTATTTTAAATGTCATTTTGGTTTTGATTCTGCTAGGCCATAATTTGTCTAACCAGAGAAATCATAGTTTGTGTGCTTTAAATGCGACTCCTCATATTCCCTATTTATACAAAGAGACTGCAGAGAAGAAGATTCTATACCAGGCCCTCCTTTCATTGCTTCTGGCAAATTACATGAGCTAACTGGTGGCCAGAAACAAGACACAGCGACTGCTATTGTGCAGCTCCTTGAAGTCATCCATCTCTAGCACCATCTCGTGGTCTGTTGTAAACTGCTATCCACATTTCATTACGTCAGCAAGCTATGAAAAGTTCTCATTAGCTGAAAACAAGAAATATATTACTTTTTCCAAACCTCAGCATTAATTTCCAGATTCCAGAGCCTAGATCTGCTGTGTCTGGAATGACTAAAGGGTGCAGACTAGCAGGTCAAGGAAAGAAAACTCTCCCCTTCAATTTGGCATTTTCAAGGCTATGTCTGCATGTGATGGTGTGACCCCACTTCTGCTTTTCCATTTTTCCCATTTCTGCTTGAGCAATGTCCACCAGTGATGTTTGTGGTGCATCTGGCTGATAGATACAAGAGTTCAGGGCCATAACTCTTGCTCAGCAGCCAAGGGCCATAATTGTTCAACAGGGAAGGGCTAGTTGAGCATGTGCCAACCCCAAATACAGCTGGTGTAAGTCAACCATCATCCTCCAC
>JBBMKD010000115.1:46644692-46666603 GCA_037834095.1 Argya squamiceps | reverse complement strand
TCCAACAGTTCTGCCTGACCCTGTTCTTTATGCAGTAAAAACACTTAAGAGCTCCTTGCCATCCAATCTGGTTAAACTACTGTCACATTTACTATGAAACTTCATTAAGTCACAGGTTTAGACCAAGAAACACATTGCTACATCTCTGTTACAAGTGCAGTGCATCAATCCATCCATGACACAGCAGTACTTGTGTTAAGTTTTGGGCTTTCCAACACATATTGGAACAAGGCTGAGCAGAAGCATGAGAATGTGAGGAGGATGGAGCACCTGAGAAAGAAGAGCTAGGACATCAGTTTTTGTTTACACTGGAGACGAGAAGGAAGCCCTTCACCTACCTGCAGAGATTGCAGAGAGGATGGAACCAAACTTTCCTTAGAGATGCATATCAGAAGAACAATAGGCAGAAGTCACAAGTAATGAATTTTCACTGCCTGTAAGTAGAAAGAAAACCACAGATGAAACAGGAATTGAGCAGGTTTTGTGATTAGAAAGTATTAATCTTCTGAATTTTTCTGAATTCAGTAGACCAGAGTTCTGTGCAACCTCATCTAATGCTGAAGATAAGCCTCTTTGAATAGGTGGTTTGACAAAATGACCTCCAGCAGCTCTTTCCAACATAAACCATCTTGTGATCCTATGATTCAAAGGAAGCTTCTGTGTCTTGGAACTCACAAAGCATTTAATCCAAAGAGTGAAAGAATTCAATAGAACTTACACAAACACAGAGATGAACAATATAAAAGAAAAAATAAATCATGTTGATTTCACCTCAAGGCACATGGCTTAATATACACACTTAAGAAAATTTATTCCATTTATTTGGGTTTACCTGACTTTGAAATATACACAACAAACATTGGGAAATTACATTTATTTTTATGAAAAAGTTGAGACACATTTTTGAGGGACTCATTACAGATATTTGGAGTAATAAATGGCAAATAAACATGTCAGTGAGCAGCAAGGGTTGCATTCTTGGCAAGGAAAAGTGATTTGGCCTTAAATAAAAGCAGTCAACATCTCAGTGAGGGGAAGAGTTTACATAGGGGGCATACAGAGAAAGAGGGTTATGGGCTTCCGATGGCAATTAGAACCTGCTGATGTGTTCAAGGCCATGACACAATTTTCCTTAAAACAACATTAAAAAAATAGCTTATTACAAAACAACTAGTTGATTAATGTATTTTGTCTTACTACACATATTTAACTGTGGTTTTGCTTTAATTTTAGCATTTAAGCTACATATAATTGTCTTAAGTCTGTCACAGTAATTTCTAATAGGTGGCAAAGATCAGGAAAATGAGCTCAACTTTACACAGCTTTCCTCTTGATTACTCAAAACACATTTAAGGCTTCGATTGCTTTGATATGACAATTTAGAAATACAGTTACACCATATTCTTATTATAAACTTTCTGCAAACCTAAGTGACAATATACTTAGCTTTGCACTGAAGTGTGTACCACTTAGGCTTCAATCCTGTAGTCTTTATGGCAAGGCATGGTATGGTATTTTTATGGGCAAACAGATGTTACAATTATGTTCTGTTTTGTCTTTCAGTCCTGTTCAATTTCTGAAAGCACTATTTTAAATCATGATGATGAACTTTTTATTTAAAACCTAAGATTAATCTTTATATCTTTGTCAGAATTTTTCAGCTTCCATTTGGCAATACACTAAATTTAGTAATATGACTTGAAGATGACTTTCAAATTGAATTTCATAGGGCCAGGAATTTACCATGGATTGCCCAAAGTTATGAACTACTTGTGTAAGCAACAGATTCTACTTATGAAATCAGAGACATAATAGACATCCAGTTTCTAGTCATTTAGTCCAGAAGAACTTTTATTCTCTACGCTTCCCCTTAAACCTGAAAATATACTAAAATCCACAAAAAGTATAATGCTCCACAGGAGACAGCATGTCGGACAACGAAATGCACTATAACCCCCATATTTTCTTACCTGAAATACTATTTTCTCGATCCTTGGTTGCACTTTCTTATCATGTCTGACCTTAAACATCTAAACAAACTCTGTTGGAATAACAGTTCAGTGAGGTCCAAGTTCTGATTATGAACCCTTAATCATTCAATAAACACAAGTGAAAGTGTTTACTCTTTTAACAGCTCTAATAATTATGTGTTTATTAGCAATAAGGATAAAGTAGGTTGCTGACAAGTGATTCTCCCACTCCTACACAAACTAGCTAATCTGTGGGCAATTTTGTGGTATTATCACCCACAAACAGAAGAACCACTGTTTATCTAATTCTGGTAGGAGACCAGACATACTAGTGTTATTGCACTGTTATACCAAATCATACACTTTATAGAGTGGGATATGCTTTTGGCAAACAAAGAAGTTATCAGCCATAAACTGAATTGTTAATTTACAGATGGTTAATATTTTATTACATAAACCTACTGTATGAGTTACTTAACCATCATTGAGAGCAGAAGGCATTGTGATGAAGGAATTTTTTGGGGGGTTGAGACAGAGGGATTGCAATGTCAGTTATAACCTGAGATATAATAGTGACCATTAAAATGCTTTTTAGTCCCCACCTCCCTGGGGGATATAGCACTGTCCTTTTCTGTGGTTAGGAAGACTACCTTACTGCTTGCATTTAGACTATTTCTATCTTGTTCTGCACAAAAAAAATAAAGATATTAACAAGGTAATTTCTATTAAAAATGTGGTGGTAATGAACTCTGTTGTCCTTAATGGAAGACCTGTCTCACAATCCTCTAAATTCTACTGCTGAACTGTAAGTTTCAGCTATATTTAAAACAGTTAAGTACAACAGTACTGCTTAAGGCAGTGGTACTGCCACTATCAGTTTACTTGGGTTTGAATGCTCCCACTCTCATTAGAATGCAAATATTTTTAATTCTGTTCTTACTTTAATTCTGCCCTTAAATAGGGCAAATTGTCAATCACATTCTTACCATGATGATGCACACTATGTAATGCCCATGACAATTAAAAAATAAGGACAATAGTTTCTTGGCTAGACCAACCAGCATGGAGTATCAGGGCTAAGAAACTGGCATTTAGAAAACAGCGGCTCTGAGGTTTTTCATTTGGAACCTGCTGGGGTTGGCAGAGGCAGACTTGAGGAAGGCTTTAGGGTTACTGTGAATTACGGTTTCTCAGATCTCCTAGTAACTGTTCTGTTTCTTGAACTCTTGCCACTTCAGCTACACAGTGAAGACTGTGGTTGAATTCTCTTCTGTTTAAATGGGTTTTTAATACAAGAGAATGACCAAAATATGAAAATACACCACTAAAGCCTTGTAGAAGCAGGTGAGATGCAGTTGTAAAACCTGAAAGAATTTTACCTTTGTTTTGAAAACAATTTATTTTGAAAGTAGGTCGTTAACTGGAATGTGATGTAATAGGCTGAAAAATTAATCTCAGAAATAAAGTGCCTCTTTCTCAGGGTACACTTTGAAAATGTTTTGTATTGGCCAGTAACTGATTAGTTCAGCAAACAGATGAGTCAAATATAGCATGGTGCTGTTTCATAACAAAAAGTCTAAGAAAAGATCAGCTATTTGGCTTCATTTCTAGAAGAAGCATGGCAAGATGATAAAAAACTAAAACCCAAGACAGAAAAATCCTTTTTACTGAAGACGTTGGAAGAAGGAAGTGCTTTGCATTCTCATCTAGCAGTCTAGTTCATATAGTGTAGCTGCTCACATAGTAGCTGTGAATCATTTAACATTCTGGTGTATTTCTAGCAGTAAAAATATATTAATGAAATATTGTCTATGTCAGAACAGTCATAGTTTGTTTATCAGTTTCAGTAATTTATGTTCTTAAATTGCCATTTTTTAAAATTGTTATTATATTTCAAAGGCAGACCTTATCACCTCCCCCAGACCTTTGCAAAGAGACTCAGAAAGAATATGTTTTGGACTACTTGCTTCCTCTCAGTTCTCTTGCAAATCAATACAGAAGGTCTATTTGTTGATCTTTCCTTCCTCAACATACAAAATAGCCCAGTGCTGGCAAGAAACTGTATTCCTGTAGCCAAAGCTACTCTCCCCAGCACTCTCCTCCATCTCCCTCCCTCCCCTCAAAAAAAGGAAAAAGGAATAGAAACAGAAAACCAGAAAGGAATGAGGTCAAGGAATAAAATCACCATGGAAAAGAAGAAACCATTCTACATCTGTTTTGAATTATCAGGAAATGTGTCATGCAGTATATACTATAAATGGTCTGAAAGCCTTTTTTCAAACAGCAGCATGAATTGTGGAGGTCATGCAAAGAATAGGAAATAAACTGCATTTAAGAACAGCACCTGCTCACTTACCAGCCAACCATCCCCAAATTACAAGACTGTAAAAAGCTGAAAAAGGAGGGTTTCTCCTGAAATACATTATTTTTAACTTAATTCTCCATGAAAACTAATTATTAGTACTAGCATAATTATACCAAGAATTCTCTAATCCACTCTTTCTTTTTCTCTGAAATATAAAATAACTGTATTTTGAATCCAACAAGCAGAAAACACATTTTCATAAAAGAAGAGAGTTCTTACAAAATAGTCCAAGAATCAACTGTAACAGAAAAAAACTCCATAACTGCAACAATTTTACACAATTCTGAGCATATTTCAGCCAAAACTGAGGAAGATAAATTTTACAGGGCTTTAATTGGTTCAACAGGCAAATTTGCATAGACATACATGGCAAAATTCACAGGAGGATACGGCTGACAAAAACTGTAGGGCTTTGCAATGGTATGTTAGCTAGAGGCATCCTTTGTATACTACAGCTTTGAGAAACTATAGCCTGAGCTGCTGCAGCTACTGCATATGTAGTTCCCAAATTCGTATGTGCATTTGTTTCAGTCTTAATAGAGACTTATGGGCCTTCAGACACACTAATAAAAGAAATAAATTTAAAAGAGTGATTAAAACATGCTGAAAGATCTCAAATTTTATATCTAATAGACAGTGAAGTAACAATTAGTATAACCTACATTTCATATTATATTTTTAAGACAAGAACACATTATTTTATGAATAGATTGCAATATATTTTTTGGTCATTGTGGAACTACATTGATTTTTCATACAATAATGTAGCTAAATTCAGGGGATTCTGCATACATACCTAGTCTACTTATAAAGACAATCCAAAATTTGATTTGCTTATCATTTATTAAAATGTGAATAAAAAATTTTCAATGTTCTAGGGGTTGCCTGAGATAAAAAAGTTAAGAATAGGCTTACTTAATAAACAAGTTATGTCAGATGAACTTCAGCAAACGATTCTGTACTAAATTACAGATTTGAATGGTGATCAGATGGAAAGCATGCCTCAGAGTATCCTAACATATGGGAAGGAACAAAAATTTGAAATCCGTCTCTGGTATTGTGGTGAGTTCTTACTTTTTCACTTGATAGTTGCTCAGCTGCATCTTTATCTGACTTTGTGATAATATCTCACATTACAACTATTTAAGTCATTTTTTTGTCAAGGAACAAAGTCAACTGTTTTTACTGAAGATTGATCCCTGATCAAGTTCTGATGAGTAAAAATTACAGGGAAAAAAGCTACCATGTGCTAGATTATTTGCAATAAGGATAAAAATTAGTTTTCCTTTCAATTAACATTTTCTCCAAGGTTTAGAAAGGCGTGGTGATTTCTTTTTACCCCTTGAGCTGTAATGTAAATTTTTCTAGGTTGCAAATCTTTGGCTGCTGTAAGCGTTAGAAGTCATAATTTCCATTGCTTTTTAGTTTACTCTGGTAAGTGAACAAAACAGAAAAATCATCCATAAATAAACTGTAAGAATCTTTTAAAAGAATCTTAAGAAATCTTTAATGAGATTTTGAAAACTTTTAAAATTCAGTTAAAATATCACACACTTAACATCAAAACTATTAGGATTAAACTGTATTTAAAATAGAAAGTAAAGGATGAATTAAATGTCTTCCAACCTTATTCATTATTATATGGTACATTTCCCTTATTCATTATTATATGGTACATTTCCCTTCCCTAAACTGAAAAAGTCCCCCAGAGCTTGGTGTTCACGGCTTAATTAAATGAGCATCTGGGAAGTGCAGCTCCACACCCTGATCTTCAGAAATTTTTACATTTCAGGGAAAATTGGTTCTCCACAACGAAGACAAAAAGTATAGGACTTTAGTACAAATGGGTTTTGGACAAAAGCACAACACCCAACGTCTTGCAATCGAAAAGACAGAAACTCCTTGGTGACTAAGTTAATAGTGATTTCTCATGGCTGTGTGTCTCACTAGAGCCCACTGGATGGCTCCCTTACCACTGTCAGGGTTTGTACTTTGAGCACTAAGTGTATTCCCACGTTGCAACGGCCTTTGGTGAGTTCCACTGCCTCAGGAAGCTGCTCACGGTAAATGAAAAAGCATCTCCACTCACAGTCTATGGGTTTACACGTGCAAGGTGTCCTCCCAAAAACTTCAAACAACAAGTATCTGTAGAAGAGTGGCCGCTAACATGTGACTGTAAAAGATGGTTGAAATATTATAAACAATGGTTTAAAAAAACCAAAACAAACGAACCCAACCCCTCAAAAAACCACAAACCCAGACAATATACTAGGGAAAAAAAAAAAAAAAACACAAAAACCAAACCAAACCAAAACAAAAAAACCAAAAAAACACCAAAATCGGATTGGATTCTTTCATCCTCTTATAATGCACCCCAGCAAGAGCCAGACATAGTTATCCTAACACTAAGTAATCCATCCTCCTCAGAAATCTCGTAAAGGCAACAGGACAAAAAACCCTATGAATCAGAGGAGTGTTGAAAATGTCCAGCTTGGGAGAGTCAAGGATAACAAAAAGGAGAGGTGTCAGAGTACATTCTGGTTCCTGCACTCTGGTTTGAGTTTACAGTTGAGGATTTACATTACTTTTATCAGCAAGTTGATCCTACAACAAATGGTCCTTTCTTTAATTAGGTCTAGATATGTGCAAGATGTGATCTATCAGAGAGCTGATTACTATTACTATTCTGATGTAATAATTTTAGAGCAGATGGTAACATTTGCAACTGTATGATCTCCACAAGTGAACACATGGCAGGGCCTTTGGTTATTAAAGATAAAACATAACTCAAGTCTGCATCTTCTGTTGAAAAGCTAAAGCCCTATTTGTTTCTCTGTTTTGCCATTTGGTTACAATTTTAGCAACATTCCTACAGAAATTTTATCACAAAGCCTGTTATGTGAAAAAAACCACCAGTGTGAATTATAAGATTCCTAAATATCTTTAATAAAATTCTACAGATGTTTGACATTTCTAGTCTGTATTCTATAGAGGCATATGAAATTACTTAACTCTTCCTTTCTTGTTCTCTGCTATTCCCCTTAAATACAGATAACTAAAAAAACATTTTAAAATTAAGGCACCACGAAAACAATGGAGATAATGGACCAATTCTGTCACCCGTCACAGATTTATTCTCTTGAGAAATCATCTTAATCCCTTACTCATATAAAATTCCACTGATGTCCAAGAATGTTTTTACTCAGTATTGTAAGGTCATATAGCATTCAGTCTTTATTTTTCAGTTTTAACTGTTTTCTTACAGTATATTTCTTACAGTTGTTATAGTTTCTATCTGATACACTGGACATAAGGAAGAATGAATATGTAATTCATTCTGTGTATGTTGAACGTAACAGATATGTAAGTGCGTGGAGATATAAATACTTGGGTGGGTTTGTTTGTTTGCTTGCTTGTTTGTGTGTTTGTTTGTTTGTTTTTCTGGGTTTTTTCCTACCAGAAGTTATGGTTGACTGTCATGGTGTACAGAAGGCTGATAGTTTTATACTACACTGGACACATAGATGCTCAGAATGCCATCACAGCAAACCAAAATCACAACCACTTATACCAAGTCAATTAATCAGCTGGAAGAACTGACTTACATTACCTATAGGAAGTGATACCTTACTGTATGTGTAAAATACCTTAGACAAATATGTAAAAGAAAATTCCAAGCTATTTATTGCAAACTGAGTAAATGGTTATCCAGAACTAGCTATTTTGAGCTGCTGCTATTAATTGCAAAACAGAATTTAAGAGTTCCCTTAGTGTTTTTGTCCTTCTAGATCAAGACAGACACAAATTGTCCATATTGACTTTAAATAGCCCCCTACTCATCATGTTGTCAATTTTGGATGTACCTCTTGGGTATCTAATTTTAGCATATGATGTGCAATTAGCTTAAATGTTTCACTTATAGGTCTACACCTGACACCAGAAGTGCTAGATATTGAATTGCGCTGAGATTACTCCCACTTACCCTACCCATCATTGTAATAGTGTAGCTCTTTAACCAGAAAATTTTGTGCTGTTCAGTGACTCCAATAAACTGTTGGCACAAGAAAGCCCTCTTTCTCACAGGGCTGTTTTCTGTCCTGTCCCTAGGATAACCTGGGACAAGAATGTTCTTCATTTCTGTGTAATGAGGAGCAAATGTGAACCATTTAGAAATGTCTTACTTGTTGCTGTTTTGGGTTGCACAGAGTTCATAAATCACCTCTCTGATGAATATTCAGGAATAGAAATCTTTCTAAAAAGATAAATCCTGTTGCCACCAAAAAGTACTTGATGGAATTACAATGTAACTTTCAAAGTGTAAAACTGTAATCTCCTTTACAACTTAATAAAATGTAAATGTTTAGATAAGCAGTATTTGTAGCTACAGCCAAGAAAGACCCATCCCTGAACTTGGCAAGATACACAAAGAATAATAAGTACTTCAGAAGGCATGTCAGCCAGAAGTGGAAGAGAAAGAAAAAGTAAAAAAGTGTAAACCCACTCTCAATGAGCGAAGTGGTAAAAACAGATGAGTAGAAGGCTCAACAAATTGAAATGCTCAACTGATTTTTTGCCTCAGCCCTGTCTGGCAATCTCTCTTCACACAAATTGAGTGGATTGACCACAGGGAGGCAATGGGGAAGAAAACCCTCTCCAACTGTAAGAGTGCTCAGGTGCTTGTGACCACCCGAGGAACCTGAATGTACAAAGGTCTCTGGGACCAGATGAGATGCATCCCAGAGACCTGAAGAAACTGGTTGATGTAGCAGCCAAACTACTCTTTGTACTACTTGAACAGTCATGGCAGTAAGGTGAAGTCCCAGTTGACTGGAAAAAAGGAAACATACCCATTTTTCAGAAGGGTAGAAAGCAGGACACTGGGAAGTGCCAGCCTGTCAGCCTTAGCTCTGCCTGGGAAGATCATGAATAAAGATCATCCTAGAAGCTGTGCTAAGGCACATGGAGGACAGGGAGTTGATTTGAGAAAATCAGCACTGCTTCAACAAGGACAAGCCTTGACAGAACAATGTATTGGTCTCTTATGATGGAGTACTGGAAAGGGAAGAGCTACAGATGAAATGTGTCTGAACTTCTGTAAGGTCTTTTACATGGTGGCCCTGCAACAACCTTCCCTCTAAAGTGGAAATAAATGGTTTGATAGACAAATGTACATTTCATAAGGAACTGACTGAGGAATAACATCCAGAGAATACTGATCAATGTCCAAATGGACATCAGTGACAAGTGGTGTCCCTCAGGGGTCCTTACTGGGATCACTACTGTTTCATATCTTTATCTCTGTCATAGACAGATTGAGTGCAGCCTTGGCAAGTTCATTGACAACAGCAAGCTGAGTGGTACAGTTGACAAACCTGAGAGAGGGTGTCATACAGAAGGACTTTGAAAGACTTGAGAAATAGGCCCACAAAAACGTCATGATACTCAACAAGTTCAAATGCAAGGTCATGTATCAGTACCAACACAGGCTGGGTTGGACGAAGGGAGTGAGAGCAGCCCTGCTGAGGACTCACAGATGCTGACAGATGAAAGGCTGGACATGACCCAGCAATGAGCATGTGCAGCTCAGAAAGCCAAGTGTGTCCTGGGCTGCATCCAAAGCAGTGTGGGCAGCAGGGCCAGGGAGGGCAGGGGATTCTGCCCCTCTGCTCTGATCTGCTCTGCTCTGGTCTGCTCTGGTGAGAGCCCACCTGCAGCACTGCATCCAGCTCTGGGGTCCCCAGCACAGAAAGGACGTGGAACTGTTGGAGCAAGTCCCAGAGGAGGTCATCAAGATGACCAGAGGGCTGGAGCACTTCTCCCATGAAGATGGGCTGAGAAAGTCAGCATTGTTCAACTTGGGGCAGACAAGGCTCCAGGGAGACCTTGTTGGGGCCTTAAATATTTAAAGGGGACCTATAAGGAAAATGGGCACAAACTTTATAGCACAGCCTGTAGCAATAGGACAATAGGTAATGGTTTAAAGGAGGGTAGATTCAGACTGGATACAAGGAAGAAATTTTTCATGATGAGGATGGTGAGATGCTGGAACAGGTTGCCCAGAGAAGCTGTAGATACCCCATCCTTGGAAGTGTTCAAGACCAGGCTGGAGGAGGCCCTGAGCAACCTGGCCTAGTGTCCCTGCCCATTACAAGGGGAAGAGCTGGATTAAAATGACCTTTAAATGTTCCTTCCAACTATTCTATAGTTTTATGAATCTGCAAAACATATAAGAATAGGTATAGTGTAATTTCAACTGACCTTACATTACTTACATATTTGCAATACCTAGTAATTTTTAATATGCATCATCCTGATTTCGATTATTGTTTATTTTCTCACACTTAGCAATATATTGTAGTGACAAATTGATTATCAACGACATTCTAGCTCCTTTGCTTGTATTTTCTGGAGCTTATGATGGTGAGAAGAAAAACAAATTCTGTCCTTGGTACACACAGTTTCAGCTTTGAAATACTTTTCTCTCTGACATTTAATTACTCATCAGATCAATGTATAAGAAAAGTTATACCCTTATAAATTAATACATTTTCAGCAGATCAAATTTCTTATATTATGCAAAGAAAGCCCCGTAAAATCTGGCATGCATGTGTTCCTTAATTGATGACTAATTGCTTCAGCCTTCATAAGTAAATATTTTTGTAATTAAAATATAGTTACTGGAAATATTTTTCCTACTTGTCCATTCCATATTTTAAGCAAATATTGAAAACCTTGAGAAGTATCTTTGAGAAGTACCAACTTTATTCTTGTTTTTTCATGGGGTCAAGCAGGTAGAGAGCTTTTTTACTAATTTTCAGAGGTCAACATATGTACTAACACAATTGCAAACCCAGAACCTTTACTCCTAGATTAACAGACACAAAAGAAGCAATTGTCTTTAATTACACAGTAACACGAGGTTAGCATTTCAGTTTGGAGGAGTAGCAAAGGATGATGTTCTAAAGTAAAGGCTGGATCTGCAATGGATGAAAGGCTAGATCAGGCTGGAAGACAGCTCTGCTGAGCTAGCATTTCAGGGAGAATTAGCTGGCATTGTTGAGCTAGTGACAGCTCTAGAAACAGACTGCTGTAAACCATAGTAATAGTTATAAATTATGGAGACATGTCATTGCACCTAGGTTTATACCTGAAACTAGTGTCCTGATGTGCTCTTTCTAGTCTTTGCACTTGCAGATTTTGATGTACTAGGATTATGGTTATATTAATCTGGGAATAATTTTTGGGAATGATGAGCTAGTCTTAGTGCTGTTTTACTGGGAGCTGTTCTAAGAATTAGAGTGAATACTGCTGTTTTTGCCGACAAGACACTGTTGACCTACAGTCATACCTGGATCCACAAGAAATTGCTGTGTTTTATTAAATGTGATGCCAACATATCGAGTTTGGTGAAGAAATGGAACTTGAAATTACTTCAGTTGATGAAGTAAGGTTACAGAATCATTTAGGTTGGAAAGAACCTCTAAAATTATCAAGTCCAACTCTTAACCTAGCACTGCCATGTTCACCACTAAACCATATCCCTAATTGCCACATCCATGCATTTCCTAGTATCCAACCTAAACCTCCCCTGGTGTAACCTGAAGCTATTTTCTTTTATCCTAGGAGAAGAAAGTGACCTCCACCTGGCTACAACCTCCTTTGCTAAATATGAGCCTCATTTCTTTTTTCAAAAAACATCTCCTCTTGTTTTCTCTCAAATTCCAAGAGATATTCCCACGCCAGCAAGTCCCACTGTATCTTTTCTCTTGTAATTATGATAGCACCCCTCTTACTGTTCTTTCTTCATATAATGAAATTTGAGAATCATTTAACATATATTAACCATCAACCAGCAGATACATGAAGAAACATTGTGAACTTCTGAATCAGTTCTGCAAGGGACTTATTAGAATGATGTAAAAAGAATTACTTCTTTTTACCCTTTTCACAGAAAAAATGAAATGTAAATATATAAAAACAGATTCTAGAAAGTAAATTTAAGGCATATTTTACTTCCCTGAGCTTTAAGTACACCATTCCATGAACAAGTACAATGTAAACTGGCAGCATGAGCTTCAGGTTGTACTGTCCTCAGCACAGGGACTCTTCTCACTGCAAATAAAAATAACTTTTAGTTATAATCAAGGTAATACACTCACTGCTCTGTTGCCTTTCACTCTTAGGCTGCTTAGTGTCAACTTCTCATTCCAGCTGTCACAGAGCCCACACTTGTGCTAGCAACTTTTGCTTCAACCCTTCTGGCAGCAGAAACATTGCTACAGATATAATTTTTAATGAGGCAGAGTTGTTAGCAGTTCTGTTCCCATTATAATCAAATAGAAATATTTATGTTATGAACTCTTACTGTCATAACTTCTCTGTCTTTCATAACTCTGCTGACAGGATGGAAAGCACAATCAACTCTACATATAGGATACCATGCTTATGCACTCTACCTTATCTGCAACAATTATACTTCATTTGCTTTTGCTCTTTTCATCAAGTTTATATTAGGTTAATGGAGTCAGCCATCTTGGTTTTCTTTCTTCTTTTCATGCTGAAATAGTCACATTGACTTCATGGGAGTTAAGTGACACATTTCTGCTAAACTCAGTAGAAGGCCAATTTCAGTTTCCTTCTTCTCTTCCTCTTTCCCAGAAGACACACTAACACATCTGATAATAGTGAAACATCCACACAGGTTATTACGTTGCCTGCAAGTCATTACAAGGCTGTCCAGAAAGATAAGTTCTTAAAAATTTTTCCTTTCTTTTCGTTTTTGGCTGACTGCTTCCCTTGCATAGCTCCTTCTTAAAACTGTGGCACGTATTTCCCTCCTCCAGTGGCTTCTTTCTACTTTCTTTGCTCGGTATGATGCTTCCATTCTTCCACCCCCTCTTCATATGTCCTGCACATTTGTCTCATTGTCAAGTTAATTGCCCATTTTTTCTGCTATCACCATTACTTTACCCACATTAAGGTCATTACAGAGGTCTTCTACTGGCAAAAATAAAATTTGCAAAACAATCTACAGTGTTTTTAAGAATTCAGGCAGCATTTCAAATACCAGTACAAATGTAATCTCAAGTGACCAATTATCTTTATTTTCATGCTAAAGCAACCTACCCATGGAAAACTATGAAAATTCCTACATATGCAAAAGTCTCATTCTAATAGTTCCCACTTTTCATCCCATAATTTTAAACTTTTGACTATTTTATCTCAAAAAACAAAAACATTGCATCATGAAAAAACAAAAACATTGCATCATGGTTTTCTTACAAAAACATTGCATCATGAAAAAACAAAAACATTGCATCATGGTTTTCTTTTGAACACTCCATCATAAAAGAACTCAACTTCAAAACAAAATCATGTTTATCATTGTGTCATTCATTATTTATTTAAGTTTCATTTTATTTTTCACTCTTGTACTATAGATTTTTTCTAACAAAACTAGCTTTGTCTTATCTCATAAAATACCATGTCAAATTTTTCTTTCTATACAACTCTATGCTTTTTTATCACTAATTTCTTGAGTTTGCCTCCAATATTAGATCTTTGCACTTTGCTCACTTCTCCCATGTTTTACTTGCTTATTCTTGATTCTTTTCCTTGCTGTAATAATTCTAATATTTTTTGCACTACTGTCACCCCCATCTCTCATAAATACTGTGCTACTCACTCAGTTTGCCCTTTAGCGTTACCTAATTTTCTCATTAGCACCACCATTACCCAAAGAGGACATTATTGCTTTCTAAATAATTTGCTTTTTTTTCCTTCTGTAGCCCTCTGGGTTATATTCTGAAAAGTGTAAAATGGGATCAGATATGTCGATGCCATGTATTGAGGAGGAAAACCAGCAACTATGTGGCTGAGGGGAGGAACTGAAACATGTGTGAACATTACTTTCCACCTTTCCACCACATAGAACATCAGGGCAGGGATGGATAAAGAGGATATATACCAAAATAAAAAGCATATGAGAGGTGGTGAGGATTTTAGTCCTGTTCTGGGCCAGACTTGGGTCTGACTCACTCCCAGCCAGTGAAACAGTCACCTTTCAATCAATCAATGGAAGCAGAGGGTCTGCCAGTCTTTTACACGTGTCTCTTTTAATATTTCAGATTTGTTGACCTGCAAATGATCTTTGGTTCCTACCAAGAGAATCTTGAAGGAAGGTTTGGAAATTATAGTGCTGACTTATAATTCTAATGGAGGGATATGTAAGCTATATTGAATACCTTTGTACTGTGGAAGGAAAGAGAATGATATTAGAAAAGGTAAAACAATTAGGCAATTAGGCAGCAGTCTGAAAGAGGCTTCTGCCCTGTCTTTGGCCTAAATCCTTGCATTATTTATATGCAGGGAGAGTTAATTAGAAGACATAATTGCTGTGATATTGCAGGATTTTTTGACCATGAGTAAAGATGACCAGGGGAAAATATCAAGACATGTCCAGCAGATATCCTAGTTCCAGTAAAACCAGGGAATTAAACAAGAGATATTTGATTTGTAGAGGAGTCACATGTTTAGTAATAACTACCTGTAAGGGTCTGCTATGCAAAATTAAAATACCAGTTGCTGGGACAATAGAAAGAAGAGCTTTGCAACCATTCCTACAACTCATAAAGTGTACAAATGGAGATACTAAACTGATTAATTAGTTTCTATATATGCCAGAATGTCCTCTTCCCTTGTTAGGATTGGATTTATTAATGCAAGTTAAATGCTCAAATAACTTCTTTTTTGAAAACACTGTATAGCTATACAATCCACAAGAAAAGTCACAGAAGGCTTACACCTGTTTACTAATGACTCAGACCTCAGAAAAACCAGAGAATGACATCCAAGAGGCAATATTTAACGTGGTAATCCCTCTTGTATGACATTCAAAGAAACCACCGGAAGCAAACACCATGACTCCACTTAAAAGTAGAACTCAAACCTTGTGACAATAAAACAATGCCCGATCAAACTGGAAGCACATCAAGGTTTTGAACCCTTTACAGAATCAGAGAATGGGTCAGGTTGGAATAGACCATAGTGGAACATCTGGTCCAACGTCCCTGCTCTAGTAGAATTTCCTAGAGCACATGGCACAGGAGTGTGTCCAGATGGTTCTTGAATATTGCCAGTGAGGGAGACTCCAAGACCTCTCTTGGCAATCTTCTCTAATGAGTGGTGAATCACACAGTATAGAAGATCTTCCTCATATTTAGATGGAACTTTCTGTGCATCGGTTCTTGCACATCATCTCTTGTCCTATTCCTTGGCATCACTGAGAAGAGCCTGGCTCCATTTTCTTGGCAGCTCCCCTTCAAGATACTTACAGATATCGATGATGTCTCCTCTCTGTTGTCTCTTTCCCAGGCTAAATATACCCAGCTCTTTCAACTTTCCATCATGAAAGAGTTGCTCCAGTGCCTTAATCATCTTAGTTACCCTCCACTGGACCTGCTCCAGGAGGCCTATGTCTCTTCTGTACTGAGGAGCTCAGAACTGGACACAGCACTCCAGATGCAGCTTTGTCAGGGCTTAGCAGAGGAGCAGGATCACTTCCCTCAACCTGCTGGGAATGCTCTTCCTAATGCACCCGAGGATAGCACTGGTCTTCTTGGCCACAAGGGAACATTGCTGGCTCATGGACAGCTTGTGCTGGCAGACGAAAAATCATTTGCACCTAGTGGATTTTTAATACCATGCTTATTTTTCACAAGACATTGGCTCAAAACCCCTGCTCACTTGGAAGCAATTGGTTGAGTATTGTAATAATTGGTGGCTGAAGTATACTTTAGCAGTTTGTAAAGAAAGGGGACATTGGAAAAGGGAGTGCTCCCAGGCCAGGGGATATCAGACAGGAAACCTAAACCTAGCTCTTCAAATCAGCAGGCTCACGACTGTAAATGAAGAATTCCCCTGAAGGGGATCAGGGGAATCATCCTCAGCTGAGGCCCTGGTTACATTATTCCTGGGGAATGAACAGGTAATTTTTAAAAAGTTATGTAGGAGCACATGTACTAAATACATACAGAGGAAAACTTAGCTTGGAACCACAAAGTGTTGTAGGTGTGAGAGGGAGGAAAGAGAACAGGCCTTTTTTTCTGCAACTGTTACCATGTAAATTAAGAAAACAGTGGTGGACACATAAATTTTTGTATAAGCCTGAATGCCCAACTCCCTTTTCGAGGACAGATTTATTGGGAAAATTGGATAATCAAATAACTTTCCTGGACGGGGAAATACAAATTCAAATACCTGAATGAAAAGCCATCGAGACAAAGATTTTTATGTTACAGGAATCCAATGAGGTAGAAGAAATACCAGAGAAGGCAAAGAATGCTGTAACCCCGTTGGAATGGGCAAATGAGATGCCTGGATGATTAAAGCTGGAGAGTTGTTTGATTTTGAGTGAGAGAATCCAAACCCTGGGTGGAAGGTTCAGCTAACATGGACGCAGCTATCCCAGGGCTTCAAAACAGCCGCACAACATCTGGCAATCAGCTGGCAAAAAAAAAGTGGAAAGCTGGAAAAAGAAAATCTGAACAGAATTTTAGTACAATGTACAATGTATAGATGATATTCTGCCAGCAACCAATACTGAAGGAAGTGCCTTGGTGCTATTATAAGTTTGTTAAATTCCTTACACAATCTGGATACAGGATGTCAAAGAAAATGGCACAAACAGGGAAAAAAGCGAAGCAGTAATATAACTTGGTTTTGTTATGTTGCAAGGTAAAAGTGGCCAAAAGCCTTGGAAAGCAGCCAAAAGGAAATAATTTGTCAGACTCTGGAGCCAAGAACAAGGTCTACGTACAAGATCTATGAGCCTTCTTAGCAGGATGCTAAAATACCAAGTTGCCTTACTGGGCAGGATAACGTCGAACCTAAGACTGGACCTCAACAGTGATCCTACCCAGGACTTGGAACTGGAACTATACACTAGTGGGAGCAGCATGGTATGAAATAGAAGATGGACAGCTGGGTATGCAATGGTAACCTTGATCCAGGTAATAGAATTCCAGGCTTTACTTAAGAACAAATCAGCACAAAAAGCAGAACTAATGGCATTACACTTAGTGCTGGCAAAGGGTAAATATATGGACCAATCTAAAATATGGTTTTGGAATAATGCATACCCATGGAGCCATATGAAAGGAAAGGGGATTGTTACAGGCACAAGGATCTCCTATGAAATATAAAAAAGAAACTAGCTAACTACTACAGGGTGTGCAAAAGTCAAAAGGAGTGGCTGTAATGCACTTGTGAAGCCCATCAACCAGTTTGGAAACTTCCCAGGGAATCAATTAGCTCACAAAACAGCCAAAGAGGTAGCTGAAAAATATCTTGCAAAAAGTTGAAAGTCTGAGAATAAAAACCAAATTATAGTGATCAGGATGGGCAGTTAGCCCTATCATAAAAAGTTATGGAAAGTCCCAGCAGCTGATTGGTAACCTCATCTGGGCAGGTAATTGTATCTCCACAATTAAAGTACAAGATAACGGAACTGAAACTTCAGGAAACATTTTGGGAAATAGAAAAATAAAAAGGAAAAGTGGGATCGCACTCAGATATCTGCTTGCATCAGTAAGAATCCTGAGGTACAGCAGCTCATGTCTGTGGCCCAGGCTTTAAGGCTGGGATGTGTTTGTAGAAATTATTCTCCCTTTGTTAATGACACCTGGCCTCACCTAAAAAACAGTGAGGCTTGGAGAGATATAGACTGTCAGCAGGACATCATAAAATCATTAGGACCCACAGCATAGGTAGGAAGGAATGGAATTTGGACCACACATTTACAATTAGGAGAATCAGCAGCATAGTGGACAATAGGAGTACTAACATTATGCCCCTTGTGGAAGGAGTCACCATTGGGAACCCAGCTGTGGGGGAGAAGTTAAACATGATGAAACTTGGAAACATCCCATTATGGAGACTACAGTAAGATGGACCTGAGATTCTATCTTTACTCTTCAATTCTCTACCTTTCAGAATACACTAGCTGTACATAGTGTGACTCTACAAATGGAAACTTCAGCAAATGCAACTCATGTCGGGTTTGCTGAAATAAATGAACAGTCGCAAGCCACAGCTAAAACGGCCACATAAAACAGATTGGCTTTAGATCTATTGCTGTTATATGAAGGATGCGCTTGCTTGAATTTAAACAATGATGCTTGTGTTCACATTCCAAATGGGACTGTTTAACCAGATGATGAGAGAGAGAGGATAATATTGCTACATCTAGAGGAGAATTAAGGGCAGGACTAGAAAGTAACTGGTTGAATAACGTACTTAAAGGACTTGGATCTTCTCTGACTGGTTAGTGGGACTGGCTTTTGCAAAGTATAATTGTGATCATAATAATTGTGATTATAATACTTGCTTTAAGTTGCTGAAAAAACATGATTTCTCATGCAACACAAGGAACTTATATGATGTTAGTAAAAAAGCAAGGTGGGGCTTATGAATGCTTGAAGGGAAGACAAACTTCACAAGCCTCAAAGGGTGGGAAAGTTGCCAGGTGAAAAATAATTTCTACCTGGTGGGTTAATACAGTGCTTATTCTTCAAAAACCATTGGCCTATGGAACCACACAATACTTATTCTCTGGGAAGAAGAACTGGAAAGCAACCAGCCAGTTGTGCCAACTTTTTACCAGTTCACCGGGGGGTCAGGTATGACTTTGGGGTCAGTGACCACCAGGGACCACCCAAGAGACAGAAGAACACAGGTGTAAAGGGGAGGGAACATAAGGATTGTAGGGAAATGATTATCATATGCATGTTTATTCTGGGAAAATCAATTAATCTTAGGCGAAATAGAAGCTTTTTCTGTGCACAGCTTGCACAGTATTTCAGAGGACACAACCCTTTGTGCATCTGGCTGAATAAAGAATGCCTGTTTCTTAATGCTACAATGGTGTTAAGGAGTTTGTATTTTTACCAATTTTTTGGTAAAATTTGTTCAGCAGGATCCCCAGCTCCTTCTCAGAGATACTTTCTCGAAGATCAGAGCTCAGTCTGCAATGGTACATAGGGTTACATTTCCCCAGGTTCAGGACCCTGCATCTGCCTTTGCTGACTTTTAGAAGATTCTTCTCTGCCAAACTCTCCAGCCTAAGCTGAGAATTAAAGGAACCTTCCCAGAAGCAGGGATGAAAGTGAAGGGATCTTTCCCAGCAGAGAGGTGTGCAAGGTTCGTAAACTGCACAAACAGCTACAAAAACCTCACCAGCTTCCGGGTGCCCTTAGGCTGCAATGTAACAGAAGAGGTCAGGTCTGCAAAGGCATATGCAGCTCTACCCTTCAGATGGTTTTTGATATGTGACCACAGAGCTTATTTGTATATCCTGGCAAATGTCACAGGCAACTATGCATTTATGCCATCAAAGGCTGATTTTGGTGAAGATATTAGAAAGGAACTGTCTAGACCAAGGAGAGAGAGAGATCAGATGGATCTGAACTGTGACCTGGAAGTTGTTCTTTTCAGCCTGCAAACCTGAACGTGGTGCCCTTTTGGATCCCAGGAGCAGGGGTGGCAATGAGTGACCACACTCTTTAAGTGACTCATATGGTAAAAAACACACCAAATAAAGGATAGCTGAAACAATTGTGTTGATCATCTATCCTTTTACTAGTGGAACTTACTGTTTATTGTGTCTAAAGCGTACCCATATACATATGGAAACCCGTAAAAATGTACTTTCTAGAACATACTCAATAATGATGATGGCTAGTATCAGTGCTAAATGATTGTCAAATTTCATTCATATGGAGAACAATAAGAGGGGTGCTACCATAACTAGAAAAGATACAGTGGGACTTGCTGGTAAGGGAAAATCTCTTGGAATTTGAGAGGAAACAAAACAAGATTTTTTTGATAAAACAAATGAGACTCAAATGGTCTCATATTCAGATTGAGAAATTTAAGTCTCAAAGGGGAGAATCATGAATGATGAATGATTTAAGGAAAAGATTTTGCAGAGTGAATAACTGAGAACAACAAATACCATAAAGACTCAGATAAGCAGGAAATTGTGTCTGGCAGTATATCATAAATTTTACTCAAGTTAGCAAAATCAGCTAAGCCCATGTCCTTTAGATTAATTTAGCTCATTATTGTATGAAAACCACACCTCTAAAGCTTAGGCTACCTAACTCCAGCTGAATTTTCTCACACACTGAACATGAGCAATACATTTAAAAAACATCCTACCTTTACACTGAAATTGGCAAAAGACTATAGAATCATAAAATGGTTTGGTTCGGCAGGGACTTTAAAAACCACCTAATTTCAATCTCCCTGTGATGGGCAAGAGCACCTCCACTAGACCAGGTTCCTCAATGCCCCATCCAACCTGCCCTTGAACACTTCCAGGTATGAAGTATCCACAACTTCTCTGGGCAGTCTGTTCTTCTGTCTCATCAACCCCACAGTAAAGAATTTCTTCTATGTATCTAACCTAAATTTCCCTTTGAGTTCAATAGTTATTAAATAGGCATGTGGTTAGAAATTAGGTATGCTCGTACTTCTGTGTTATGAAAGCAGAAATTTGCAGCCTGACTGTAGCTGGTTTTGTGGGTTCACCTCTACACAAACATGAAATAAACAAATATCCCCTATGGGTCGGCTTCAACAGACAGAAGAACCCGTATTTGGAACAACACTGCCAGTGAGTAGGCTGGCGGAGCTCACCAAGCTAGGAAGGGAGCCATTGGGGAAGGCTGGTGACATCCCAGACCACTTGGCGTCGTACTGAGCAGTGACAGTTGGGATAAGAAGGAGAAAGTGCAGGGCGTTAGGAGCCAAGGTGCTTGTCTTCCTACGCAAACTTTAAACGTGACAAAGCCCTGGTTTTTTAGAAATGGATAAATGCACACATGCCTGTCGATTTTAAGTACTGAAATACTTCCTCATTTTGCTTTGTGTGCACAGCTTTTGGTTTTAAGTATTAGACTGTTGATATTTAGATACCCATTTTCTCACTTTTAACCTTCTTTGTTCTCCACTTTCCTGTGACAGAGTGACCAAAGGAATGTGTGAGGCCCGGCTGCCCAAGAGGACTCTCCCACAACAGCTACGTATCTCCAGATTTGCCTGGTGGTAATTTGCAGAATTACCTAACGCAGAAAAATACAGAGAGACAAACGCACACCAGATTCGCGGTGTAAAGGAAGCCTGCTTTCCCTAGTCTCGCCCCGTAATTCCATCCACCGCCAGGATTAATCTGTATCTTTGGGGTATGATAACACGTAGTTTATGTCCCAGGAAGGGCTGGCCCAGGTTGTCCGTGGATGCCGGGGCGCTGGCCGGCCCGCCAGCCCGGGCATGGGGCCCTCACGGCCCCACTCACATGTAGACAAGAAGAGAGTGACCAAAAATGGGAAAATCACAGCAGCACGGTGCGCTGGTTAACGGAGTATCGTATAATCAAGGTTCCATTGCATTTTAATTCTGAATTCATTAATGAACAATATTCTTACGTCTGATGTTACTTTCAACGATGGGAATGACATGGATATCTCATTTTCGTTGGCTTCAAAATTGGCAATGGTTACATATTTGCGCTCAAG
>JBBMKD010000115.1:46590240-46644668 GCA_037834095.1 Argya squamiceps | reverse complement strand
GGCGTTGGCGCCGTGACATCCATGTGAGCGCGGCGGCGCTCCCCGGTAAACAGTGCCCGGGCCAGGCGATGGCTCCCGGCGCATCCCCGTAGCCCCTACCCGTCGCCGGCCCGCCGGGACCCGCCGCGATTCGCGCTGCCTCTGTGGGATCGGGGAGCGCCGTGGGATCTGCTCGGCTCCCCTTCCCTCTCCCGCACCCCGCCGAGCGGGACGGGCGGCCCGGATTGCGGGCGGGAGGGTCGCGCCCGCTCCTCGGGGTTTGAAATTCCTGCCCCGTCGGGCCGAACAAAGAGCAGCGTAGCCTCCGGACCCCTCCCCTGCACCTCTCGCACCGCGGACGCTCACCCGCGGAGCGGACCCGGTTCCCACCCCCTGCCCGGCTCTCCCCTCCTTTGCCCGCGGCTGGCCGAGCGGGCGGGAGGGCGCGCACCATGTGGATCCAGGTCCGCACCATCGACGGCACGGAGACCCATACCATCGACGACCTGAGCCGCCTCACCAAGATCGAGTGCCTGCGGGAGAAGATCGAGGAGACCTTCCGCGTGAGCCCCGATCGCCAGCGGCTCTTCTACCGGGGCAAGCAGGTGAGGCGGGAACTCCCCTATCCAGGCTGACCCTCGGGGGTCGCCCCTAATTCCGGGCCTTTTCTCTTTGTGCGGTTCAGGGGTCCCCGTCTCCACCCATGTGCCGTTCTGTGAGCTCCTGCTTTTGTTTACTCGCGGATCTGGGGGGGAAGGGAGGGCAGCGGGAAGCCCGCCCTGACAGAATGCTCCGGGACCCCCGTTTTCCCCGGTGAAGTAAAAACCTCGGGGAATAAAACCCCCTCACCCCTCTCCGGGTCCTGGTGAGACCCCTTTGTGTGTTTGTTTTCCCACCTGAGTGGTGGGAGGCTCCTCCCTCGGCTCCCGCCTTCATTCTGCCCAGGTGACAGGGTAGCCGGATGGATGCGGGGGGAAGGAGGGAGCTACCCCGCTCTCCGCCCCGCCGCGGCCCGGCCGGGCAGGGCGGGAAGCGGGCCGACCGCGAGCGGTTTCCAGGGAAAACGCCGCCCCGGGTCCGCACGTGGCGGGGTGGGGAGAGGCGGCGGTGTGGGGCTGGTTAGTTGGCGCGGGCAGAAGTTGTGATGTCGCGGTGTCCTAGAATTGTGAGTCCCGGCGTGTCCTGGACGGGATAAGGGCGACTGCTGACAGTCCAGCGAGGCGCTTTATCCCCACACGGGAAGCCGCTAGGGTAGGGGTGACTGGCTGGAAGTGTTCCGTGAGGTAGTACCTCCCCTCCCCTGGGGTGATGGAAAGATTTTGTTCCGAACAGGTCGCCTCAGGCCATAACTTCGCTGATGGGTGTAACCTTTGAAGCCTTGTTATGTAAACTACGAGGTGTGCGCAGTGCTGGAGTAGTGAAAGTGAAGCGTAGCTATTGCTTGACGCGAAAGGCACCGAATGTGTGGTACATTTCAGGGAAAGTGACTCCGAAGATGCACCTTCTTACAGCAGATGAGTGTTGAAGCGTTCACCTAAGCTGAATAATGCAAAACAATGAAATTTCTGCCTCAAAAGAGATACAGTGTATATCTTTACAAATATGTGGAAAAAACTTAAAAGAGAAATATAACTGTTAACCAGGAGGCAAGAATTAGTGACTAGATGCTAAGCTAGATTTTGAACCGATAGCAACTGACTAGATTTTTGTGTTCTACAGATTGGTGACAGTGAGCACTTGTGAGGGTTGGTCTCTAAGGAACATTATGTACAAATACGTGTTTTTCTAAAGGAGCGAAATCAAGGAGCTTGAGTCTTGGAGTTGTGTAACCTTCTGTGCTAGCACACTTCTTTGGGTATAGATGTTTATGTTGGACAAACCCGAGGTTTTTACCCCAAATTCTTTATCTGAGAAGCAGGGAAGATGAGCCTGTAATGAGTTGTGCTTTTCTGTGTAGTCTGACAGTGGCCAGGTGTATTAGTGTGAACATTTTAGTTAACAGATGTCTTGACTGAGAAAGCGGGATAGTGAAATATTACAGCCGAAGCTGCCTCCATGAGTAGCATTTGTGAATTT
This sequence comes from Argya squamiceps, assembly GCA_037834095.1. Lineage (NCBI taxonomy): Eukaryota > Metazoa > Chordata > Aves > Passeriformes > Leiothrichidae > Argya > Argya squamiceps. Next base: position 46,642,613 of record JBBMKD010000115.1, on the reverse strand, counting down.
GGTACTTAGTATATCCAGCTGAGAACACAGTTGGGATCATGTTCAGTGAAGATCTAGGGAATTGTTTTTTATAGTTTCACTACCCATAAATCTTAATTTTCTTACAATTACCGTAATTAATTCTGAAGTTTACATCTTGGTTATGGGTTTATTTTCTGTTTCCATGGTGTTCATAAGAAAAAAGGTCGGAAGAGTTGCTCTTGCACAAATAAAACAATATTGAGAACGTGAAACTAAATAACTTGATTCCCTAGGGCTGTGATAAAATAACATTTTTTACAATATCATGAATAAAAGAAGGTCACTCTAGTTAAGTGTGAAAGGAAGAGAAAGCAGTATACTGAGGTGAAAACTTAAAACCCCTCTGAATATTGCTGTATGTGTTTTAAAAAATATTATCTAGGCGAAATCCTTTTTTAAATTTTATCTGATTAGCGCCGAGTATAGTTAAATCTGTACAGTCTGCTAGTGGAACTGTGATCCTGCTACTGAATACTGCTTACTGTGGTCTCTTTGGGAACTTCTAGAAATCCTTGGATCTTGCAAGTGGTGGGAGGTCTGGCTAAGTAATGTCCTTCTGAAAATGGGAGGTATATGAGGTTAAAAGGATGTAGAAACCTAAGTGAGTCATTGTTTATGGGCTGAATTTCAACAGCATCGTGTTCTTAGCTTGCAGAAGAGAACAATTTCCACTAAGATTATGAGTAGGAGCCATTACTTTGCAGGTTTTTTTAGGAGTGTCTGTGTCCAGTTAATGCAGTTAATTTGCTATCCTGTAGTTTGCTGTTGTCTGATCTTCAAAGACAAGTGCAAGAACTTTGGTGGTCAGTATTTTTCATGTCTGTTTTTAAGGGTTAAAATACCCTAGAACTACTGGAGGAAGCCTAGTGTTGTCATTAATGTAGTGCTTTGTATTACTGTTGTGTTGGCTTTTTTTTCCTTGTAAATGCCGGGATTAACGCTACTTTGTTGAATAGGTAGGCATCTTTTCCTTTACTGCCAGAAGGACCTACCATTCCCATGTGACAGTGAAGATTGACCAAGATAGTGTTACTTCATAACATGTACAGGATATCCTGTGCTCTCTGGGACTCCACATTGCTGCAGAGCTGAATGACTGTACTAGCCACAGAAGTCAAGGCATATTCTAGATTGAGGGGGAACTTTCAGAGAGAGGTTTTTTTATTCTTAACTCTGCAGTTAGCCAGAGAAATCTACTGGACACAGAAACCTGCAGTGATGTCTCTTCCTTTCCCTCTTGAAGATGGTGGATCATTATCTGGAAGGATTTTCCTATAGGGCCAGAAATATTTCCTTATGCTGGAATAAAACATATTTTAACCTTGCCCCGCTACAGACTATTCATATCTAGTGTTTTTCTGTGTTATATTTTAACTCTCAGTAAACTCATTCTTAGAGAAATTCAGAAAAGCCAGATGACAGTCTGATTTCCAGAAGTATATTCTCTCTCCTAATTGGGAGGCATATGCTCTTGAGAATAGAAATTCTCAGTTTATTCATGAAAGTGAGGGAGATATCTTGGCATTTTGACCTACAAGAGCAAATTTTCTGTAGAACCAAGTTACAGTCATTGTGGGATTTCTAGTTTCTTTCAGTTACAATGCTGGAAAAATAGAGCAGTAAAAATACATGGAAGCTTACATTTGAAGACATACCAGAGAGCTTAAGATTTTTCTGTAAGACTGTAAGAGTATGAATACCTACTAATGTTTTGTATATAACTAAACATGCACACTCTTGTATTTCAGCAATATCTACTGTTGGTGGAAGATAAGAACTAATGTCTTTTGTTGGGTTCTCTCATCATCCCATCCCATCCTTGGAATTTGAATTCGGTGAAAATTTGTAAATGACTGCTGTTGAAAAATCCCATTTTCTCAGTATCTTGTCCGTAGTGCATACCAAAGTAGGGGAAAAAAGACATTGGAGCCCAAAGGTTTCTTTGCCAATATATGTAGGAGTCAGTGACTGAAATGACTTTTGAAGTCATTAATCTTGCTGGTGAGGAAACCACTCCTAACCTGTTTCATGGGAAGTCAGCAGGAGGAGGTGAGAATATTGAAGCTATTTATTTACTTGAGGTGAAACTTGCTGCAAATCAGACCTACTTCACTAGAAGAAATTCAGCTCTGCTTTTGTGCTCTAAGAAATATGGTAGTATGCATCATCTTACTTAGCTGTGCAAGTTGAATATTTTAATTCTAGTTTGTGAGACCCACTTTGTAATGTCTAAGTATTTAGGGTTTTGTTTCTGTAAAATTTAACTGAAACAATAGAGGGGTAAGAAAGAGTGCTGGAGCTTCAGCTTTGCATGAGAACATGCTTGTGGTAAAGTAGCTTCAGTAAAATACACAGTTTAAATTCTGGCAGTAGGGCATGCCTTATTTGAGACTTCCAGCTTCTGGGTGACCTGGGCTGGCACAGCCAATAGTAGGTGGAATCTCATGTGAGTTTAAGCTTCCAAACTTCAGTTTGTATACTGTATGTTTAATTCCTTCTTAATACTTACAACTTCGGTGAATTTCCCGAAGGCTAGAAAAGCAATACTTGTGAAGTCTTTCCCTCAGGAATGGGAGTGCTAAGCCTATTCATAGAACAATTGAGTTTTAGCACAGACTCTTCGAACAATTGAGTTTTAGCACAGACTCTTCCCAGCTTTATTTTGCTTAGAAAATTATAAACATTTTCAGCTGAAGCTGTCCAAACCCTATCTGCTTCAGGCATAAATCTGGGGTGAGAAATCTTCAGCTGGAGCAGTTAAGTCTTATTTTAGAGAAACAATTTGAAGAGACCTTAGAAGGGAAGTAATTGCCATTCTTTGATGAAGCTGGTAACAAGTAGCTCTGTATTGTAAGGAGAGTCATCTGAAGTCTTCAGGTCAGATATGATCAGACTGCTTGCCAAAATTCACAACATAGTGAATTCGTGGTGTATACTCAAAACTTACCTGATAGTAGGTTCGGTAGGCCTGTGAATGAGGTTTCATTATATGATTACAGAAGTTTACTGAAATCATCTTGTTAAATTGTTACTGTAAAGCTACTAATGCAGCTTACTGTTCTTGGGTGTGATTGTCTTTATTATTGAAAGCACCTGAACAAACTGAAGGCAAAGCAAAGAAGCATAGATGAAAACAGAATACTTTATAAGGTTTTGTATATATTAAGTATGAGGAACCTGAAAGAGCATTATGTAATCTCTAAGAAATTGCAGCCAACTTTAGGGCTGTATTTTACAGCATATATATTTACTCCCAGAATCACAGAATACGATGAGGGATTGTTGAATCCAGCTCTTGATCCTGCACAGGACATCCCCAAGAGTCACACTGCACATTTGAGAGCCACAAGTGTGTAACATAATTTAATTTATGTAATTTAGTTAGGTTTAGTACATGTACCTTTTAAAATTAATCTGGAAGCTCTTAGAAAATTAACATTTTTTAATATTATAAAGAACTCCACAAACCCCTAAATGCAGAATATACCTCATGCACGATCTAAACTGACAACTAGATGATGAGGATTTTCCATGATAATATGTAGTCAAATGTTGATACCAGTAACACAGATGGAAGTTATGAGTGGATTCTCTTCTTTAAAAGCTATTAATTAAATCTCTGCTCTTAATGATTTAACTGTAAAATTATGTAAAAATGCAATTGGCTAATGGGGTTTTTGGTGTGGTTTTTAGATTTTTGTTGTTGATTATGGAAACTTGAGATAATAACCAGTTCTTCATTACAGGTGTCCTCACAAGCTGCAGATAGCCATTTGCTCTCGCTGGCACCACTGTTGCTGAACTTCAGTTGCCTTTGCTATAGAAGCCCCTACCATCATACAGGAGGTACTTGACCCTTCTCATCTAATCAGCACAGGGATGGATGATTCTTTCCATGCTGCTGAGGGTCTCTATGCAGCTTTATATTTTGACATGTTTGCTTGCTTTTTGTTTTTTTAATGACACTATCAAATAATCCCAAAGAGCATCCAGAAGACACCATGAACTATTAGTAACTTAATTAGAAGGCTCCTTAGAATGACAAAAAAAGAGAAACCTTGCTGCTCTAACTTCCAGCTAGAAGTTAATAAGTAAATGTTCCTTTAATGTGTTTTAGAGTTGCATCCATGAAGAAACTACCATATCTAAATTAACAATATTTTCTGTATCTCTGTAGCAAAGGAATAAATAATCTTCAAAACTTGAAGTTATTTTCAAAAAGTTTAACTTGGAAGAGGTGCAGACTTGAACCCCCTGAAGTCATTAGTTGAGGCTGAACATAGCTGCCTTCACCATGATTTTCTGATAAAGTCAAGAAGTCTTTTCTTGCAGCTCTTACCTTTCACCTCTTTTTGTGTTGGTACTAATCTTGTGCACTGGAATCTGTTTTGGATTGTATTTAATTGAGACCAAAAGGTGTTGGTTCCACCTATACACTTCAAATAGTTTTTAGAAAAGGTGTAAAACCTTCTTGTTTATTGGAGAATGTAGGCTTTTAGTCTTAATTTTAGGTACAGAGCTTGAGGAAAAGTGTCAGTGTCTTCTCAGGGAAAGCAGGTCTTGTTGATTGAGTATGAAGATGACTAATGTACATTTATCATTATGTTTATATCGAGATTGATGTGTAATTGCAGACCGTGTCAGCAACAAGATTCTGTATAGTTGGTGTGACCTTGTTGGGATTTTTGGTGGCATCGCATCTTCAAACATTCTTGTTGGCTGCTTTGAAATGTGAGTCTTGTGGCAAAAAAATTGACAGAACTGAGTCTAGTTTGGACCATACTCTCCAGACACTAATAACTTCTTTGGTTACTGTGTTACGAAATGTTGTGGTCTGTCTGTATTCTGTTTTGGATGAATATGGGTGTAGAGCCTGGCAGAGTTGGTTGTCAAGGTAATTCACCTACTTCTGTGTTTCGCTAAAGGGAAAACAAAAGAAGAGCAATGATTTTATCTTTTCAAAGATAAAATTTTAATTTTAATTGATGAATAAATTCTCCTTCTTGAAATGAGGGAATTATTTGTCATTTTCATCTGTTTTTTGACAGCAAGCCATGAAATGTAAATCCGGACTAGGGTTTCTTTTTTTATTTCTGAGAGTGACCCATGGTTTCTTTGTTATTTTGTTTCAAGCACGATAGAAGTTATTTCCTATTTAGGAAAGTAAATCTGTATTATAGTTAGTTTTTGTGTAAGACTTATTGGTGTAGGTATTTGGTTTGTGTTAGGTTCTCTGCTAAAAATGCTGGCAGCAATAAGGAGGGAAGAGTAAGGAGAAAACTTGCAGGAATACCAGAGTAAAACCAGTATGAATAAAGTGTGTTTATAACTGCAGAGTATATATGTGAAAACCTCAGTTAAATGTGAAGAGAGCCCAAGCCCACACTTCAGAAGTGGTCTGCTGTAGACATGTGAGAAGAAGCCTGTAAACCTTGTAGATGTGCAGTCTCAGCTTAAAGATGTTTGCCTTTTTATCCTCTTAATGTAATGGATTGTTTGGTGAGTTTCATTGTTCAGGGCTGGAAATATCTTGGACATTCAACAGTTACTGATTCATGTCTAAAAAACATCACTGATGGCATCAAAACTGTCCTGTGTGTCAGAAGAACATGGGATGTTTTAGTGGAATGATCCCCAGACAAAATATTTTTTACAGAGCAGATTGTAACAAATACTATTAAAACTACAGTTGCTTGAGGAGGAAGCGGATCTCTTGAAGTTGCATACATTTGGAGACAGCCTATATTAAATCTATAAATACCGTAACTTTCTTAAGGGATTGGCTACTAGATTCCCCATTTATTTAGCTTTTGTCTCTGTTGTAGCTGAGACAACTATACCTCCATGTGCAGCAGTGTCACTACACAGTTACTGTAAAAACCTGACCATGTGCCCACTACTCTGGATGTGGTTAATACATGTATTTAAAGATACCAGAAGTCCTTAAGTCCTTCTTTTGAATAGAATCCAGGTGGAGGTTACAGGTTTTGGATGTGAAATTAAAAATACTGGTCAGGTTCTCTTTCAGTTTTGAAGATGTAAGCAAACTAAGTATGCTCTGAGAGTGGCTGGAGTCCATAAACTAAGGGCCCAGTGTTGGGTAGTAAAGGTTATTGAATTGTTTTTGTCCTGAGCCAATCCCGTTGCCCCAAAGTCATTATTACATGCTGAAAAGCTGATTTTCAGTTTAGTTCAGTTTTCAGTTACTAGATGCTTGTTAAAGATACGTTTGGTGCTTCTGTGGAATTCAATTCCAACAGCCTTCTTCAGGCAGGAAAAATTCGATTTGTACATCAATCTTACGATGGAAAATACGTGAAGTTATGAAGTCCTCTTTGCTTTCTTTCAGTAAGTACTCTGCTGGAAGTTACAGGTTTTTGATTTTGTCAGCCCTGTGGATAACTCCTAACAAACTCTTAACCAAGGTTTTTTACTGAACTCCAGCATGCAGTTCTTTACCCTTAGGCATTTCCTGTTAAATTTGCCAGGTGCATGTAATGTCTGTGCAGAGTAAGACTGATGTCACTTAACTTCTCGTTGTACTTTGTTAATTAAAGAGCTCATCTGCATTCATTATAGCTTATTTCATCTGTATTGCTAGATACAGGCATATTTCTTGGAAAAGAAAACCTCAGAAGATGCTTGAAGGCACACTTTCATAAGTGACTGAAGATTTTGGCTGTCAGGTGGAATGACTAGTTGAAGGTCACCCTGCTCCTGAATCACACATAAAAATGTAAAAATTATTACGTGCTTTCTTGGGTGGTCTCTTTACATGCTGTGGAAGCCATAAGGAGCTGTCCTGCTGGGACTTGTAATTAATGTGATAGTAATTGGCAAATTAATTGTCAGGCAAATTTTTTTACCCAAGTAATGCAGTATCATACCACACTCTTCATGATTATTCATGTTCATGTAAGTGCAGCTTCTACATGCTTTTAAAGTAATTTGTGGCTTGATGTTTCAAGTTCTTTTAACAGTGATAGTAGGTGGGTATCAATTCCAGTATTGCATTGCTGTGGCTGCTCTTGTGCAGTAGTAAGGACAGTGCAGTGTTACGTTTAAGTATTTATAGAAACCTTCTCTAGGATTATTTTGAAATTAATGCCTGTTACACAGGATGATGAATATACATTTGAAAGATGTAATCTGTTTATCAACTTACAAGTATTTAGAATAGTGATAGAGTGTTAGATACAGTAAAGGTAGTTGCTTTTTTGTGTAATTTTATTCAGACTATGTTAATGAAGCCTTAAACGCTTTTTTGAAGCATGCCAGTCTTTAAGAGGAGTTGAAACTGAAAGTGAAATCTGCTGCTAAGGAAACAAATGCATCTTTTTCTTACAACGGTAAGATCAGAAGAACTAGTAACATTTCATAAATGAAATTGCCTGTTCAGTTATTTTTGTTCTAGTACATGTTCTAATCACCCATTAAGAAATCATGGCTGAGTCGAGGGAAATTGATTATCTGATACTTGTGTGATTACTTTTATTTCTCATTTGCATATATAAACTTGTGAATGAGAAGTGACCTTAAATGCTTATTAAATATGTAATGTTTCTGTCTTTTCTTCTAATGCCCTGTCCAGGCAAACATATTTTTACAGAATCTTCTTAGTGACTTTATGCAGCAGAATGGGATAAAATTGTCAATTGTAATTCAAGAGAAACCATCCTATGGTTCCGCTCTCCTGTGTGAAATGGATTTCTTTAAACGCTATTTGCCAACTTTGTTACTTCAAGGATTTCAGTTGTCAGTCATGAAGTAATTCTAGGCGTACTTGCGGATTCACCTGTATCAGTTCTTGCAAGTCAAAAAGCATGTGATTGACTCTACTGGTTGAGTTTCTGTGGTACTGTACTTTGTTTCTAGAAGCAGACACTGTTGCAGTGTATCAACTTGGTTTAAATGTATACAGTTGCTCATCCTCATATGAGCAAGATACTCATATTGCAAGATACTTCTTGCTCGTACAGCAGCACTCTTACCTTGCCTATCAGGTTGCCAGACTTTACAGCCTGCCTCCTGTGAAGTGTGCTTGTAGTAATCTTCCGTCTGCTACTGTGCTTTGAGACTTAAGTGTGACCTCACTAGTCAGAGAATAATCTGGTGTCATAAAATATTCCTGCAAAGAGTATAAATGGTAAAAAAAGCAGGGACAAAAAAAACCACAATCACTTTGGCAGAAAATGGAATCGTAGAATGGTTTGGATTTCAATGGACTGTAAAGATCTTCTTGTTCCAAATGCCTTGCTATGGGTGGGGACACCTTTCACAAACCAAATTTCTTACAGCCTCATCCCACCTCTCCCTGAACAGTTCCAGGAATGGGGCATCCACAGCTTCTCTGGGAAACCTGTTCCAGTGTCTCACTACCCTCACTGAAAAGAATTTCTTTATAATATCTAATCCGAACCTGCTCTCTTTCAGGTTTGAAGCCATTGCTTCTTGTTCTGTTACAACACACCCTTGTAAAAGATTCCTCTCCACCTTTCTTGTTAGGCTCCCTTTGGAACTGGAAGGTTGCAATTAAGCATTCTTTTCTCCAGGCTGCAAAATCTGAATTTCCTCATAGGAAATTTCATCTCCATCCCTCCAATCATGTTTTTGGCTTCCTCTGGACTCACTCCAACAGTTCCATGTCCTTTCTGTGCTGGGGACTCCAGAGCTGGCTGCAGCACTGCAGGTGGGCTCTCCAGAGCAGAGCAGAGGGGCAGAATCCCCTCCCTGGCCCTGCTGCCCACACTGCTTTGGAAGCAGCCCAGGACATGTTTGGCTTTCGGGGCTGTGAGTGCCCATGGCTGGGTCATGTCCAGCCTCTCCTCCACCAGCACCCTTAAGTCCTCAGCAGGGCTGATCTGGTCTATTCATCCCCAGCCTGGGCTGATACCAGGAAATTGCCCTGACTTAGGTGCAGCACCTTGCACTTAATCTTATTAAACCTCATGAGATTCCCATGGACCCACTTCTCCAGCCTGTCCAGGTCCCTCTGGTTATCCCATCCTTCGGGTGTGTTGACTGCACCACTCAGCTTGGTGTCATCTGCAAACTTGCCGAGAGTGCACTCAGTCCCATTGTTGGCATCATTGATGAAGATTAGTTAAATAACATTTGAATTTTGAGCTGTTGACCACTACCCTCTGGATGCCACTATCCAACTACTTTCTCAACCACTTAATAGTGTATTTTTTTACAAATTTATTCTGTAGATTAGACAACTTTGCAGTCATCAGTTTATTTGGCTGACCATTTAATTCATGTTCATCAAAGCTGACTTCACCAAATGACTGAGTATTTAGGGTTGGAAGGGAGGTGATGTAGTCCAACCCACACCCACCGAGGCAGGGCAGCTTTGAACAGGTTAGTGGGAATGTGTCCAGGTAGGTTTTGAATGCCTACAGAGAGGAGACTTCTCTTACTGTTGTACAGGCATAGGTTTGGGCATGGTGGTGTGTGTGTGCATGTTGTTAGGGAAGACAGCTTCTTACTCAAGGCATAGCCCTGTTATGTCTTTGTTTCTGTGTATGTTAAATATAACCATTCTTGGACAGATTCCTTTCTTCCCTCTTTTTTTTAAAGTTGAGGGGTTTTTTTACCTTTCATGCTAGTAGGGAGGACTCACTTGTGGATCAATAATATAACTTAATCTGCAGTCATAACTGAAGAATAGACTGATTGTGAAGACTAGACACAGGACATTTACCTAGCTATTGTAGGTAATTCAGTGGTTTCAGATTTACATCTTTACTGAATTAACTTTAAATTTTATACTGAAGTACCTCAAAATATTTTTCTGTCAGCCTGCACAGCACCTGCCCTGAGAGAGCAGGAGCAATGGCAGGAGAGCAAAGCTCTCATTGTCTTGTTGCTTACATATCTTTGGTCTACCAAGAACAAAGTTATAATTTTTTTTTCCAGCACATTAGCTTTCAGAAGATCTCCTCACACCACAGGATTCTAGGAATTACACTGTAATCTCTGCCACAGCCTGTACCGTCCAGTTGGAACAGAAAAATGGAGAAGATATGTGTCTCTAGTAATACCAATTTATTCATTATTTCAGAATTGGTCTGTTTTACAGATGTTCTGCTAAACTTTTTAACCATTTTGCAACCAAGAAAAATCACTTGGGAGGGGTTTAATCTTAAATGTGGCCTGGAGAAGTGATCAGAAGCAGTAGCAATATGATTTAAGGATATCCCCTCCAGTGTGTTGTAGTATTGTTATTTGTCTTTGTTTTGAGTTTATTTGTACTTTGAATATAAGAATAATGCATTAAGCTTATTAACAGTGAAAATGCTTGTGGTGTGAAAAGGCCCAAAATGTGGATTGTAATAGGGCTGCAAGAACACTTCTATTGCCCTTTGTGAAAGAGTTGTCAAAAGTGTAGGAACTTATGACATGGTGAGACAGAAAAAGTTACTTAAGCAGCTTGCTTCTCAGTATGAAGCTCTAAGCCTAAAGGCCCAGGCATATGAGGTGGTGTTGGTTGCCACCTGGACAATCACAGTTCCTGGAGATTTCAGCTTTAAGGCTTGCATTGCTTTAATAGTTACAGCATGAAAATCTTTAGTATGGTTTTGTGTGCTGTGTGTTGATCTGGTTAGAAAATGGGCAGCTGAATAAGGTTCTTTCCTGTACCTCTTGGTCATACAACTGTGTCAGCTTCAATTGCTTTGCCTCAAACTGTGAGTACCCGTGTTTACAAGTCCCAACTGTGGGTACAGTAGTTATCAGCAGTAAGGAGAGTTAATTTTTTTTGCAAGATTTTAAGTTCATGGAAGAAGAACAGGTTCATTGCTTGATTGTCAGCTTCTGTTCATAATTATCCCCTGCCCTTTAGAGTTGTTTTGAAAAAGCAGAAGGGACGGAGTAAGAAATTTGGATTCCAATTTGTCTATCCTGAGATTGTTTGAATGTTAGAGAAAACTATTAGTGAGAAACTGGAGACGTGCTCCTTTTTTTCTTCTCTGTTCCTTCTTGCCCCCTTTTTCTTGTTCTACAGATGCTGCCCATAAGCTCCTGAAAGTCATTTTGTTTGAAAATATTTATGAAACATCAACTGGTCCTGAAAATAACACCTATTCTTGAAAAAAAGTGTAGATAACTTTTTTCTTGCTAGAATAGTTTTGAAAGATGTTTTTTAGTCATGCATATTTTTCTCCCACTCCAGTGTGAATTAAAGTGTAACTAATACTAATTTTGCTATTTCAAAGCAATTCATTATACTTTCAGGTGAATCAAGTCTCTGCTTCAAAGATGCTCTAGGTCATTAAGGGTGTTTAACTGAGCAAAGCAGCAGTACTGTTTCTTGAACTTCCTAGAGCACAACTTGTCATTTTTTGGTGTTTCTTAGCTTTATCTTAGGTAGGTGACATCAGTCTATAGAGATGTCTGTTTCTAGTTTTAGTCCTTCCACTGATTTTCATTGAATGAAGTTATGGTTGCAGTTAACCTTTTTCATATACTCAAGATGTAGGTTTTTGTTGATCAGTAAGATATGGCTTGCCTCTTCTGGTTTGTGCAATTACTATCCATAAAAAGAAGATTTAAAAACTACTTAGCTACCTTAAGGTAGAGTTTTACAAGTACACATTTCTTTTTGACAGCTAGAAGATGGACACACTTTATTTGACTACAATGTTGGACTAAATGACATAGTTCAGCTTTTGATACGTTCTGATTCTGAGGCCCCTACCACTGCATCTGTGACAAATCAGGATGGAGAAGTTAATCCCTCTGCTGTTTCCAACTGCAAGAACAAAGTCAAAAAAACAAACAGTGGATCACCCAGTCAGCCATCTACATCATCTCGCTCGTTTCTCATTGATCCTGGCATTGGATTGTACAAGGTATGTACAAACTTCAAAAGCTTGCCTCACTCCTCCGGATTTAATTTTATTTTTAGAAAAAGTATTGTTTTATTGTACCAAAGAGTGCATCCTCACTGCTTTCTTTTATGATTTACTTCCCCAATTTGGCTTAAGTGAAATTCATATAATCTAAACTGACTCTTGGAGAGTCGTGAGCATGTCCTTTGTACCAAACTCACTTCTCAGGAGAATTCTCAAACTCTTGACACATTCTGTTCTTCAAAACACATTCTTGAAAAAGTTTAGAGTAACTGTAAAATAAATACTTTCTTGTGACAAAAGAAGTTAATAAAGAAAATGTGTTGAAGTGTAGCTTTTTCCCTTCTTTTTTCTTCAAGCTTGCCAAATAATTGTTTTAGTACTAACGTTTCAGTCCTGGATTAGAACTAGACAAATTTTGGAAATGCACAATTGCTTTAAGCTGTATGTTATGTAATGATTCCTTTTTTAAATGTAATTTCTTTAGGAATTGCATACCTAGTGTATTAATTTAGTTTTGTACCTTTTGTTGAACTTTTCAGTATTGTTATGCAAGATTACATCAGAGTACCAGAAGTTTAATTTAAACAGAAAAGGGACAGTTTCCAGATTGCTAGCTTATTGAATCTTTAGTAGAATGTATGTATATGAATATATCTATGTATATCTATCTGTAGAGAATGATAGGATTTCACCTTCTCTTTGGGTGTTTCTTTTGGATAAGACATAGCCGTAACAGTAATTATTTTGCTGGAAAATGTCGACAATTACAGAGAAGGAAAAGGGGGAATGAGGTTGCTGTAAGTGGGCAGGCTTGCTACAGTGAGTCCTTGAAGAATTGACAGATCTGGCTGAGAAAATCATGAGCTGGGCCCCTCTCTGGCTCAAGCAAGATCTGAGGATGGAGTGATGTCTGGAGTGAAGCAGAAGCCACATGGCCCTGTGTTGTTTCTGTGGAGTACAGAGGAGCACCTGCATCAGCCATCATCCTCACTCCCCCTTCACCATGTGTAACAAGCTTTGCCAAAAGTCTGTTTTCTTTATGGACATAAGAACGTGCACAAAGACTATCAGTCAGAGAGCCTTTACTGCCACCTCAGCAGATGGACCAAATTATTTATTTTACCTTTTGTATCAACTGTAAATTTTGACCAAAAGTTACTAAGATCTTCATTAAGTCCTATTCATGTAGTAATTTTGAGACACCTAGGAATGCAGATGAAAACAGAACTTGTCTGTGTATGACCACAGTCACCACAACCCTACCTGTAACATGAAATTTTGGGTAGGGCCAAAAATTGTACTATAGAAGAGGTAAAAGTGGGCTTTGTACCTCCCAGTTGCATTGGAGCAGACCCAGGAATATTTATTCACACACAAGAATACTTATTAATGTTTGGGAGTATTTATTATTATAGCTGAATATGTATTAATATATATGGGTATTTATTAGTATATATGAGTATATTATTAACATATATGAATATAGCTATTTATAGTGCTAACAGATTTCTGTTACTTTCTGTCATGACACATATTAGCACTCTGTGGTTAGTGCATTGCTCGCTGGCAATCCTGAAACCACCTCCTGTTGCTTCAATAAACTGCAGTATTGGCGAGTCTGGATTGTGGATGTTACTGAACATCACCAGACCCAGGGTTGAATTAATCAGAAATCAAGCCCAGTGGCACCCAGCTCTCTTATCTCTGAAGACCAGCTGGAACACCAGGGGGTTCATTCATTCTCTGCCGAATTTCTGTAGCCTTAATGCAAGAGAGGCTGCCACACGTATACAAGCAATTTCAGTTAGAGTTCTGTTTGTTCTCTGAGGAATCAGGGAGTCACAAATCAGTAGCTTGAATATGGAGACACAAGCTTGTTTGCTTCCATTTTCTTCTGTGTCTGTTTATTATAATGGGAAGAACTCCAGTTCTTCAGTTCTGAAGCTTTACAATTAATCAATGAGTGTATAAGGTAATATGAAAAAGGATGAGGAAAATGATGGAGAGATGGGAGAACACAGGAGATAGACTGATCTGAGGAGAAGAATACTAAAATATTTATTTTTCAACAATGTTAAATTTCAGTATGTTAAATATCAAATAGTCTCTTAGGTGTTTTGCTCAGGATTAAATCAAAATATAACAGAGAATTGGCAAGCATTTTCAAGGAAGCCTATTTTGTCAAGTCAACTGAAATTTTTGTGATGTCTCATTGCAGAGACCTAACACTTGCTCTTTCCTTACTTGTGAAGTGATTACTTTCTCAGTCAACAATGTGTTTTCAGTGTGTCAAGGGAAAAATTAAGGAAATAGTAATTTCACTTTTTGCTCTTTATAGATGCTGGTATGAATGTATACAGAGGATTTCTAATTACAGTATTTGAAAACTTTGAAGAATGTATTTTTACTTAGTATTGTAGTTCAAAGGTTGTAAACTTACTTAATAGAAGTCGGTAAAAAAGGCCTAGGACCTAATAAACTAAAGTATGTTAGGTGGTTAAATAGGGGGATATATTTAGTGATTTTGCATTTCACTGTCAAACAGCAAGGAATAGTTTACTTACTGGAAGAAATGTTTTGTTATAACTTATTTTGTCTGAGCAAAGTGCTTGTCCTTACTGGATCTTCACCCAGAGCTAGACTCAACAAGATACCTGTTAGTACTCCATGCTGTGCATAGTCTGAACATCTGTGCCCTGCTCTCCCTTTCTGATTTCGGCTACCAGAAGAAAAGTTAGTTGGTATGGAACCTGCAATTTAAAAAGCTATAAAAAAATAATGGTAATGTTGGTATTGGAAATAAAAGTTAAAAATAATTAAAATATTGTTAGGTGGTTAAAACAGTAATTTAAACAGAGTTCCTCTTTGTGGTCATTGTATATTATGTAAATCAGAATGTTTTATCTTGTTTTATATCCCAGCTGTACCTGACATCTGATACAGTTCCATGGGCACTGAAGGATTAGTAGTGGATGGATTTATGTACAGCTCTCATTCCTTGTTACTAAGAATTGTTAGTAGGGTCTGGTCCAAGAACTGGGAGGCCATCCCATGATGGACTTCGCATGAGTGAACTACACTACCTTGGCTAAGCAGTGGCCAAAAAGAGGAATAACAGGATGAGTTGCAAGAGAGCAGTTACAGTAACAGTGGTTTGGGGATGCAGGAATGATGTTAGAAGAAAGAAAGCTCATTCAGAAGCATGTGTGTGTTTCATTTTCTGATTCTTACATGGTCAATTTTTCTTTCAAAAAATCACTGCAGTAAAAATATTTTAGCCAAGAACACTAGCTTGGAATAAAAACCACATAAATGGAATCTGTAATTAAAATCAATGTTTGTTTAGTACTGTTCACAAATATCTACTAATGAAACAGTTCTTAAACCAAACACCACTCACAAGAAATAGTTGTATTATGCTCTTCAGAAGTCTGTGGTACTAATTATTTGCTCTTACTCTTTGCAAGTGTGGGAAGTATGTTGTGTAATTAATCACACTAAATTACATATGCATGTATTATAGAGGAATGATTAAGGGAGTTTGCATTGATGTATTGCTTTATTATTATTATTCAATTTTTTGTTGTTCTGGATCTGGAAATGATGGATTTTAACTTGGCTAACATAGCTTCTTTGGCACTTCCATAACTGGTTGCAAGAAGTAGCGGCAAATGGGGAATCCTTAATAGTGTGTGTCTCATTCAGCTGTATTTTGGAGAAGAAGTAAAGCACCACTTTGAGCTGCAACTAGTTAAAACATGTAAGATTGCATAGGGGTGCCTTCATGAAGGTTCCTTCTAGAAGTGCCAGTATGCGCGGTTTATGTTTAAAATAGATTGGAAGATTTAAAATAAGGCTGTCCTTCTCTGAGTCATTTGTCATGTGACCGAAATTGTCATCCTGGTATAAGCTGTACTTCGAATACTGTAGATTCTAATAAAGTAAAAATAAAAATGCACACTGATATTTTTCATATGTGAAAGAACAAAACATTAAGTTTGGGAAGTTATCTGAAGAAGAGGAATGGCAGGAGTAAAACAGGAAGTATTTCTTTGATGGGGTAGACTTATTAGCTCAATCTGCTGTCAGTTGTGCTTTCAGATACTGAAGGATTACTTCACTCTAAATACTAAAACTTACTGAGTTTTGCTCCTGTAGAAATACAATAAGATTATTCATATCTTAGAAATTAGCCTTTGGAGTGTGTGAGATTAAGTATCTGTCTGGCACAATGTTGGTACCTGACAAAGACTGTAGCTTAAACCATGTATGTATTTATATATATGCGTATCTGCATGTGTCTCATATTGATAATTAAATTTTTTTTTCTGCAGTAGTTCTGTTGTAATTTTTTTTTATAGTTGGTGTATTGTTGAAGCGGTTTTTAAATCTTTTCTTTCAGCATTCTCAGTGTTATTAAAGGAACATCAATTTATTATCTGAACACTTGAGAAAATACAATATTACTTAGAATATTAAAGTGGTTTGGTTGCTTAGCACCAGTAATACCAGTGGTACTCTGCGTACAGAAGGAAGAAATTCTGGAGATGAGTTTCATTTCTTACAGTCACCATTTTGTGGCTGACTATGGTGGCAACCTTGTTATATTGTTTCCTGTCTGTCCTTGAGTCTCAAATGATTAAAAACTCTTGCAGGACAGAAAGCTAGAAATTAAATAATAATTCCAAGTTGGAGGCTCAGGAAGGTCTGTAAACCCTTTGGTTTTGAGCTAGTATTTTAAATCTGAGTGTTTTCATAGCCATAAAGAACAGTTGGTGAAACAAGAGGAAAGGAGTATGAAAGAGATCAAGCCAATTTTCAGGTTTGAAGGGAAAAAAACCTTAGTGTTACTTTTAAAAATAACATATAAATTATATTTATACTAGATTTTAATGAAGGAAGGGTCATAAAATATTTAAAGTGCTAACAAAAGTATTTATGGCAGCGTATTACTTGCAACTAGTTATTATAGTTGATTTTTTTACTGATAACAAAGTTAAGCAGTAGCATAGTATGTTATTTTATTTATATTTTTTCTTAATTGTTATTTTAAAAAATAAGCATAAATTCATTATTGAATTTTCCTTTTAGATAAATGAATTGGTGGATGCCCGTGATATCAGCATTGGAGCCTGGTTTGAAGCTCATATAGAAAATGTTACCCGAGCAACCAAGGGACATAAGAATAGTAAAGCTCAAGGGAAGAGTGGTAACACTTACAAAAGGACTAATGGAAACTTAAATCAAGATCATTCTAGAGAAAACGCAAATAATTTGGACAGTACACCTTCCACATCTTATTCAGACTGTATGGACACTGATGAAGAAGCTATTTATCATATCAAGTATGATGAGTAAGTGCTCCTGATACTATTTTGAGGACATCACATATTGTTATTTGGTTTGTATAAACCAAGAATTTCTTGAAGAAGCTTGGAATCAAAGAAAGCAGGTTCAATATTGCAACCAAGGAAAAAAATACTAAAAAATTCATAACACTTTTTAGTTGGGTATAGAAAATCCATTGACGGTAATGATGTTTTTCATGCCTAAATACTTGTGAAATATTAATGTCTTCTCCTTATAAGAATATCCGTTCTATATAAGAATATACATCCTTTCTGCCTAAGAAAAAGAAACCATATAGCCAAATTTTTACTGTTGTTTTTTTAAAGGGTCTTTTTAAAGTTTTTAAAAAATTGTTTCCTGTGTATATGAAATTGCTTTAAGTAGAGCTGAAGGAGAGATCCCATTGAAGCAAATTTTTGTTACTTAATTTGGATTTATTTTATTCCAAATAGAGTAATTGTGCACAGAATTTCAGATCTGTGCTTATAGTAGGGATTTGTTATTGAGAACTTTGTGACTGAGGACTTGAAACTTATCCTGAACTGGAGAGAGGACATGAAGGCTGGGGTTTTTCAAGTTAGTTGGGGTATTTTTTTGTCCCTTCTCTAGTAATTCTAGAGCCTGCAGTGTGTGGGTGGGAAACCTTGAGTTTGAAGGGCTTTTGTGATTGTGAGCAGACTTTGCACCACTTCATTTGCTTGAGAAATTGTACTGAAATTTTTCAGTAATAATGTGTTAAAGCAGTAAGTTAAGCTTCTGAACAAATAAAATTTTAAATTAATTGAGAATTTTTAATTTTTGATATTGAGATTAGTAAAAATACTGTAGTCTCTGGAATGTAAGATTGAGGTAGAAGCATGTAAAGTATATTAAATATAAATTAAATGTAGATTTCCAAAACACTTTTTTAGAGTAACTATTTCTGCTTTACATATTTTAGTATGTAACTGCATCTGAGTTACAGAGAGCACTTTTTGTTCATCATACTAGTAATAGACATAACTTAATGCACTTTTTTGGCTCTATGCTAAGTTTGGATTCTGTATCTGCAACTTTAAGCATTTTACTTAGAATGTTAGGGAATTAAAACGGTGGAAGTAGAAATGCAAATATTTCAGTGAATATTGCAAAAGATATTTGAAAGTAACATAGTCAACTACTATGATCAAAACAAAAATATTTTTCCTTGAAATTAATGTTTTTGGGGGTGTGATTTCAAAGACTTGTCTTCAATATTATCTGATTTTACATTACTGTGGATATATGTAAGTTAGCAATGGGCAAACATTTCTGAGAAAGTGTTTGTAACTGTTGCAGTGAAATTATGGTTTTGTTTTGTAGATGCTGTTATTTTTTATGTATTGGTAGTACAGAAGCAGAAGTTTCACAACAATTCTGATTTTTCTTTGGTATAGTGTTACAAAACTAAAAGATTGACCTCTGTTAGTATGTCCTTCCCTTTCAGCAAGTGGAGACAGTCTTTTTTACTCCTACAAGGTGTTTATGTATAGCAGCTGTATATACTTAGCCAACAAAATTAAGTAAGGCACAAAAGCATAATGTGGCAAGATCGTCATATTTAAGCTGATCAGTCTAAGACATTGGAAGTTAGAGCTTTTGGAGAGAAAAATTATTGGAAAGTGAGACTTGTGCATTTATGAGTGATAAAGTTTTTGGTGGATGTTCCTGGTACAGTTCTTTTGGGATCTTACTTTTTTTCTTTTAGTGTTATCTAACATGCACATTCTTGTTGTAACTACATTTGTGCTTCTACCACTTTGTTTTTGTACATTAGTGTTTACCTCTGATGTCTATAGACAACACTTGTATTCTGCCACTTCTTTGCTTGATATGAGTAAGTAGGAAGACCATGGTGTGCTTTGACACACAGTTCTCTGCTGCAGAAATAGATTAATTTATCTCTTCACTCCTGTTGTTCAAACTTCATGTCTTTATTGTGAGTACTATGCCCTGTGCAGTTACTTGTGTGTAGGCGTTTGTTTTTTCAGGTTTGGATTAAGCATTTTGCTGCCAGATGTACTTGGCTTTTTCTAGTCTATACTTGTGTTGTTCTGGAGAAGTTCTTCTCCTTTTCATCTCTGATAGATGATGGCTCTCATGAGTGACATAGTTTCAGCTCGTTCTTTCCTACATCAGGTATTCTTACATGACACAAAAACACTCTCTATTATCTGAATAGAGTAAAAATGACTTAAAAATGGAAGACATAGGCCTGGTGCCAGTAAAACCATCAAAATTACTTTGATACATTGGAAGGACTGTATGTCAGAGGTGGGCACAGGAGCACAACTTCTCAAATCATAACCGATGCTTTTCTGTCTGTTACATCCTTCCAGTTTGGAAAAAAAATCATCGCAGAGGTTACAGTTGAGGGATAGGTCACCTGTAATGCATTGAATTGGTGTACTCTACCCCCTAGATCAGTATGTTCACATGTAGCAGTTTTTCTTAAAGGGTGAAGCAGGACTTTCCTTTTCTTAAGTGAGAAAGCTGGCTTTAGCAGCAGTGCTGTTAGATTTACGTATCACAAGTCCTGTACAAAACTGAAATGCTTTGTTATGCAGTTTTAAATTTCATAAAAGCGTTTCTTCTCTGAGGGGCTCAGTGTTCATTTGTTCCTCTTTCCATTTCTTGTTTAAGTAGTGTAGTTACAGTGAATGTGAAAGGAAAAAATATGACAGAGCTCTTTTTGCAAAGAGTACAGTTTAGGGAAATTACCCTTTCTGGGCAAGAATTAATTATAGTACTCTCAAAGGGATAACTATCTTTTGAGTAAACGGAGCCATCCTACTAGCTGTGACTGCCACAGATAGGTACTACATACTGTTCTGTGATTTTGTAGACAACAGCACTGGTGACTTGTTTCTCTAGTGGTTTTCTCCCACCCCCTCCACCACCATGCCCCACCCCAGCTATGAGTCTAGTATTTAACTAAATTGCTGCAATAGTCATAATACCCTCATATTTCTGCAGAGAGAAAACCTAGAGCCATTTGGAGGAACAAAGCTAAGTTCCAGATTAAACTGGATTCACAATTCTTGATAAATGTAAAGGTTTAGAAGACTTGTATTTGTTTGAGAGCCCTAATTTCACCAGTGAGGAAGAGGCCAAGATACTAATTTTACAATGATGACCTTCAGATGCCAATTTCTTGGCATTTGTTTGTGGCTATGTAACTTCTGTGTGACAGTCCATCTTCTTTCAATTTCTGAATGCAAGTTTTTCCCTGGTGGCAGCAGTTTGAAGGTGTGTTCCTGTTTTTGTCAGCATATTTCCTCCCCTTAGACTTTATTCCCTGTGTTTCTATTTCATGTTTGCATTTGTGGTTATCAAAAGGAGCTATTAAACACTTTGAAGTCCAGGATGTGTTATCAGGTTTCATACAATACTATCATACATTTCTTTCTTCTGCTCCCAGCAACTGACTTCAGATACAGAAGAAATGAATCTGTCTTTAACATAAGCCAAATCCTGATTTAAAGGGACTTGTGAGGAATCTCAATACATGCTGAGATCCTAAAGTTAATCAAGAACTCTAGGTGATCACCACCACAGCTTGCTTAAGAATCACTTCCAGATCAGATACAGGACTTTTCAGTAGCCAGGTGGCACTTATAAGGACATGCCTATAATACTGTGTCATATCAGCATCTGCCCTTTCCTCTTAACTTACTATATGTCATATTTGTTACTGGTGTAGCACTGGTTATAAGTGTGTACTAAATTTCAGGGAGACAATTCTTATTCTGCAAGTATTAGCTTCCTGATCATTAGCTCCCCAAAGCAGCTAGGAAGCTGCTTCCTGCTTCCAAAGCAGCAGGAAGACTTGGGGATTTACCCTAAGTAATTGGATTACAATCAAGTAATGCCTTTTCTTTTCTTGTTTCAGTCATTTGTAATAAAGTCTTTCCATTTAAGAATGCTCTCAGCAGAAGCCATAGGGAGGCTGGATGTTTCTGCAGCATGAGAAATTTCAGTATGACAATTTATATGCAAGTGCAGACTAAGTATGACTCAAGTGTAGGTAACATTTTCCGAAGCCATTGTTTTGGCTGATGATAATTCCCCTCATGTTTTATAACAATCAGAAAATTTTATTTTAAACCATGAAGCAATATCTGCGTCATATGCCATAAAGTACACTGTGTTTATTTCTTCTAGGGAACTGGTTGCTTCTGTTTACTTCATGCTTAATGTGAGCTGTGGAGTGATGCCCTTGGATTTTAAAGGTGTACAAACACACACATTAAGAAAATTAGGATTTCACTGTGTTGCCACAGAGGTCAAAAAAGTGTAGTCATCCTGTGTGGATGAAGCAACATGCGAGATACAGTCTTACAGCTGGAGAGCACAGACTATTCTGGGGCGATGAGGAGAAAAGTTCTAAGTACTGCCTGGTCAAAAGAACCCACTTTCTACTTGAAAGTGTCATCTGCAACTGAAGAGATCATCAAGAGAATAATAGTATTAAACTTGCTATTACTTTCTCAAGGAGTGGTTTGAAGATTAG
Organism: Argya squamiceps; assembly: GCA_037834095.1. Classification (NCBI taxonomy): domain Eukaryota; kingdom Metazoa; phylum Chordata; class Aves; order Passeriformes; family Leiothrichidae; genus Argya; species Argya squamiceps. The sequence continues at coordinate 46,620,854 of JBBMKD010000115.1, read as the reverse complement.
ACTTGCTTAGTGGGTCCATTTTCTGAATGTTTTTAATACAGAATTTTCAGATACAGGTACTAGGCTGGGATTGAATAGATTGCATCTGAGAATTCACAAATCACACTACCAATAAATTGATTTTTCGAGACCAAAGGACATTATGAGCCATTCTGTGATGAGGTAGCCCCTGCTTTTTTCTTATACTTTGCTTTCCAGCTGTGTACATCTGATAGTGAAATTGCATTGAATTTTGTGATTATGTGACTGTACAATGCAGTGCTCTTGTTTCCTAATATATCTAAAAACTAGTGTTTACTAGATGAGTGTCACTGGATTTTATCAGTCATCAGTCAAATAAATTTGCCCAGTGGGGCTGGATATAGGAAATACTCCCTTCCTATTTGAGAGGTAGCTGCTTTGTGCAGCATTAATGACAGTGCATGATGCAAACTATTCTGTGAAGAAATTCCAAGATACATTCCTTTGCATGCTGTGTGTTTCTCAATTAACCCTTGTAAATGTTTAGCTGAGTTATTTGACTTTTTTCTTTATATACATCAAACACAGGAAAGAGTGCAAATCAGGAGGATGCATGCTGTCAGATTCCTGACTCAAGTTTCAGACACTGAAGTGAGGAAAGGGATTCCTTTTGAAAGACATGAAGTTAATGGCTAGAAACATGACAAAATTATGGGAGCTATAGACTGTAGTTTTATTATAGCACTTACTTCCTTTTGTTTATGTTGGAGAGTTTAGAATATCAGAAGAGGAAGAGGAATAAAAACTGTGTTGTCTGCTAAGTAGAATGTTAAGACAATCTGTTCCTAAGGGTAACACGTGTTTTTTGTGACCTTATGTCAGTCCCAAACCTTTTTTATAATTAGTCTGAGTGACTACTTGGAGCACCTCTCCTAGCTATGTAATTTTGTTTTCCAGTTCCTAGTATCAGTGATTAGTTTGTTTACTCATTCAAAATTTTTACATCATGTAGATTGTTAGGCAATACTAAAGCAATAAAAGACCTGCTATGTGAGATATCTTTTTTCTATATATCCTCAATAGAAAGTGCCACAAGAATCATTCAGACTTGAAAGCATTTTATAGGCGTAGCTGCAGGCTGCTGCTCTTCCTTTCAAGAAGTCTGTTCCTTGTAAGGTTATTTGTCCCATTTGCAATGGGTTTCTGACTGCATATGCTGTGTTTTATAATGTCAGAGTATTTGTATGTATTATAGTGGGGGTTTTGACAATGGGCATTAACTGTAAGACCTTGATTTCTAATGATGTAGACACCATGTGCAAACTGAAAACGAAATAGTTTGAGGAGACAATCTAGGTGTTTCTTACGTCACTTTAGAAAGGATTTGAGCTAAGGGAGGGAAGCTTTGCTGTCCTTGTAGGTGTTTGAGAGAACAACTAAAATAATAACAGTTAAACTTTTTTATTGTTTGTTTAAAAATGATTCTTGGCTGAAAAAAATAGTGTGATCAGTGAGAATATGATTGAATTTTACTAGTTATTAATTTATTTTGAATTCACTATAAGTGTTCTCCATACATTCCTGAGGAAAGTTTTTTCAAAAAATGCATGACTTGTCATGCATGACTTGTCTGCTGTCTAGTGAAGTAAACCTGGTTTTCACTATATTCACATTACTTAAACTTGTAATACAACAGTATTGTATTAAAAATTGAACATTCTGTGTATTTCTTACACTTACGAACTTCTGTTTTGATACTCTTATTTCCAGGTTGTCTCCCTTCAGAGTATCTGTGTTGTCCACACAGCGCAGTCTAAGACTAGAAGTTACTTTTTCTTGAAATTCAGAATTAGAGTAATTAGGAAAGTAAGATGTTTCTTTTCAGGCTATTAATATGGTTTCCTAGTGTTTAAGCTGCATAATTCTGTAATTATTAATTGTTAGGTAAGGCTCTCAAAATCTTGTTTATGTTCTATGTGGCTGATCTTTATCTTTATTGATGTTCATTATGGCTTCCAGTCTCTTTTGAAATATATTACTTGCTTTTCTTGTAAAAACAAATTCTTAGACCTGCTGTTTTTCTGGAAGCGCACAGCTCAACTACTCCAGTGATTTTTTTTTTTTCCCCCATTCATAATTGTGGCTTATGTGGTATTCCAGTGTAGTGCTTTTTGAAACACTGTGTTGGCTTTCTCAAACACTACAGCAAAAGTGGGCTGATTATTTCCTCAGGTTATAAGGGAGAGGGGTGGTAGGAATCAAGTTTTTATCCAGTTCTACATTCTTAGTCAGATTTACCTGTTCCAGGAGTTCATTCTTTTCTGTATTTTTTTTTTTTTTGGTTTTGCTCTTCTGTTCCTTCATTCCAGGGTTGGAATGGCTCTTCTCTGAATTTTTTGATTGAGAAAATAAATTATACTTTCATTTTATTAATATGGGAAAATAATTTTAAAAATGGTGCATCTGCTCTAACATTCCTTGCTATACTGAAATGGAGAGTGGATGAGGAAGTTTTTGCTTTGGTTCCCAGAATTTTATCTTTCCAGTTCTAGTTGTTCTTCCAACAGCTGGGAAAAGTGTTAGAGGGTATGTTGCAAGGTCTCAGTAGATTGAGCAGGCTTGGGTTTATTCTGACATGGAACTATTATGTGTCCTAGCATTTCAGCATTTTTAGGAACCACATCCAACCATCTGATCATAGCCAAGAAATACTGGAATTTTTGCTTCATGAGTAATTCTTTGCTATGGAGACTGTCTACACAGATAGGAAATCTCAAGAAATCCTTGCTATGCTAGTGTTAGAAATACCACAGGGAAGAATTAAATCAGAGGTAAATAGAGACATCCTATGGTGGGCAGTTTTCATTGAACTGTTATGCTTGCTGAGATAGCTCCTTTTTTGGTATTAGTTGCCAGATATCCTAAGAACACGGAAAACCAAGAAACTGTCCACAGCTGTTTTAAATTTAAAGGTTTAATTATGCCATGTAATCTTCATTTCAACTGTACCAAACTTATGCTAGCCTAATTAAATCATTGCTGTGAAAATGCTTGTTTTCTCTTGACTGTGATCTTAGGATTTTAAAAGTAACTCAATAAATGAGAAAACACTTTCAGCATATGTTCATGTCTCACAGTAGTCCTTTATTAAAGCTTCCCACAATAGGCAAGAATTAATTTTCTGTTAATTCTTGAGGTTAAAATACCATATTTATTCTCTATATTTTGGTTTATCTACATAAATCTGCATCTTTATATCTTGTGATTCTATGCTTAAATATTATTCTTGCATATTTAAGAGATTAGATTTTAAATTAATGTGTGATTTCTACAAATGGCATCTTAAACTTCAGGAAAATGAATGTGAGGTAGTAGAATTTTCTAATGTGAGTGTGATTTTCTTCCATATTCAAATATATTGTGGCATTAGACACATTTGAGGGCATAAGTTCACTGTGAAAGTACTCTTTACTTATTAGAATAATAATGAATAGTTGTACTGAGCTCAACATACAGAGTTTAACTCTGCAAGTTTTATGCTAACTCAAGAACTTGTGGCAAATACTCTTTCTGTTATTCTGCCTGAGGTATCAGTTATGGATGAATATGAAGGGTTAAATAGCTGGTAGTATTCACCAGCAACCATGAAAACATTTCTCTGCCTGTGAGGGCACAGCAGTAAAAGCATTCAGTATCTGTAATCCTTTGCAAAAGAAAGGTAAAATGTGGCAAAAGAAATCTCGTTTGTTTTTTTTCTAAAGTTTGTAAGCTTGCGTTTCTGACCTGCTGATTAGAGGAAAAAATGCACTCAGTGGAGAGTCAGCCTTCCTTTTCTTCCTTTGGAAAACAGTTTCTGTTTATAAAAGGGGATTTTGGGGGTGTCTTTTGGTAAATGGTGTTGTTCTAGTCAGTTTTTTCATGAGGTACTTCCAAGAACAACAGTGGAAACATTGTTAACAATGACACTCTTTGAAATTCCTCGTCAGTACAATTGGAAGTATCTGTTCTGAATTATATAGAGGTGAGAAAGATAATATGAATCTGAATTTAGGGAAAAACGTCTGTCCAAAGCTTGCTTCGGAAAAATGGAAGCTGCGGTCATTTTACTTCCAGAAGAGAATAGATTTTTCAGATCAAGGTTAAGTTTCTATGAATGTCAACTCTTGTAAGTCATGTATTTTGATTTTTTTTTAATAGTGACAAGGAACCTTCTAAGATATTTATTGGTTATTTTTATGATCCCATATGTATTTCTTATTTGATTATTTCAGTATATACATAAATTATGTCTATTTTTGATCTATCTTCTCTAGTTTCCTGACATTTAAACACTACTTTGGTTTCAGAGTTCAAGCAAACTGACTCTTTATTTGCTATATTCTACTTGCTGTCTTCTACAAACTTTAGGAAAGGTTTTCTATAAAACTTTGGAACTTATTTAGAGGTCAAACATAGCTGTCTTAAGAATTCAGTAGCCTGTTGTACAATAATGTGTTATTTAGGCACTCAATAAAATAGGCATGATCTCTACAGCTGTGTTTTGCTGTCTCTTATTACCGGTAGGTGAATCTATCATGTATTTTGTGGATATTACAGTTAAAATATTAATAATTAATGTGAGAGAATGTTATGGTAATTCCTTTAGGTGAAAGTTGTATGGCATAAAGACAAACCCTCAAGTGCTGGCTTTTCAGTATGCACTAAATTTGGAAACAACATGAGCCAAAAAGACCTTAGGAAATGTGGAGAGTTAAATCCTATGAAACTATTGTTTTGATAATTACTTGATCCCAAGTACCTGTCTCTATATGATGTAACTTCTGTTGTGGCAGAATTTTAGCACTAGGATCTAAAAATGTTAGTGCAAAACCAGACTTTGTATTTAACTTTAAGTAGTTAGAGATGTGTTCTTTTACTTAGCCATTAGTTTATCCTGAAGGTACACCCACGCTTAAACTGCTGTGGTTCATGCTTCTTTAAACAAAACTATGAGTAAATCTCCCCCATGCCCCAGCCCCCGCCATCAGTAGTAGCAAACTAGTGTGTTAGATTTAAAAGAAGGCATAGAACAAAGCAAGATGAACTTGTTTAAAATGTGTCTAGTTTCATTGGTGGGCCTTCAGTAACTGTTCAGGAGTAGATCTCCTGATTTCAGGCTATAGTCTGTCAGTCTCATGCTCTTAATAATAGTAGTTTTAGTATTTCTTCCTGTAGTAAACTGCAATGTGCAGTTTTCCCAAGACCTTGAAATATTCTTGTTCACTATAGGGGGAGGCATGTAGACTGGTAGAGCTATACTTTTATTAGTAAGAGTAGGATTTTGCCATTAATGTTTAACAGTGCTGTTTGATAAAGGTATATTAATACAAACTGTGAGTTTAGCTCTTGCTAAAGTGCCAGTAATTGCATGATGAAAATATAATTTAAGATACATCATCTCAGCACTGTTTAAGAGGGGAGAATGAACAGTTTTAATAACAGCTGTTTATTTGCTGTAGACTAATTTCATTTTCTCTGTTAAATTTGTTCTGTGAGCTCATGTAGTATTAGCTAAGTGATGGGAGATTTTTATCTGCCTACACACAGTATGAAAAAGGAACTTCACTTTAGCATCTTTTAACTTTTTATTACAGGCTGGCTTTTTTTTTGTAGTTAGTATTTTGATCATGTCTGCTATTTTGATCATCTGCTATTTTTCCAGTACATGTGCAGATACAGGTTCAAGTATCAAGTAATTGTTCCCTCATTCAGAGCAATATTAAAAAACAGTAGTGTTAAAATGAAAAGCATCTCAAATTTGAAAAGGCTTCCATCCTGCATTGGGATTTTAGTTAGAGTGCTATCAAATAACACTAAATTATAAAGAAGTGCATAGCGGTTTACTTAAATTTTCTTTTTTCTTTTTTTTAGTACTTTTAAAGAAAACTTCTACTTCTGAAAAAAATTGTCTGTGACTTTCTTTTTACTGTTGCAGGAGTCATAATCATTGTTGTTGTTGGTTTTGCTTTTCAAGGTACCCAGAAAATGGCATAATAGAAATGGACAGAGTTAATCTTCGCCCCAGAGCAAGAACCATTCTGAAGTGGAGTGAGCTAAAAGTGGGTGATGTGGTGATGGTTAACTACAATGTTGAGACACCAGAAGAAAGAGGATTTTGGTTTGATGCAGAAATTACCTCTTTGAGAGAAATCTCAAGGACTAACAAAGAGGTTCATGCTAAAATTCTTCTGGGGTAAGATTTGCTTGACCAACTCAGAAAATCTCTACATGTTGTATGACGTCTGTTTGGTTTGGTTTTTTTAATCTGCTAATCACCACTAGATTAATTTTAATGTCATACTTTGATTCCACAGCTCTGTGAATTATGAAATTACAGTGCATGGTTTTTACAATGTGCAGGCTTAACTGTAAGTCAGAATTTTTATTTTTCCTGAGATTGCTGGAGGCAGCCATAAGGTTTTTGATGTATTATGTGTGATTCAGATTGATCAGAGTATGTTCCAGTAATTTTTTAGATAATTGGGAACCCCTAGGTCTCAATGAGTATGAGTCATCTCTTACAGTTTGAATAAATCTCTGAACTGGCTACATAAATTTTTAAAGAATAAAATATTTATGTAGTATTATAACCTCTGATAAGTAAAGTTTGGAGCTGTGGGATGTGGGAACTGCAAGTTTTTGTTGTGACTGAGGTTACCTGAATATCTTAGCTTTGTTTTATTATTTAATTTTAAAACTTCCGTACAGTTCTTTAGGAACTGTTTTGTGGAGATACCCGTAAGATACTGCTGTCAGTAAGCTGTGTTACTGCCTTCTTATGGATGAACAGATGACAAGTGGTTGATTTAAGGTTGGCATGTCTCACATTTACTTCTGAATGTTATTGTTCTGGGAGTGTATTTCTGAAAATAAATTGGGCTACTAGCATACCTTGTAGTTTTTTTACAGAAAAGAGAACGTTGTATCTGCAGGAAGACTTAGCGTGGGACATGGTTACTTGGGAGAGACACACAGAAGTCTCTGTGAATCAGGTTTAATTCAGTATTTTGTGTAAAAGTGCAATCTTACCTAGTACTGGGAAGTAGCAAAGACATTGACTTGGTAAAACATGCAAGTAAATGAGAGTGTTTTGGGGGTGGGGTTTTAATTTTAGAATTATAGGAGTTTTATTAGACAATCTCAGTGCATTATAGTCATCTTTTATTAAGTAAACCAGGCACATGGACTTGTTTTGTAGGCCAAGCAAAAAGCCCCTAAACTTGAAATACAAAGCTAGGAAAAAAGAGAGTAGATATTTTGAATTATTAACTTGAATGAGAGAAGAAATTAAGAAATGGAGGATGGTATCAATGGAGAGATGCAGATTTTCACTGTAGTGCATTTAGTGCTAGTAGCATTTGGTGCGTCAGGGATGGGTTTCATGACCTTCTACAAATAAACTGTCCAGACAGTAGTTAACGTGAAGTTCAAATGTCTGTTGATAAAATTTTTTAAAACTGTTGCCTACATGGATTCTTTCAGAATTTTCCCCATCTATTAAAAATAGGATAATCAAAATTCGTTTTATATTGGCAAAAGGAAGCACCTGGTGGCTAATAAAATAATCTGATCAGAACTCTATAGGGGAGTCTTTTCTATATCTAAATAAACTGATAGTTATGCTTCAAAACTAGAAGATGCTAAATTCAAATACTGTCAGTACTATGGCAGATACAATTGGGTTTTCCGTGATACTTAGACTTACTATCCTCTGAAAGGAGTTGGGAGGAAAACAACACAGTTCACAAATACCTATTCTAAGATGATGGATTTAAGTTCATTTTTCAGCTGGAATCATATTTCAGAGAATTTTCTTCCTAATTAAGAACTCTGGTTTCCTTTTAATATTGATAGATAGTATATGTAGTAATCAACTTGTTGCAGTAAGGTTAACTGAGCCCTTTATCAAAGGATAATTTATCAAAGAATAATTCTGTATGACCTGTACTGCCCAATTTATTCCTCTGAATTTTCAGTGCGAGAACAAGACAAATCTACTAATATTCATAAATTTGTGTAAGGAGCGCAAAAGTAATTGCTTTGAATTTCAGGCGTGTTGATTTGCGAATTAAAAACCAACTTCAGTGTCTCATTTTTTATTAAAACATAATATAAATAATACAAAATATATTAATTTTTGGAATCACAATAGAATTGTTATTATTTTAATCTAGAATAATATAATTAATATATTTCTATTTTATAATATTGATATGTGATAATGACTTCTTAACACTGTTAGCATTAACTATTTGTCTCAAATAAAAGTGAAATTTTTAAAAGTTTTTTATGATTATATGTTAGTGATTAATTGATTGTATTCTAATGACTAGTTTCTTGTGTACTATTTAAGAGCAACCTTAGCAGGCAAATAAAGGGAGGCAGAGATCGTAGGGGTGCATCGGATATATTCATTGCTTGGATTCTTTTTCCTTTGTGGTATTATATAAAGAGACTTTGTATAAAACAATTTTGTATGCCTTTTTGAAGGGAGCCTTCAAAAAGAACTTATGCCATATTTAAAGGTTTGATTTATTGATCTTGATTATTTTTGACAAAGATTTGATGCAGCTGTTGGCGTAATCACAGGAAATAACAAGAATATGCTGTTTGTGGTCATGCTTTGACACTAGTAGAACATATGATGAATACTTTTTTTTGGTGCACCTTTTGACACATGCGTTAGTTTGGCATTACTGTTACTCATGTCTCAGTCATAACCAAAAGGAAAATTCCAGTACAGTCTGTCATCACTTAGCTCATCTTTTGGAAAATATATATGGAATAGCAAATAGTACCAAACGGGTTGAGACTGAGCAGGAGAGGCAAACATCATTATGCAGAATAATTGACCTCTTATTATTAGTTCTCATTTCTATAGTATTACCATTGCAGCTGAAATTTTTTGACTGTAGGATGTCTAAAACATATGGAACAGGATTTTCTGTGTCTCAGATGCAAATACTAGGGAAACAGCAGTGCTCTGGCCATAGAATAGGACTTAAGGTTTACTCATTACTGTGTGTCTGTGCTTGCAGTTCAAAATTTGAACACCTCTGAATGTGAGATTCTTGTTTCGGAGTATCTGTGGTACCTCTCAACTGGTTTTAACTGGCAAGGTGCTGCATCTCTGGTTTTAGATATCCTCTGTTTTTGTCTTTGGGGAGAGTGTTCTATTTTGTAATGACAACACTTTTTTATAATCCAGACTAATATGACTTATTGTCTTTGAGGCTGACTGTTCACAATTTAACCTTGGAGCCAGCAGATATATTTAAATTTACCATACCAATCAAACCAAACCAGATCAAACTATGCTCTACATTTGCTCCTTCCTATAACTGAAGATAGAAACCAAATTAGATCTTGGTTTTCTTCAGTAAGCCCTTGAAAGTCTGAGTTTAGCAAGGACTGTTGTCAATACCAAGACTCGAATTTTGCTTAAGCCTTTGGAGATGGGTAAGAATGTAGATATAAATTATGCAGAGTGAACATAATTTTCTTCTTTAGATGAGAGAATGCTTAATGAATTTGATGTCTTCATCTATGCAGCTGTAAAGGAATATAATAGAATGGTCCTAAATTTTCATGTTCATATTTGTTATCTTTAAGTTCTGCAGGTTTTTGAATGAGCATTCCTGCTCTCAAAAAGGATTTTTGTTTCTTTGTGGATTACTTTCTCTGAATTTTAAAATATCCTTACTGTATTTTTTTTGTAACCTGCCAGATCTGGTGTTTGTCTTCCTCTTTTTTTTTTTTTAATGATATGCATTCATATTTACCATGTTACTGCTCCTTTTATGCATATCTAGCATGTTTTGTTCTCAGAATGAAGTATAGTATTTAAAAAATATTTTTATGCTACCTGTACAGATTTTACTTTTAACTTCCTTTTGTTTTTAACTTCTCCCTTTAATTCTTTTGGACAAGATTTTCCATTTATATGTAACTTCTGATTTTTTAAAAATCATACATATATTTGTTTTACAGCTTCACAAAGGCACAGAAATTAAACACTTTACAGAATAGTGAGGTATTCTGTAATAGTGAGTGAAACAAGCTGTCTGTGGGGTTTTTTTGTTTATAATTTCAAGAATTCTTGTGCTTCTGTCAATTTCTGTCTAGTTAAAAAGAAAGTTATTGGTAGTTGTACTTTGTTTTGACACTTAGGAAGTTAACAGTACTATACGTCCTGTCACTCGGCATATACTGTGATCATCATCATGTCAGAGTTGTTGTCATAATTTGTTAGATGCCAAATAGTACAGTTCTCACAGTGCTTCTTCTTTAGGTCTGGCATTTTCATCATTGTAGTTTGTCTTACTAATGCTTGCATAATCTACCCAAAGTAACATCCTGGTATATTTATTTTATTGTATTGTCTTTGACCGTTGCTGGTTGATCTGGGAGGACATTGTTTTGATTCTGTGTGAAATATTAACAATATTTACTTGGACCTATTTGCTCAAATAACTTCCATGCTATATCAGCAGGTATCCTAGTAATAAGAATTTTAATTGCTGAAGAGCTTACCTGCAGCTTTTTTGCACAGATGTGAAAGTGGTATATTTCTTCTAGACAACAAAACTAGTAAAAAGGTGAATTTGTATCATCCACTTTCCTCTTCTCCTTGTGACTTCTGTGGAGCTGGTCACCTCCGTTAAAGAAGAGAACTCATCTTGAATCAACAGGACTGTTTCAAGTCAAGATAGATTCTTAGTGGCCAAGAACCCTGCTGGAATTTTTGATGATGAATCTGTAGAGATAATGCCTAGAATTTTTTAAGCATTTCTTTGTACTGCTTTTCCTAGTGTCTACAGCTAGAAATTCCTCTTTTTGTGATATGCAGCCTTAGGGAATAATCTCACAACTCATAAGAAGAATGACTCTTGACAACCTGAATGTTTTGTGTACTACTTTATTACCCTGTTGGACAAAAGAAATCATGTTAGCTGAAGTGGTGTGTGAGTATAATTCTCTGCTTGAACTTAGAAGTAAAGTTTACTTGAAATAATTCTGTTCACTTACAAATTCCAGATTAGGTTTTTAACCTTTCTTCAATTGTGGTTTCAGTTTTGAGGAGAAATGAAGAATTAAAGGATACAATGGATGTAAGGACAGAATATTATTAAAGAGACTTTGGAGTAGTGTGAAATGCATTCTGTTAATGATTAAGGTGTACAGGACAAACTGCCCCAGAGATATCGGAACATCCTGGGTTCTAGAAAAGTTGTTCAAGATGTATTGTTTCTGTCAAATGTGAAACAGAACAACAGTATCTGACTGAGAATAACTCATGATAAGAGCATGAGCAGAGCGAATCCCGTATTCATTCACTGTAGTACTTGTCCTCTTTGCAAGATCTTTATGAGATACAGTACTTCGATTCAGCAACTATGGTGTCTAACCCTCGGTGTTAATAGAGGCTGGGAGAGAAGTTAAGAACTTATGGAGAGAAGCCCTCCCAAGAAGGACTCGGGGATGCTGGTGGAGGAGAGGCTGGACATGACCCAGCCATGGGCACTCACAGCCCAGAAAGCCAAACGTGTCCTGGGCTGCATCCAAAGCAGTGTGGGCAGCAGGACCAGGGAGGGGATTCTGCCCCTCTGCTCTGCTCTGGTAACACCCATCTGCAGGGCTGCATCCAGCTCTGGGTTCCTGGCCAGGACAGGAAGGACAGTGGAAGAACAATGGACCTATTGGAGCAAGTCCAGAGGAGGCCACCAAGATAGCTGTGGGGAATGGAGCGCCTCTTCTGTTAGGAAAGGCTGGCAGAATTGGAATTGTTTGACCTGGAGAGGAGAAGACTTTGGGGTGGCCTAATTGCAGCCTTCCAGTACCTGAAGGGAGCCTTCAAAAATGCCAGAGAGACTTTTTACAAGAGCATCTAGTGACAGAATAAGGGGGCAATGGCTTCAAATTGAAAGATTAGGTTTAAAGTTGATATTGGGAAGAAATTCAGTAATACAAGGGTGGTAAGGTGTAGGAACAGGTTGCTCAGGGAAGCTGTGGATGCCCCATCTCTGTTAGTGTTCAAGGCCAGGTTGGATGGAACTCTGAGGAGCCTGGTCTAGTGGAAAGTGTCCCTGGCCCTGGCCAGGGATAGGAACTGGATGATCTTTAAGGTCCCTTTCAATCCAACCATTCTGTGATTCAATGAAAGAGTACATTTTGAGAAGTATTTGGCTGACTTAGTACAGATATCCTTTTCTTGTTTGTTTCTCCTTTTCCTTTGGACAGAAGTTTCCATTTTACGAACACTCACTGATGGACAAGTTCTACACAGGTCATAGGTTTTTCTTCACACTTTTTACCTGCATGCTTCATTGTTCTGCCTTAAAGAGGACAAATCTACAGGACTTTCCCTTGAATAGAAAGGATTTGAAGGATTACTGTTTAGATTTGCTTGTCCCTGATTCTTTTCTGATACGGAACAAATACTTTATCTGCATACTTCCCTTTTCCTGATTTTTAAAAAGAGAACGTAAAAAGTAACTGATTTGTCCTTTGAGCCGTTTCCCTGCATATTGCCTGATTTTGGCTAGCAGTATGGGGAAACTGATTGTTTCAGATTGGTTTCCCAAAGTGGAGGGCAAATAGGCTAGATGCTTATAATTTGTGTTGAGCCTTTTGGACTGTGAATATACTATTCTTTGAAATTCCAGAATTTTAGTGGCAAACCAAGTCTGCCTTACAGAGAGAGCTAAAGAGTAAGTGACCCAATTATTTAAGATCTTTTTTAGTCCTGCTGGTGAAAAGGATAGAATTTTGGAGGGTAAATCATTCCAAGGAAAAGGACCAAGCAAGTCCTGTGGATTAAAACCTGGTTAAATGCACAGCTTGTGTTAACAAACATTTGACTTTCAATAATACCACTTTTGTCCCTGACAACTGGAGAAAGGCAAATACTGCATCCATTTTAGAAGAGGGCCAGCCTCATTTTGATCTTTGGAAAAAAGGGGACAGTTCTCGTGAAGTGCTGGTGAAATGGTGATGATTAGGAGGAGCCAGAGTGATTTTTTTTTCCAAGAGCAAGTTGTACCTCACAAGCTCATCTGCCTTCTGTCATAAAATTATTTTCTCTGTGGCCAGGGGTAGAGCAAAAGTTGTAACTTAATTCAATGTGCACGTGTCCCATAATACCCTGTCCCAGTCTAGCGATTCCTGTAGTAAACTGGTAGGATGGACAACCAAGTGGGTTTAGAAAAAGAAAACATTGAATGATGGGGCTCAGAGGATAGTGGTTACTAAGTGGTTACTAAGTTGCACGGTACTTGGAAAGTGCTGACAGGCAAGGAACTGCAGGGATGTATCCTGAGACCTGTACTGTTCAGTATCTTGTGACAATACAGCGGACTCTTGCTAAGTTTGCAGATACAGTAAGTTGATAGAAATTCAGGGGTAGTACTGCCAATCAGAGAGACCTGAACAAGCAGAGTAGGAATGGGCACAGGAGCTTCGAGAAAGTCAAGGTGGATAAATGCAGTTTTCTTCCACCTGGGAAGGCACAGCCCTTTGAAGCAGTACTGACTGGGAAGTAGCTCTGATGAGAGGGATGTGTGGATCTTGGTAGGAAGCAGGGTGAATGTGAGCCAGCAGTGTGTAATGAAGATTAACACTATTTGGGCTGTATGAAAAAGATAAGTAGAAGACTGGGGAAAAGCGCTAATTAAACTGCATAAAGAATATTCCACTCACCTACTATTCCACTCACCTCTAAACACACCCCACCTCATTAAATGGACAAAAGAGAGATAAATAAAATGCAGTGAATTTCAGCAGAGGAGCAGAAAATTGATACTTTGGATTGCGTCTAAAAGCTTAATGTTTCAATTAATTGTGTGTTAAAACATTAATTGCTTTAACAACAACAGAAAAAAGCATAAAATTAGTAAAAAGTGTGAAAATTTCAAATGTTTTGGGTGTCCTAACTGTTACTGTAATATAAAAAAGTATATTTTGAAGTTGAAGAATGGGTTGACTTGGATCTTGTGGGTTTTGTTTGGTTTTCCAGAGCTATATCTTCAGTACTTGTAAGTGTCCTTTCTCTAATAAACATGCAGACTTGGAACTACAGAGTCTTTTGACTTGCTTTTTAGGAGCTTGATATTTAGGAGTATTTTGAAGTTTAATTTCTTCCTACTGAGCAAAGTAAGTCCAAACAGAAGAGGAAAAACAGAAGAAAACAAATTTAAGTGCAAAAAGGCAAGTGATGTGTGGGTGGGTAGGAAGTGGTGGTGAGCACAACATTAGGCAAAGCATTATGAAAATAGAAAAAGGGAACGATGATGAAACATATGCATACGTTTAAGAAACTTTGGAAAGGAGCTCTTGAGATAGTTTAAGCGCGATCAGCCAGAGCAGTTTGTCTAGGACTAAGTGTAGTTGGGGTTTTAATAATGTTATGGGTGGTTATTCAACAAGCTTTCTGAACAATCCAGTGTAAAAAGAAAATTCATTCTTGCCACACAAAATGTGTTTTTCATGTGTTCATACCTCTTACCTCTTATCCTGGCAGTGGACTAGTTACAGGAGTCTGGCTCTCTCTTTATACACATAGGTAAGAGACATGCTCACACAACCCTTCTATTCTCTAGACTATAAAACACTCCTGTATCAAGGATGTTCTGTATCAAGCCCGTTAATAATTTTTGTATCCTTTTTCTGGAACCACTCCTGTAAGTCAGGGTCTGTTCTCTGGGGAGCCTACACCTGGCCTAACTAATGCTGAGTCATGATTGACATTTGCCTTCCCTCTACTGCTGGCATTGCTGCTCTTAATATAGTCCAGGAAGATGTGGGCCTTCTTTGCTTGCAAAGACACATAACTGGTTTATGGTCAGCTTGGTTTTTTATGTTCCTCAAGGTCTCCCTCTACCAAGCTGCTCTTCAGTTAGGTGGAGGCACTCAGCAAGTACTGGTACTCCATCTGTGCAGGACTTGAATTTTTCTTTGTCAAACATGATGAAATTCCTTTCTGTCCAGCTCTAAATGGTAGCAGAGGCAACTGATACTCATTTTCTCAGGGATTGAGTTGAGGCTTATCAGTCTGTTATCAACCTTCCTTCTTGAAGATAGGTATGATATTTGCTCTCTTAACAGGAAGGTGTAATCCCCTTTCTGTAACAGGACTAAGAGTACACTCAACCAAACATAGGCACTTCCCTCAGAGCTCCTGAGTATGACCTGTTAGAGCCAATAGACTTCTGTATGGCCTGTGTAAATGCTCCATAACCTAATCTTCCACTGAGGCGAAGTCTTCCTTGCTTTGGCCATTGGTTTTAGTCTTGGGGACCTCAGATTCCTAAACAGTCTTAGCAGTAAATACTTGAGGAAAAGAAAGTGCTGATTACCTTGGGTTTTCTGTGTTTATTGTCATCAGGGGTCGTGCTATATTTAGCATTGGCCCCACATTTTCTCTAGTTTTCCTTTCCTGTCACAGAATTTTACTCCCCAGATTCAAATCAAGGTACACCTTGGCTTTCCCAACCCTATGCCTACACAATAAGATACCTCTTCCTGCCCCAGATCAGCCTTCCCAGCTTCCACCTCTTACCCATTTTGTTTTTACATCTAAGCTCCTTATTAATTTCTGCAAGTTTCCTGTTGCCTTTGATGTCCTGCACATGGTGATTAGACCATTTTTGAGCTTGGGATGATCCTTAAATATCAACTAGCTTTATTGGGCCCTTCTCTACAGGGTATCTTGTAGGATTTTTCCAGGTAGACCTCTTAGAAATCTTCAGATCTCTACCTTCTACTGTCCTGAAATCCAGGGTTGTTTTGTACTTTATCCTTTCTCTAAGGATTCTGAGCTCCATCATCTCATCATCCTTGCAGACAAACTTAAATGTCCAATGACAAGTTTTCACTGTTTGTATGTATTGGGTCTTAAAATTTTCTTCTTCATGATCAGGAAGTTGTTACCACTGCACTCCAAAAATTGCCTATATTGTTTGTGTTCTGCTTTGTTGACCTTCTGGCAGATGCCATGATGCTTAAAGTTCCCTATGAGAACAGAGCCTGTGAATATGAAACTTTCCATTTGTCTGAAGGAGTCTTCATATATTTACTTCTTATAGCAGGCACCTGTTACAGCATCACTAATGTTCTGTCTGTTAACCTTGACTTGTAAGCTCTTGACTGGTTCCTGATCTGCTCTCCTATAAGGGACAACTGCTTTTAGTCTTATTCCTAGCATCGTCTTTCTGAAGAGCCCTTACCAATTAGTCACACCATTCCAGTCATGTCTTCATGATCCCAGTGTCATCATGGAGCTGCCTTAATTTCACAAACCTCTGTAATCTCCTTTGTTCACTGCCCATGCATCGTTGTATAGGTGTGTCAGGGAGGCACCAAAGTGTTCTTTTCTCGCTTGTTTGTTGGTGAATCTCTCCAACAGTTAAACACAGAGGTCTATGAACATTTGGATTTATCAATACAAAAATTAATAATTACAGGATTATCAGAGATTCCAGACAAACACATGAGATCTGGAAAGGCTATGTTACCATTATGTAATGGCCATTGGACACGTAAATGGAGGATTTATCATGCACTAATGAAATTGAAAATCATGATGGAAACATTTGCTGTAATTTTTCTGAAGAGAGTTAGGCAGTATAAGGAATGAAGATATTCCAAAATAAGCACCTGCCCTCTAAATGTCCAGTTAGTTAGGACCTCTTTTTCTCTCTAGGGTTTTCTGACTTTCAAGAATTTTTGATGGATTAGATTAATCATGTTCTGAGCAGGAGAATCCCTGGATACGAAGCTTTTTTCATTGTAGTGATACTGCCATATACATTCAAGCCATGATAATAAATTCATTATAAACTTTCTAGATTAGAAATGTGGGTTTATCCTTCTTTACAAGCATTTCTCCTTGCTTTTGGTTTGATATGACCATTCTTTGGAAATGTCTTTGTGATTCTGTGCCATTGTATTCTCTTATGATTTCTGAAGGTGGATACCTTGAGAAGTTTTCATGGTTGCTCCCTTTTTTATATTGTTGTGGGTTTTTTTGTTCCTTTGTTTGGGTTTTTTGTGATGGGTTGATTTTGGTGATTGGTTTAGTTTGATTTTGGTTGGTTGGTTGGTTTTAAATGACCTTATATTTTGGGGGCTTCTTGTTGATTTATTCACTTAGGTTTTGGGGGTATTTGGGGAGTTTGTGGTTTCGGGGTTTGTGGATTTTTGGTTGGTTGGTTTTGTTTTTTGGTTTGTATTTTGTTTGTTTTTTCCAGAGTGCTTAATATGTTTCTGTGCTTTCAGGACTCCTTCTTTTCTCTTCTTTGTTTTTTGGAAGGTGTTTTCATCCTGACAGTATCTCTGTGAGTTTGTTGTGAAGAGAGGTGCTTCTTCTCACGTCTTTGTTTTTGAGTTGAGGTATGGCAGGATTCACAGATTAGTCTTCTGTAACTCTGTCTTAGCTCATGATGAGTGTGTACTGCACCTACTCACTACTTAAAATCTGGATAGGGGTGTTTAACCTCTTACAGTAAGACTCACCTGTCCGTGTCTTTGCTTCTTTCTAGCATGAAGGAACTAGTTGACTAGCCCACACCATTGGAATGATGTCTTGAACAGACCCCTTAGCACTATGCACTGCAGTTCTGTCTGCAAACATATAGAAAAGTCGACTAAGCTTAGACCATCCACTGTGATGGCAAGCACAGCTCTTGTATATTTGTTTTTCGTATATTAAGACGTTGGTGTATTACCTTTATGGGTCATTGACCTGCTTTTTTACCTGGTTCTTCATGGACATTCGAGTGTTAACATTTTTGTGTTTGAACTTGGATTTGGAAGCTGTAGATGCCTACTGAGAATTTGTGATAGTGCCAGTCAGAGACTCAGTCCTGACTATAGGAAGGGAGCAGCTGGGTGGTGGCGGTGGAGTCCCCTCTCCGATTGGGCAGGGGCGTTCCTGCAGCACTATGGACAGGACCGGCTGTGGGGCGGGCGGGATCAGGGCCCTCCACGGGCTCCGCACCTCCGTGTGGACCGTGCCATGGGGCAGGGATGTGCGCAGTTGTGAGCCTCTGACATTGTTGCTGGCTGTTCTCTCAGGCCAGTTCTTTCTCCAGGTACTCTTAGATCCACCTGCCTACAGCTCCCAGGCTAAGGAGAAGAGTGTCTCTGTGTCCAAGTCTCTGCTTTCAGAATCTGACATCATGAACTCTAATATATTGCTTTGTAAATGCATCAAGTGTCACACCTACTGCTGATATTAAAAAAAGCAATATCCTGCCTGACTTGTGTGCATATCCACAGTATGAATTTCTAGGTTTGGGAATATGTGTATTTTGTTTTTAAAGGCATTAAAGATTCATGTTAGAATATAGTCCTTAACATAGCCTAGAAAATGTTAATTTTTTTTTTCTGTTGTTTAAATACTAGTGTTATAGAAAGAGAGTAATAAAATCTTTGCATAGTCTGGAAGTTGTCGTGAGTCTTTACAGTGCTTGTGTAATAAATGAAAAGTTTAATTGAAAGTAGAGCTAATACTGTTCTATTTTGTAACTGTGCATTTTTATTTTAATGATTAAACAAATGTATGTAGAATATTCTGAAAAAAGTCTTGTAAATAGTCTCTGCTTTGTTGCTTGTGTGCAATAAAAAAATAAAAGAACCTCTGTGCAATTCAGTACAACCTAGCAGAATTTGGTCAAATTATGAATGTAACATGCTGTCTAAATGTGGGAAGATTTTGAAGTCCTCTTTGAAACAAGCCTGAATAAAATCAAATCTCCAGTCAGCTGCTTTCAAGGAGATGATAATAAGAGTTTTAACAAGCATTTTGAATGGTAATATTGAAAGATTGTGTTTTTTTAAAGAAGTTATTTAACTATGGTTTGTTGATGCGGGACAGAAAAAGTTGTTGGGTGAAAATTTTACAGAAGCTGAATAAAGGCTGATTGATGTAAGGCATGTAAACAAAGTGTTGCATATGAGAAGATAGATACAGAAAATGGTAGTGAATCTGGTTTTGTTTTGATTTGTGTATTGTTTGTTAAGTGAATTTGTATATTTGGAAAGCATAGCCAGTGCTATATTCTGTTAGGTTTTATTCTGAGTGTGGCTGGACATTACCTTTTGACATTAGCCATAGAGACTGACTGTGAATTAGTTGTGGTAAGCATGACAGTGTGAGTATGGTTTTGCTCTTAGGGGGCCTAAATATCATTAAACAGTTTTCATAATTATTCTTAGTATGGATGTAACTTTGTGTGTATTTTTCTGGTATTTTTCCCCCCATTTTTATTCAGCATTATATTTTGACTTTAGTGTGTGTTAAAATACTATGCTTTCAATTTCAGTGTGGTAAAGTGATAAACCCAGAAATTTCTAGACAGACATCTGACAATTGTCACTGAATTTTTCAGACTGTAAGAACTGATAAAGTTCTCTAAGCATGGTAACTGTCCAGCAGCTTTTATTTTATGTGAAGCTGTCCTTTGAAATATCCAGGATAATACCCACTTGTCATGCATCTAGTCAGCTGTGATTTTGAATGTCTAAAAGTGTTTTGTTATCTAAAGGTTAAAAAGAAAGGAAATGTCTGTGGGGAGAGTACAGATACGAGAAGATTCAGTGAAAGGTTTCTCTCTGGCTTTGGCTAGCCTTTCTCAAAGGAAGGCTTGCATTAGGAATTCTGCTGTGTTGAAGAATCTGGCTTTGTTTTGGGATTTAATTCTTTCAGATGATTTAAAGTTCTTGAAATACAAACACCCTGTTTATTATGCATATTGCATAATCTCATTTTTTGTATGGTAGGGTAAAGAAATGAAGGAAGGTTATACATTTGACAGCACAATATAACCACAATTTTGTTCGATAACCATGATTTTAAAATCACATGATCATTATTAAAGCATTGAATGTTTACATTCGGTGGCAGAAGAATTATTCTTTTATGAGCAACAAGCTGAGGAGATTTTTTTAACTTTGGTAAGGCTTAACCATTTATTATTAGCCATCATACTCACAGTGTTAGCTGATCTTCCTCTGTAGTTTCCGATATGCAGCTGTGACATTTTGTGGACCATACCAGCTTTGTAATGTTATTTGATACTATTGCTTACTTCTTATGTAACTCATAGCAGAAAATAAAACATTTTCTCTGGTTGAAAGGAAAAACTTAGCCTGAAAGTTGCTTTCTAAGTGTTCTTATCTCAAAGGAAAAATACACGGCAAAAAGAGAAGGAATGTCTACCATGATCTAGTGTATGTAATAGAGTAATTATGAATTCCATCCAAAGTTTAATAAGTACTGCCTAGACACAAGAAATAATATTGCTAGTCAGTATGATTACAGTGCTGTGAGAGGAAAAACATGCCATGCAGCTGTATTTATTTTTTTATTGTGTCAAGAGTTCTGTGTTTTACAGTATTAATTAGAGAAGTTTTTTATTTAGCTGGCTAAGCTAAAAAACTATGTTGTGCTTCAACACTTTGAGGTGGAAATAACATTTTTTGAGATGATACTTTGTAATAAAGTTGATGATAAAATCTGTGCTTCTGCATACTTAATAAAAACTTTGCTGTTACCATTTGGAACACTTATATCATTGAACCAACTTATAAATCTTTTCATAGTATATTTTAAAGAAACAATATGATAATCATTGTAGTTAAAAGTAATTTTATAGTTCAAATTGGCACCATTAAGAATTTACTTGTAATTAATATTCTACTTAACTCAAGTTTGGCTTGTTTCCCCAAGACATGAATAGTAAGTGTCTAGATTTCTGACTAAAGCTGTGTGGTGTTTTGCCACCTTCCTTCTTGACCATAGACTGTATGGAGAGAATACAGATAATGGAAAGCTATTTTTTTAACAGCTGCTTTTTGGTTTTCTGGGGAAAATGCAGGGGTGGAAGGAAAGGTAAGTTAAATAGCTCTAAACCATAACACAATGTAGAGAGAGGAGAGGAGAGGAGAGGAAATGTGTTTTTCCTAGATGCAGTTTTGGTCATAGTAGGGATAGTGGTTATAAACTACACACACATTTAAGGTTTGCAGAATGCAAAAATCAATGAAAAATATGCTTTAATTTGTCTGAAATGTACTAGAATTTGAGAATATCAGTAATTTGTAGCTACTACATTAAATATAAAATTTCACTTTAACTATGTGAAAGCAGTCATAATTCTGTATTTTTTTTTAAATTGGATTAACGACTTTGAGTTCTGTTAGAAGTGAGTCCTAGAGTAGTAATATTGGATAGGCAGTCAAGCAGTGTTGTAAGTAAAAAACGTTCTAACAGATTTATGGCATTAAAGAATGCCGAACCGGTGGGTTTTGTTTTTAACTTTAAGTAATCTTGGAATGACAAGAAATATAGGACAGTTAATAAAAGACTCTCCAAAGTCCACAAAAACAACCTGGAAAATACTAGTGCTTTGAAGAATTTTTTGATTCAGTTTTCCTGCCAAAGATTATGTTTAGATCTTGTCCTTTCTGTATTTTAATGTATTGTGCCTTTGTGGTTGTGAATTGTGGGTAATTCAAAGTGTCTTTGCATGCTAAACCTAAGAGGTATTACTCACAATGGCCAGAACTGCTTTAAAGTACTATCCCCTTAGGGTGCAAATGAAGTTAATTCCAAGTACATTATTTTCCTGATCAGAAGAGCAAACAGTTCTTTATCTGACGGATGTGTTTGCATTGAGGCAGTATTTGTATATTCTATTCAAATAGCCTAAATATTTGAAATTTGCTAGCATTTGCTGTTTATGCACATGACCAACAATGGTGAATGTTTTTCCTCCCAAAACTGCTGTGAATGAAAAAGGTCAAAATAAATACAGATGCCTAAGTAAACAGCTGTTGGTACAATTAAAGGCGATTAGAGTCAACCAAGATGCTGACAGAGTCCTCTCAACTGTGGTTCCATGGAGACCCAAGTACTGCAGTGTTCAGGGCCATGAAAAAGTGATTTGTTGCATGTGGTTTTTCCCTGGCTTAGTTGTTCCTGCCTTAGTTGGGTCATCATGTGTCAGAGTCCAAGAACTGGTAGTCAGCACAAAGGAAGTGGTGAGAGCAGGTGAAGAGGTAGAGCAGAGAACCACAGATTCCAGACTGAAGCCTAATGTTTCTGGAGATGTTCTGTTGTTGCAGTTATCCTTATTGAAATATGAATCTAATATCTTGTTTCCTTATCTGTCTGTAGTCTCAATTTTTTTTGCAGATTAGACCTTTTTATAGGAATCTGCCACCTGGTTGGCTTTCTTCAGAAGTGTTTTCAAGGTCACATCTTTGATAGATTCTTACAAATATCCATCAGTATTTTATTGTACTGAAAATTCCTGCTTACTTCTAGATCAGGTAGTAAATTGAAAGTGGTAAGAGAGGCAGTTAAAGAAAGCACAATATTATCCTAAAGAGGAAGGAAAAGGGAGCACTTTACAACTGCTGATGTCATTATGGCCATTTCTTCCCTAGATACGTTTCCATTTGAATTACAGTCTGTGTAGATACAAATATATTTTAGTAAGAGGAGCTGAAAACCTTTACATTTAATATTTTCTAATTATTTTCTTGTCTGTCTGTCTTGTGGCATTATTGTTGTGGAGTCTTGGAGTATTTGTTACTACTAATCACTGAGACTTTGCACTGAAACCTGACATTAGCAGGATTATTTACAGTGTATAATTCAGTACAGTACTGTATGTGGCTTTCCAGAGTTGAGAAACAGTTAAAAGTCATGGAAAGGCTTTTAAAATTTTCCGCTGCTTTTCTTGCTCTGTGGGTTCCAACTATTATTCTGTCTTACAGCTCACATTTCTGGTTTGTTTGTGATACTATACTTTTATGATAATGTTTGAGATGCTGTATTCCAGAGAGTAGTTATGTCTGGTCTACTGTGTTTGGCCAATAAAAACATTCAGAGGTTTTAGAAGTGGAATTAAGCTGTATTGGATAACTGCCAATAAAGACATACTGAAGTGGCATACTGTCTGAGGATAATGGAGTTGTCTTTTCTTCAAGCACATTTCTTTCTAAATATGTGTTTTATTTTTTTTCTTAGAAGTTACCGTGCTAGACTGATTTTTGTGTGTGAATTGAAATAAAGGATCCTATCAATGTAAAAAAAGAGCTACTTTATCTTATTGCTTAGGATTCAAAAAGTACAGAATTTAGGTCTAAGGAATTAAGTTGAATGTACTTTTTATTCTTTTTGTTTTTCAGAGGTCCAGAAGACACAATAAATGATTGTAAAATCCTTTTTATAGAGGAAATGTACAAGATTGAAAAGCCAGGAGCCTATCCATTGACATTTGGGGATGGAGATTTCAAAAGTATGCACTTTTAAAATTATTTGAATATAAGTACAATTTGAATGATGTTTCTTTAGAAAATATCATCATCCAGAGGTGGTAGTAATAATTGGTTTGTGTTCAAGAAAGTAATTGCATTGGAACATTTTTAGATTTCTGTTCTAAAAGTATAGTTACTATAAGATGGCTGTATTGCTCGACATATTCAGAAACTAGTGACAGCTTATTGCTATCAGTCATAAATGGTAAAAAAGGGAAACAAGCTGATAATGCTCTAAAGAAACAGTGCAGAATGGATTTGCAATCTCGTTTAAGTTCCTAGAGAGGTGTTCAGGCCACCAAAACTGCTGTTGCAACTCACATATAATTTAAGCTTTTAATAAATTAATAAATTCCAAAAATAGAATTAGTTGGTAGTAATATACTTTAATTATGTCATTATGTCAGGGAAAAAAAAAATATAGGGAACTTAGCACTGAAGCTGCTTGTACCATTAAAAAAAATCGATAATTAATATTTGGATTAGTTGACCCTGCGTGACCTTCTAAAAAGTTACTATGCCAGACCTTCTTAACAATAAGGACTTAGTGGCAGTTTGTCTAAAAAGTAGTGACATTTTATGCTAAGTTTGGAAATATATTAAAGTTGGGAGTGCTGAGTGTCTGTGATAGCAACACTGAGAATTGAACTGCAGGTCTACAAGTAGTTATTAGATATAATTGTAGATTACATTCCTGACTCCATGCAATTTTTCAGAACCTTTTGTAGGTGGCTCTCAGTGCATGACAATGAGTCAGATTAATGTTTATTTGTTGTCTAAAAAAAAAATCACTGTTTTTTGGAGGAGAGAATACCATTCCCTATGGTATTCTTAAAAGCGTCAATTTCTCAACTCACTCATTTTCATTATTTGAGAATTACTTCCCTTACATTACTAAAAAACCCCAAAACTATCCACTCTGTTCTATTTTCTTGGTCACATTAAAAGATCTTTGTAATATCTTAAAGCATGTTTTGATTTAAAAAGATTGCAGTGTGAGAAAATTGAAAATCTACAAATACTGGTTTGTGTTTATATGCTATTTATTTTGCAAGTATGCAATGTTTTAAGTGTCATAAAAATTATTGCAGTTCATTTAGATCTTGCCAGCAGCTCATGTGTAGTGAATTAATTTTTAAAATTATAGGTCAAGGAAATAAGTGATTACTGTAATGCTGACTATTTAAAATTGTCTACAATGGTGCTCTTTGATCTGATGTGAGTATTTATCGTAGAATCATTTAGATGGCAAAAGACCCTTAAGACCATCAAGTCCTCCACTAAACCATGTCCCTAAGTGCTACATCTACATGTTTTTGGAACGCTTCCAGGGTTGGTAATTCCATAACTTCTCTAGGCAACATCTTCCAGTGCTTGACCATTCTTTCTGTGAAGCAGTTTTCCTAATAACCAGTCTGAACCTCCCCTAGCCAAACTTCAGGCTGTTTCCTCTTGTCCTTTGGACTGACCCTCACCGGGCTACAAACTCTGGTAGTTGCAGAGAGCAATAAGGTCTCAGGTCACCTGAGCCTTCTTTTTCCAGGGTAAACAACCCCAGCTCCTTGCGCTGCTCCTTACAGAACTTGTGCGCCAGAGGCTTAATGAGCTTCACTGCCCGACTCTGGACACATTCCAGCACCTCAGTGTCCTTCTTGGAGTGAGGGATCTGAATTGAACAGGATTTGAGGGGTGGCCTCACCAATCTGTACTTTGTACACTGACTGCCACTCTAATTGTTTCAGAGTCAAGGCCTTCATTGTCTATTACAGCTCCTTCCCTCCAATGTTGATAGTTGTTTCTTTATTTGTAACCTCTTTGCTTAAAGTACCCAAATATTGATATCTGTGTAGGAATTTGCACTTCTGTGTATGTTTTATTTCATTTTGTTCCTGGTCCCACTCTTACTAATTTCCGCATATTGTTTTATAACCTTCATAAATAAATACAATTCACAATCTTTGAAAGCGTAATCATGAAAAATGAATTGATCTGGGAATTCAGCCTTATTTCTTGAACTGTTCTTTTCCTGAAGCCAACACACAGCACACAACCCTGTTCATATGATTCTGGTTTTTCAGCCAGGTCAGCTGTTCTGCCTTTTTTCACGTATGTACAGTGCACATCAGTTGAGCTGTATGCTATAGCCACCAGTGTAGCCTGTCCTTTTGGACTATACTTACAACCCCATTTGTACTGTGCATTTAAAAAGTTAAATATATATACGCCTATCTGTACACAGCTTCCTTAGCTTATATGCTGTAGAAAGATGCAGAATTTTATTATAATAATGGCAGATTAAATTAAAATCATTATTTGGCCTTAAACATTCTATGAGATTGTTGTAAGCACAATCAGCAAATGTACTGACTGTGTTTTTGTCTATTAAAACTACTGTCCTTGTCCTTGTCAAAAGATAGGATGACTTCTATGGAAATAATCTTCATCAGATAAACAGTGTAGGTTGTCTCTGCAGAAAAATTCTTACTTCTTGAGCATGGTCATGTAATAATTAGGTTTTGTATGTGTAAAGTGATGTCAATATACATTTAGGAATTACAATTAAAAAGAAAGTATTCATTTTCTAATTAATGGAAGTAAAATTCTACAACGGAGGAAAGGAGTAAGGCTAAGCCTATTAGAAAATTATATTAGAAATAAAAAAATCTAAGAAGCAACATATTTGTAAATATGTTACAAATATTTATGTACAACATGCAAATAAGACCTAGGTATCAACATACATTACTTCCATCAGAATCCAAATTTGTGCTAACTCCTTCTGCAAAAATAAGATAATATGAAATTATTTGTACAGCTAAACTCTGCACTGTTGGTTAAGGTGAACAGTCTTCATGACCAATAGTGCAGCTATAGTTAGTGCATATGACTTACAACGTGGTTGAAACAGAAATTGGAAAAATGAAAGTCACATCATGAAAATGACAGTTTATAGTTGGTATATTAAAGAAAGTAGAGAACTTCACCTATTGTTTAACCAAACTAAAATATGTAGGTATTTTTTGCTCTTTTCCTATTTAAAAAAATATTATTATTAACCTTTTACCTATGAAACTGATTTTGTGACTGAAACCAGTAAATTACATAAGCCTAAACAATGTGTGGTGCTCAGAGATATAGAAAAATATTCTGTTTCGTGTTGTCTATTATTTATTGGATGAGGTAGACTGTTGGGTTTCCATGGAGAGTGCTCAGTCATCACTTTTAAAAAATTTAAGAGGAGTTAACAGTTATCTGGGATTTATTAGTCTGACTTGAGTTGTTTTTGACACCTTGCACAGATTGTGAATTTAACGTAGTTATGATGGAAAACCCTCAAATTTGTTCCTCAGCACTCGTACAATTTTTCCTTTCTTTTCAAACGAGCCTTGGGAGAGAAGTCTCAAACTAATAGAAGATTACCTCCATTTGGATAACCTGAGAAGTCTTCTAGGCTACACTTTATGAGAAGCAATATTCTCATAGATTTTGGAGGCTTTTTTAGAAGTATATATTTAAGTGTACCTTTGTGTTTAAGACTTTGCAAGATAGTCAATGCTGGTTGCTTTACATGTTTATTTCTCAGGTTTTCCAATCAATGCATCTCACTGAACTTTCTATCTGCATCTGGTAATCTTCCCTCTTTGGTGATTTTTTTACATTCTTCAGTTTAAAAGTTTTTTATCTTAAAAACAATGATTCAAACAGAATTGTTTCAGCACTTCTTATCATAGAGTGGTTTTAGATGGAAGGAACATTTAAAGATCTTCTAGTCCAATCCGCCTGCCATGGGCAGGGGTATTTTTCATAAAAACAGGTTGCTCAAAGCCCTATTCAACCTGACTTTGCAAGGTTCCAGGGATGGAGCATCCACACCTTCTCAGGGTAACACTGTGCCAGTGTCACGTCACCCTCACAGTAAAAAATTTCTTCCTTGTATCCAGTCTAAATCATGTTTCTTTCAATTTAATACTGGTTGTTGTTGTCATTATTGTTGCTCCTTGTCATTACTGATCATAGGAAAAAATCTTTCTTTCTTATAAACCCCTTTTAAATACTGAAAGGCCATAAAAAGGTATCCCTAAAGCCTTATCTTGCCCAGACTGAGCAAATCCATCTCTCTCAGCCTTTCTTCATAGGAGGGGTGTTCCAGCCCTCTGGTCACTTTCATTGCCCTCCTCTGGACCTGTCCTAACAGGAGTTGGAAGGAGTATTTGGGGAACTAGAGGCCTGTCAGCCTGACCTCAGTGCTGGGGAAGGTCATGGAGCAGATTATCCTGAATGTCCTCATGCATTGTGTACAGGACAGCCAGGGGATCAGGCCCAGCCAGCAGAGCTTTGTGAAAGGCAGGTGCAGCTTGACCAACCTGATCTTCTATGGCAGGGTGACCCACCGAGTGGTTGAGTGAAAGGCTGTGGATGTTGTCTACATGGACTTTAGTAAAGCCTTTGATACTGTTTCCCACAGCATTTTCTGGAAAAACTCTCTGCCCCTGGCTTAGACTGGCATGCTGTTCATGGGTAAAAACCTGGCTTTATGGCAGGCCCCAGAGGTTGGTGGTGGATGGAATTACATCCAGCTGGTGGCCCGTCACCAGTGGTGTTCCTCAGGGCTCAGTATTAGAGCCAGCTCTGTTTTGTGTTCTTCATGGATGATCTGGATGAGGGGATTGAGTGCACCTTCAGTCAGTTTGCAGATGACACCAAGCTGGGTGGGAGTGTTGATCTACTGGAGGGCAGGAAGGCTCTGCAGAGGGATCTGGACAGGCTGGATCATGGGCCAAGGCCAGTGGTGTGAGGCTCAACAAGGCCCAGTGCTGGGCCCTGCCCTTGGGTCACAACAACCCCAGGCAGCTCCACAGGCTGTGGCAGAGTGTCTGGAAAGCTGCCCAGGGGAAAAGGACCTGGGGGTGCTGTGACAGTGACTGAACATGAGCCAGGGTGTGCCCAGGTGGCCAAGAAGGGCAATGGCATCCTGGCCTGTACCAGCAACAGTGTGGCCAGCAGGACCAGGGCAGGGATTGACACACTGTACTCAGCACTGGTGAGGCCACACCTGAATCCTTTGTTCAGTTCTGATCTCCTCACTCCAGGAATGACATTGAGGTGCTGAAGTGAGTCATGCCATGTGCCTGAGAGTGTTGATTAGATATTAGGAAAAAATTCTTCATGGAAGGGGTTGTTAAGCATTGCACCAATTTCCCCAATGAAGTGGTGACATCACCATCCCTTGGTAGTGCTGTAAAGGTGAGTGGATATGGCACTTGAGGACATGGTTTAATGCTGAACATGATGGTGGTGCTCGGTTGGTAGTTATACTTGATGATCTTAAACGTATTTCCAAACTTTACTGATTCTGTGATTCTGTGATGAGCTGCACTGTTCAGATTTGTGTCATCTACAACCTTGTTGAGGGTGCACTCAATTCCACTGGCTATGTAACTGATGTAGATAGAAAATAATGGTGTTCCCAATATGACCCTTAGAAGAACACCACTCCTTAATGGTTTTCACTTTTACATTGAACCATTGGATATGGACCATGCACTCTTTGAATGTGGCCATGCAATTAAGTCCTTAACTATTTAACATTTCATTCATCAAACTTATCTCTCCATTTTAGCAGCAAGAATTTGCATTTACAGCTACAAAGCTAGAGAGTGTTGCAGAGGAGGGCCACAAAGATGGTGAAGGTTCTTGAAGGGAAACCTTACAAGGAACAGCTGAGGTTGCCTGGTTGTTTAGCCTGGAGAAGATGAGACTGAGGGTAGTCATCACAGTCTACAACTTCCTCCTGAGGGGAAGAGGAAGGGCAGACACCAATGTCTTCTCTGTGGTGACCAGTGACAGGACCTGAGGCAATGACCTGAAGCTGTGTCAGGGGAGGTTTAGGTTGGATATCAGGAAATATTAAGAACTTTTGTTCTTCACCCAGAGGGTACTTGGGCATTTGAACAGGCTTCCCAAGGAACTGGTCACAGCACCAAGCCTGGCAGGGATTCAATGAGCTTTTGGACAATGCTCTCTCACATGGAGGGATTCTTGGGATGTCCTCTGCAGGGCCAGCAGTTGGATGTGAGTGATTCTTGTGAATCCCCACCGCCTCATGATATTCTATTATTCTATGGTTTTATGTTAAGAATTTTGTGAGGCTCCAAATCAAAGGTCTTTCACACAGGTAAATGACATCTATAGTTCTCCTTTGACAATTGATGCATATTTCCATGGTGGGGGGCCACTGTACCAATCAGGCACTATTTGCCCTTGGTGAAGCCATTTTGGCTGTCTTTAACCAGCCCTCTGTCTTCCAATGTTTTGACAGGAGTCTCTGCTCTGTGATCTTAACTGGGCACTGAGATGAGGCTGACTAGTCAATAATTTCTGGGTTCCTGCTTTTTACCCTTTCTAAAAAAAGGTTGAAATACTCCTTTTTCTCTAGTCACTGAGAACTTACCCTGACTGCTGTGGATTTTCAGACATGATGTGACTGCCATTACTTTTTATGTATGATGGAGAAGGGCTTAACAACTACACTAAATAATTCTCTCAAGACTCTGGGATGCATCTCCTTGGGTCCCATGGTCTTGTCTATGTTCAAATGATCTTGAACCTGATCTGCTCTTCCACTGGGAGCTACTTCAATTCCCCATTTCCTTTCTTGAGCTTTGGGGATTTGAGATGTGAGAAGAGTGATTGCTAATGAACACTGAGGCGAACAAAATTACTGTATACCTCAACCTTCGCCATCTCAATTGTCATTAGTTCTGTCCCGTTTGGGGGGACAGAGGGGAGGATGGGGTTGTGTGTGTACATTTTCTTTAATCTCCCATTTCTGACCAACCTGCCTATAGAAGCCATTTTTACTATTCTTTGTACCCCTTGGCAAATTCACCTCCAATTACACCTTACCTTTCCTAATTTCCTAACCCTGTCCCTCTACAACTGGACAGCACTTCACTTTTCTTCCCAGGATACCTGTCCCTGATTCCATGTCTGGTGCTTTTCCTTCTTGTATTTCACTTTGTCCAGGAGATCTTTACTGAGCCATACTGATCTCCTGCCTTCCTTGCCTGAATTTTCACTGGTGGAAATTGAGATCTTGGGCTCTAAGATCTGACATTTCTATTCTGCTCCTATTTCCCTGAGTGTAGTTTTCTGGAGGGTCCCATCCTAATTCCTTAAACAACTAAAAGTTCAGGCTCCTAAAATTCAGAGTACTGCCTTTAACCTTTCTTTGGCCCATAACCCTCGAGATCACAAATTCCACCAGGGCGTGACCACTTCAGCCCAGG
>JBBMKD010000115.1:46535326-46589773 GCA_037834095.1 Argya squamiceps | reverse complement strand
TGCTCCAGTCATGTGGTTTGTCCCACCAAGTTTCAGTGTTTGTGATTAGATCATAGCTTTCCATTTGCAGTCACTTCCAATTCTTCTGATTTCACCCATGCTACATATGCTTGTGTATAGACATTTCAGATGGGCTATCAACTGTGTCACCATTTTAGATGAAAAAGCTCTATTTCTTCTGAGGCATTTCACAGGTATTCCCCTGTCAATTTTTAATTCATCAGCAGCCCCTGATGCTTTGTTAATCAAAACTCCATCCTCTTCCCACTCTAAATCTAGTTGGTTCTGCCTTTGAAGATAAAAGATCCTCCAGAAAGATTGCAGATATAGCACAATGCTTGGCTTTGCAGTCCTCCTTTCTTATAAAACTTCCATTTTCTAATTTCTCTCCACAGATAGAGATAACTTAAAACTGCATGAATCAATTTCTCTGTATAGTTTACTCAGTTGGGAAGGCATACTTTTCTTCAGTAGAAAAGTGGGTTTCTGCAGATTCTTAGTCATGAATTTCATTCTCGGTATACTTAGGAAAAATGTATCCAGAACTCCTTTGGATACATCAAGGATCCACCTTGTATTTCTATTCAAGAATAAACTCCTGAAAGAAATATTCATTGCTTATGTTATCCAAGCTAACTTACAAGGAACTGATAAGCTGTACAGCTTCAAAAGAGAGCAAAGCTCGATCTTTAGGGAGAATGTGCAGGTACATCTTGGGAGCAGGAGAAAATAAAGAGAAACTGACGATTAGTCATGTTTCTTATGGCTTGTTTATACAGCAGAAGAAATCTTGTTGCGCCTAGATAAATACATCATTGTAAGAAAAAAAGCATTTTCAGGAGAGCAGTGTTCATGTTCAGAAGTAATTATTCCTTTAGATACACTAATGCACTTTCCTGAGATACATGGCATGTGACCTTTCTTTGTTTTTGACAGGAAAAAGTGGCCCTGAATGCAAGCACTGTAGGGCTGATCCAGATAAGGAGTGCCGGTTTTGTTCGTGTTACTTGTGTGGTGGCAAACAGGATGCTCACATGCAACTCCTGTGTGATGAATGTAATATGGCTTATCATATATACTGCCTGAACCCTCCCTTAAGCAAGATACCAGAAGATGAAGACTGGTAAATATACAAGGATGATTTACTTACCTATATTGACATTCTGTACATGGTACCTTTTTGATATTTGCACCTCGTGAGAGAAAATAATGAAGATGTTTTTAAATTCTGGGGTGTTTTCATCCATCAGCTTAATGTAAGGCTTATGTTTTCTGTCAAGATAATTCTTTTAAATCATTAACAACAATGCTTTAACAACCTTTATGAAATTTCAAGACTGGTGTGTTCATTTTATTCGTTATGATCAATATGATCTTCTGTGGCATTACCTGATCTGATTGTGTTTATCGACAGTTGTTGTTCCTCAGCCTTTTCATTTTTTTAAAGCTTATCCGCTTGAGCAGTTTTCTTATGCTCATGCTTCTCTGCCCCTTCATCCTTTGACCCTGCTGCTGCCCCTGTGCTCTTCATTGCCTCTACTACATTCATTTTTCATGCTGTGGAAGGACCAGCACAATGCTATTCTTTATTTCTTATGTAATTACTCTTATGTCTTTATTAGCTGTCTACAATTTACACTGTTCGTATTTATCACCTGCCTATGACTTACTTGAGATGTTAATCCTTTATAAATAATTAAAAAATAGAACTTTATTCTAATAAAGTTTTCCACAGACTTCTTAGATTTAAATGTCTAAGATGTCTATGAATACTTTACATGGACTCTCGGACTCTCTTTGAAATTTGTGATCATATTTTTTGTAAAATCTGTGTAAATCTTTTGGAAGTTTTAACAATCTCTGTAAATTAATAACTCAATCTCCTATATCTCACTGAATTCCTTAATGTTAATTGGTTAGTGCCTGATGGTCTGCCTGTTTTTTGGGGCAACTATCCTCACAGGAAAGAATTTCTTACTAAAATCTAAACCAGTTAGAAGGTGCTGTAAGGTCTTCCTGAAGCCTTTTCTCCAGACTGAACAGCTCCAACTCTCCGCCTGTCTTCATAGCAGAGGTGCTCCAGCAAGCTGGTGGCCCTACTCTGGGCTCTTGCCAACAGGTCCACATCTTCACTGTGTTGGGCGCCCCAGAGCTGGATGCAGCACTGCCGGTGGGGTCTCACAGGACCAGAGTAGAGGGGTGGAATCACCTCCCTTGGCCTGCTTGCCCACACTGCTTTGGATGCAGCCCAGGATGAGGGTTGGCTTTCTGGGCATGGTTGGGTCATGGTGACCCTTTTGATCACAAACACCTCCTCTCCAGAGCTAGTCTTGGTCCATTCTCCAAATGACAGATTTCCAGAAGTTTAATTAGTATAATTAAAATTCATTGGAAAATGGCATCAAGCTTTTTAGCTTGTTTTTGCTTACTGTGTAACTAAGTCTAGGAGTCTTAAAATCTATATATGTAAGTAGATAGCTGCATCTGTGGATGAAGTCACAGTAGAGGTGGTAGAGGTACAGTTGTGGACCTGGCTTATGTGAGCTAGTTTTGGGATGCTGAGTGTCACCAGCCCTGTGCTCTCTTAATGCTTGTCATTATGTAGAAGTGCATTTGCACTGGGGGAAGCAGCATCTCCTACCAAAGAAGTTTGTGCCCTCCCTTCTTCTTGCATACTAACAAAGAATCATGGTTGTCTGATTCTTAATTTAGGAACAGTTTGCTTTAGAATTGGAAATACTTCCATTTTGTGTTTTTAGAGTGTAAAATCTGGCAAACTAACTTCAGGGGTTAAGCCTTCAGTTTAGGAAAGGATAAGTTTGTCTTGCGAAGATTAAGTCACTCTGTATGTGAAACAGTATTTGATATTCCCTACAAGATTCAGTAAAGGATATGAAGGTAATATTTTTACCCTATTAAGAAACATGGAATTCACCGTGTAACTTCACCTAGTTAATTTACCTTGTGAATTTCCATTATGTCATGTTTGTTCTTTTGATTGGTCTTACATGCTTTTTCTGTAGGCAGCCGTAATACCCACCGAAGTCATAGTTTCACACAATTTCAGCATTTTACATTATTATTTTTGAACCTGCATGGCTTCATTGTTTTAATGGTTTAACACCTTTTTCAAGACAGTGAAATCTATTCCTGTGGACCTTAATCATTAATTCTTCTAGTCATATCCACATAAAAAACTTAATAAATCTGAAACAGTAGTAGTACTAGTAGTACTAATAGTTGTTATTACCTGAATGAGGTTATCAATGTTAGTGTAGATCAGATTTCCTCTTCTAATGGTGTAAGGGCCAAATCCAGCCTATGGAAGCCAGAAACATGGACATGCCTTTGTATTGTTGTTCCTGGACTGGGATAAGAATGTTTTTTGAAACAGCAGAATGACCACTCCTTTTCTTTCTCTGCTGTAGTCAGTGTATACTAATACCTCTGCTTTCCTACCAGAATGGACTTGTGTTAGTTGGAGTGAACTTCAGCATTATATTCCAAGTGGTTTCAGTGTTGTGGAGTGAGTGAGTGAGTGAGTAAGTGTGTTTGTGTGTTTCTATACACATTATATCATACCTTGGCTCTGTTTGACATTCACCAATCTGCAGTGAAATTTGCTGCACTACCTGCAAAAATAAGGGTACACTGGTCAGGACACAGAAACAGACCATGAGTACTGGTTGGCAGCATACTTGAATCTCAGCTATCTTCTGCTTTACATGATGTAAATGAAGGAGGACTAATTGAAGAGAGAATACAGGAGACATGGGGACCTCTCACATATTATGTGAGAAAAAA
Source organism: Argya squamiceps (assembly GCA_037834095.1). Taxonomy (NCBI): domain Eukaryota; kingdom Metazoa; phylum Chordata; class Aves; order Passeriformes; family Leiothrichidae; genus Argya; species Argya squamiceps. Next base: position 46,585,969 of record JBBMKD010000115.1, on the reverse strand, counting down.
TAGTTGTATGCTTTGTGACTAACACTCTACCTTTAAAGATACTGAAAGCCCCTTTTTTAAAAAAAAGGTGACAGTGTTTGTTCATATTGAGTTCATTTTTTTAAGCCATAGGCTTCAGCTGTTTAAGACTGGTATATGCTTGTTAGCTTGAAACATCCCATCAAAAGAAACAAATGGACTCTATTTTGGCTACAAGAAATGTGTTGCCATTATTATGAAGTTAATTGAGAATTTACTAAAACCTTTTTTTAGGTATTGTCCTTCCTGCAAAAATGATTCTAATGAAGTTGTAAAGGCTGGAGAAAAGCTCAAACAGAGTAAAAAGAAAGCAAAGATGCCATCTGCCAGTACTGAAAGCCAGAGAGACTGGGGAAAGGTAGAGTGTGTTTTAGAAATAGCTGTTATTCTGATTGCTCATGTATGTGCTGCATCTATAATTTTGCTTACATATGCACTACACAAGATTCAGTACTGGGTTGCACAGACAACAAGACAATGTTTAATCCTGCTCACTGTCTACTGGCAGTTAAAGCAGTGGAAGGATTATTAAGGTGACTAGAAGTAAAAACAAACAAAAAACCCCAACCCCTAACTCCCCTCCCAAACCCATAACACATATTACTTTATTTAACATTCCTTTTAACAATTGTTAACGTATTTTGAAGTACGTGTTTGTTATAATAGACAGATTTCATGATCTCTGCATTGAATTTACAAATAGTCTTATTACTGTAATTCATTTATCTGATTACTTTTGTCTGATGTATTTTTAGGGCATGGCCTGTGTTGGTCGCACTAAGGAATGCACTATTGTTCCTTCAAATCATTATGGGCCTATACCTGGTGTTCCTGTTGGGACAACCTGGAAATTCAGAGTTCAGGTATGTTATTTCAGTATTAGCTGTAGTTGAAGGAGGTAGGAATAATAATGAATAGGTTGTGCACTGAAGTAAATTTCAATTGACAATTGCCATTTTCACCAGGCCTTAGTAAAGCAATTACATTATGATTTCAATAATGGAAGTGATGCCAACAGTACCATACAAAGTTTTTAATACAGCTTTTTTGCATACAACTTAGTAAACAGTGTTGGAATTATGATAAACATATTTCAGACATTAAAATTTAGAGTGGGATACTTAATGAATAGAGTTTAGTATTTTCTGAAGAGTTTTCTTCATGTGAACTGATTATCCCATGCATGGGGTGTAGATTGGAGATTCTGCAAACATTGTGTGTTATCACTGTGAATTGACTCTGTAGGTGTCTTTGGTGATTTGTAATAGATGTCCAAATTTGCGTCTAGGCTGATGAACAGCTTAAACCAGTGTAAGCCTGTACTGCTACTGAAATTCCCTGTGTATTCAGCTTTTGGCGTTCTTGTCTGCTTCAAGTATTCTTTAGGCTCTTTGGTAAAATAGGTTGGTAAAAAATTGGCAGAAAAATAATCCCATCTGATTATTTGATTTATATAGATCGGGGGCTCATTTTCCCAGCCTGTTTTGCATTTTGGTTATGTAAGCACAGTGCCAATACTCAATGGGGCAGGAAAAAATGAATTAGGGAGGATGGGACAGCTGCATTTTGTGCCAGTACTGATTTTTTTTCTGGTTTTATAGTGTCCAGCAATCACAAACTACTTCCCTTTTGCTCCAGCCTGATCCAATTGGAATGATTTTTGGGTTATCTTTAATTTTTTTATTGTTATTTTTAGTCACAAAAATACATACTTCTTTGTTTTCTAAATCAGTTGTCTTTCTGTCTGTCAAAATTCTTTGTCTCTTGCATGTGTAAATGGTTGGGACTGAATGTTTTCTGTCATATTTAGAAGAATAAAACCCTTTTAAAATAATAAAAGAATAAAACCTGTTTTTAAAAACAGGGTTTTTAAAATGCTTGAGGAGGGAGAAGCCAAAAACCAAAAGCCTCTTCTAATTTGTTTTATGAACTTTTCATCACTTGCTTTCTTTTTGTTGGGTGCCAGATTATGTAAAGTCTAATAAGTAAGAGAACTTTCTAAAATCGCTTAGGCAAACTCAAAGTATCAAATCTAATTTTTATTTTCACTGCTTCAATAGTAATTGGAATTACTAGTTTACTTTTTGTTAGGAATTCTATTGGTAAGAAAAAAGCTAATGCTTATCAAGTATTTCTAGTACTGATAGGAATAAGAAACAGAATTAGAGTGCTGCTTTCATCAGAAAATCTGTCAAAAAATTCTTATATATATAGTATAAATATGTGTGTGTGTATATATATATCTGGACTAAATATCAAAAGGCAATTACCACTTATGTATAATTACTTTATTTTGGGTACAAAATTAACACTTTGTGATTAAAAAAAAATGAAATGCTTTCTATGTAGAAAGTTAAATTACACTTTTGTTTCTCATATAAACTAGTCTTTTTTATGACAAAATGAGATTGTCTCAGCAAATCTATGAGAATTTAGAGACTGTATGAGAATTTAAAGACTTCTTTGTTTCTGATTTGCACAGGTTTTTTATGACACAAATTCTCTTTTTCTTAGAAGGAAATTGACTAAGTATTACTTCTGGAGAGAGTATCTGAAGAGCATCTTTGGCATGAATTATTTATCAGTGTTCATCTTTGGGGTGAATCATCTACCAGAAATCTAAATTTAATTGATAAAACCTGGAAATAAAAAGAAGGGAGGGAGGAATGAATTAAAGAATGTTTGATACAACAGGAAAGAGGAACGCAATAGTGGGGACTTTTTATTCAGCATACTCTTAAATGCTCTGGAAGAATCAGCAAATAGCTGGTAAAGTTAAGTGAGAGTGCTAAGTTGCTGCAGATAGCAAACATGGGGCTGGGAAGAGTTCTAAGTATGTAATTCGTATTTGGCTTTCAGTTACTTATTCTTGTTATTTCTTGTTATTTCAGCTACTTATCTTCTTGTCTTTTATTAAAGATATTCTAGTAGCTAATTTTGAAAAATATGTCATTTAATAGTGATCAGAAAAATAAATCAAATACCAAATTATCATGAAATGAAGGGTCAGGAAAATAAAAGACATTATTATGAACAGCAACCAGGACAATTAAAGGAATGGAATGGTTTTCATTCATCTGGAAAACATTGAAAGTTTTGTGGGGTGTAGAAGACCTACAAAATGAGGTACTGTATAAGTGGGACCAATATACATACATCTGTAATATCAAATTTACAAGTTTATAATATCAAATTTTGTAAAATGGTAATGAAAAAAAGTCAGCTTTCCACTCCAAAAGTGACCGAAAGTGGTACTAGTTCATATGACAAGTGGTACTACTGTGAACTTTTCTGTCTCTTCAATTCAACTGTGAATCCAAAAGTTTTTAACAGAATAGGAAGTCAGCCACAGACAGCTGGGTCCCAAGAAATTGTTCAAGGAAGTGTTATTGTGTCCTTGCATACTTTTCATACTGTGCACAGCTCTAGTCTGTTGTTAAAAAATGCATTTTTGACTACCTGGGTCTTTGATGCATTGTGTTATGAAATTTCAAGACTGCAGCAGAAGAATATGGATTTCCGTGAAAGTTGCTTAGAACCCTAGGTTGGGAAAAAGAGTTCAGGAGTGCAAGAAGCAGAATGAGAAAAACAGGCAAAATTAAGGTCTGGAAGAAGATACAAAGGTAGAAAAAGTAATGTAATTGGTTATGTGCTGGAAGCCTTTATTCTACCAACAGGATTTTTTGCATAACATACTGAGAAAATGCATAATTTAATACATAGTCTCTTTTTATGTGTAAAGGCTGTTTGTGGGGCTTTTCTACTAATCAAATTGCAAAGTAGTTTGAAACCCTTATTTAATAAATTTTTTGTGGGAGAGATGCTCCAGCAGACTTTAGTGATGTTGCCAGATTATGCTACAGCTGCAGCTTTTAGGTCAGGTTGCAGATTACTTGAACATTTATTACCAGAGAGTTATCCTGGTTGGAGAACTAGTCTGTGATCCATATGGTGTTGCAATGGCTGCTTCTGTTTCCTTGGGCAGTCTGATAATATTCCTCTCCCCATGTTACACTTACAGTGTGTACCTTAAAAGTCCCTGACAAAATGATCTTTACCCTGGGGTCATATTTGGTTAAAAATTGTAAAATGTTACCAAACTGGTAGATCTCCTTCTCCTTTGAATTGTTCTAAATGACTATGCAAGTGGAGTATAGCAGTGAGTACAGTCTTAGGTACTGCTTATGGCAAAAATCTTGGAGGTTTTCCCTGAAGAAGAATGTGTACCCTTACCACCAGTGTCACCACTGTCCTGCATTGTCCTGCTGGTTTTCTAGGTGTTCTTACTTTTAGCTTCCTGAAGAAACAGTGGAATTCACTCCTTTAGTAGCAGTACTACATGAATTGTTGACACAGAAACTCCTGTTTGTTAAATGTGGTTGTAGGTGACTGGGTCTTTTAAAAAAAATTGCTGTAAACTGGCTTTTTTCTGTTTCCAGGTGAGCGAAGCAGGTGTCCACAGGCCCCATGTTGGTGGAATCCATGGACGCAGTAATGATGGAGCTTATTCACTCGTACTGGCTGGGGGATTTGAAGATGAAGTGGTATGTCATTCATGCAAGCAATGGTCTTGCTGTTCTAATGCATCAAATGTATCAATGTCTGTAAATATAGTTATGTTTGGTGTTTAATCTGAAACTAATGTTTAGGCAGATATGACTGTGGAAAAAAATAGCTACTACTGATAAATCAAGTAGTTCTTAATATTTCGGAGAGAAAAATCTTACCAAATCTTAAAGAATGCTTATGCTCAGATTTACATTAAAGCAAAATGTCAGTTACCACTGGATTTGACATTGTTTAGGGTAGTTACATTTCAGTATACTGAAGTCTGAATTAAGTGCAATATAAAATCTGATAGTGTAATTATGTGCAAATAACATGTTTTATGTTCTGCTTTTGTCACAATTTAATTACATTCCAAACAGTATTTCTAATTTTAATGAAGCAAGAATATAAGATACATGTTACTTGATACTGTGAAGTTCTGAAGTTTCTTGGCTCCTGCTAATGAGCATTTTCAGAACTTCTTAGCAAAGTCTCAAAATCTTGTACTGTGGTCCCTAAAGGAGCTGGGAAAAAATTCTACTTTGGTGTTAACATCTAAGTAGAGCAACAAAAGCAGTTATGCTGCTAAACAGAAGAGTAACTGCTTTAAATTTTCAGCTTGTGGTGTTGACCAACATTTATTTATTAAGAGATTACTGTTTTCTTCAAGTAAATAATGTTTACACAAGGTACATCCCTTCCTGCAGTTCCAGTCCATCAGGTGGAATTTTGAATCGTGATCAGGTGAAGGATAACGCAGTAAGCAACCTGTTTTTTTAAAATGAGCAATTACAGAGAATGACAGCAATAGCTGTCAATCACAAGGAAAAGGGCACTGAAGAAGGGAAAAAAAAAGCATATGAACGAAGTAGCATCAGAATGTACTATATTCTTTGCCAACAGCATCTACCAGCTGCTGCTGCTGCAGCTGCAGAGTATTGCCTCTGAAGAAGTGTGTGTCTCTATTTGGACAAGTGGCATGAGGAGGTACTTGGTGTTTAGAAATGATGTCCTTAGTGTCAATCCCAGCTGAGACCCTCTGACCCTAAGAACATTGTTTCACAGTAGTGTATCTGCTATGCTGGGATGCTGCAGACTCCTCTTTTTATTCTTTTTGGGGATACAGATGTCCCCTTACTTCTGAGGTGGTAATTATTCAATCCAAAATATTTAGTAAATTTAATTGTAACCTCTGCATGCTTTTTCAATTCACGTAAGTGATGTTGTGACTATGTGGTTTTGTAGACACCTAAGTACCATCATAGTCTAAAAGACATAAATATTGTTGAAAAGGCATAGTAGGAGAGAAATGTTGCAGAACATGCCCTTAGAACTTATATGAATGTGAGAATTTTTTTCTGTTTTCTAAACTAATAATACAAGGAATTTTTTTCCCAGTTATATTTTTGAAGTTAGTTTTTTTTCTCTTCCTTTTTCATATGCCATATTTTATCTTCCAATATACTTCCATTTCTTCTGGTTTTTTGAAAATCATTTTTGTAAAAGATTAAGCCTCCTGTAAGGATACACACAGAAAAGTTGAGTTCTGTACTTATAAGTATCCTAAGTACAGTATCTAATTAATTTGAGATATGAAATTTGAGTTTTATTTATTTTAAATAAAATATAGACATAAAAACCTCTGCTCACATAAATTCTTTTTATTATATGAGTACCAAAAAAGAGAGATGAGTCTTACTTGAATTTCAGTGGTGCAACAAAGATGCTTGTGTGTAAGCTTTTATAAAATTGAGAAATAAATTCATTTTGGAGAAGTATTATACTGTTTATAAACTTTATGCACTGTTTATGTATATGGATGATGTGTGGCATCTTAATGCACTTCTTATTGCTTTAAATCAACGAAACCACATTGGGATAAAGTAATTAAAAAATACATTGCAAGAAACAGAATTCATTGTCTAGCTTTCAGATCATGACATTTTTATGCCATGCCTTTAGAAACTTATAATCCTAAAGACCCAGAATTGTCTCCAGTTTTACTGAAGTTCGGATGTTCTGGATGTATTGGAGTGCTCATTAATAACAAGTTTTATCAGTTCTGTCAGATCTGCCCTCAAGACTGAGAACAGGTACAGTCATAGCTTACAAAATGAGCATTGGGTGAAATTGTTTTGCACGTGACGTTTTATCCTCATTTCTAATTACATGCACATAAAATATTTGCACATTAGTCTCTCCCCTGAACATGGGTAACTTTGAATTCTAGTAACAAGTTACATGGCTTACCTGTAGTTAGCTTTTATTTTGAATATGTTAATGTTGCTGATCTCCTGGTATTGTTTTGATAGTAACCCTAATAGGAGCATTAACTGAAGAAATTCAGTAGACTTTCATTAATTTTTAATCTAAGAATTATTTCAGAACAGATTAACATTTACACACTAGATACTGGACATTAGCACTGATTGTGCAGGCAGAGTGTTCATGATGAGCATATTCTGATTTGTCTATTCATCAAATCAAGCAGCTGAAGAAGTCTAACTTTTGTGTTGAAAACTTGCCCTGTTATTTTGTGTCATTGTTTTTATGTATCAAGTTGAAACTGCTGTTTATTCAAAAGTTTCGAGATTCATGTTTCTGCTGGGTGGAGGTAGCATCGTAAAAATGGTAAATTAATTGTGGTGTGCTCTGCTTTAATCCAAACAAAAATTGTTTCTTCTGTAAATGTTGTTGCGCATAGGATCGTATAAGAAATCTCTGAACTGAGATTCACAGTCTCTTGGAGAATAATACCTGGTGTGAGCAGTCACATCTTCTTGTAAAACATTCTGAGACTACAAAAAATAGTGCCTGTAATGACTCAAAAAGGACTCCAGGCAATATACTCATTGTTTAGGTTTGTTGATATTTTATACCAAACCCATTTGCTGCCTGGAATGTAGCATTCACAATCCACTTCATGAAATGAACGTCTTTTAAATTTTAAATGCATTGCTTTAACTAGAATTATAGTGGGCTAATTAAATTAGTCATACAGATTGCAGGACTTTTTCCCTCATAAAACTAATAAATTTTGGATCTCCAGCTGAAAGCCAAAGGTAACTTTAATTTTAAAATGCTGTCTCTAAAAGTTGTAGTATCTCCTAAGTAAATTCCTACTACAGGAAAGTGTCTTTGACCTGAAAAGACTTTCTGTCTTTGGTGAACCTGGTTTGAAGTCAGAATAGATTTTTAACGCAACAAAAGATAATTAATGCATACTGGGTAGCCTGAATTGTTTACATATTGATGTTCCATTTAAAGACTTGATAATCCACCGTTTTTGGATAATGCATGGAAAGAAGTAAGAAAAACTTCAGAAAGGATTTTACACACAGTAGTTAACTAGGACTTCAATCTTTTAAAATGTTGCCCTCCTTACATCACCAGTTAGCCACCTTCTGCTGTTTCCCACTTTGAAGTTGTCTTTCTTGCTGTTCAGACATGTAGATTGTGAACACTAAAATAGAGGAATGTTTTCATTGTAGTGGAATGTGCTATGAAACTTCCAGATTCTTGCTGTCAGGAGTGATTGTGGGGAAGACTCAGCAAGAACAATTATGATGTATTCGGACTCTGTACTTAATGCAAAGGATTCTTATTGGTTTACAAATGAAATTTGTACTTTAGCCCATCCTTTTCAATTGGCATCTCTTACTGCAGTGTTAAACCATGAAATTTTGAAAAATAAATTACACAATGGGCAGATAGGCCAATTCTGGCAGCACTTTATGGATACAGAGTTTAATAGAGATGAATGATGACATGATTCGGTTTCAGATATCCCTACTACTGGGGAAAGAAAATGCTTTCAAATGTAATTGCTTGGTAGTTAATAACTGACTTGAATTTAATAACTTCATTTTTAAAGGCTTAATACTTTTTTATTTTACTTGATCATATAATCAAATTCACCATTTATTCATGACATTTTACTGAGGTCAAACTCATGAGGGATTGATGAAGTGATATTTGAGAATTTCTTGTATCAAGAAAGCCAATAAGACATTTTTTGGGTGTTCCAACTAAAGGTTAGAACTCATCTAGAAAATCTGATTATGTTTGTAATAGCATATTACTGATAAATACAATTTTTGCATTATCTGTTGGAACCAAACTTTGAAATCTGAGCTTAATAGCAGAGGTGTTAAGGGACAGAGAAAATAATTGAGATAGCTGATATTCTAGTAACTGAAGTAGCTAATGTCCCTGTCAGCTGATGCATAAAAGTAATCCATAGAAATAATGTGGTCAAATGATTTAATAGAATTCAAAACCTTACTTTCTTCATTCTATGTTATTTCTCTGTTAGACTGGTTAGACTGTTAGATTATAACAACATTGGATAGTGAAGTATGATTTAATACAACTGACTGACTGCTTGTACTGGCTGTCTGAGGCTGACTGGCTTGCAGTACTAGAACTTCAGGCCTGTCTTTCACTCACGTGCCTCAGTATTAGATACTGGGTCAATGCTACTATGGTTGAACTTCATTTGCTCTATAATGTGATCAAACTTTACAAACAGGACGTTTAAGAAATAACTTTATGGACACAGCATAAGAAAAAGGGACATACAGAAGGCATTAAGAGAAGACAGAATAACAAAGTACTTACTAGCTGTTGAAAGACAGTTTTGGTGCAAGGAAGTGGAATTAAGCTGTGGAAAGCAGAAGAGAAATGGCAGAATTATGTATTTTAAGGTAAGAAAATGGGGAGAATATAGGAAGAAGGGAAGGGAAAAGATAAGACTGTTTGGATAGGCTTTTTGACAGCTATTTTGTTTGTTCCAGAAGAACATACAGACATCAATAATTCCTTTTGCCATATGTTTTCTGTAAGTGTTGAACCATTTTGTCAATTCTGCTTTCTGATCATCTTCAGACAAAAATAGCTTTACCAATCTCATACTGGCTCTCAGTTAAAAGTCGTTGTAGGTGGTTAGAAGATCCTGTATTATCTATAGATAGAACTTAAAGCTGTTGAGAAATTGTTTTGATGAGTCATTACTCTCCAATAATCACAAATAATAAGTTATAAGTATTCCTGTTACACTTCACTTTAAAAGTAAAACACTGTAAGTCTTACGAAAGTAGTTACTGTAGGTCTCCCCCTATGTTTCTGGAGTTACAGTGTCCCTATTTCACTCCTGCTTGTCATAGGCACATTCATATCCACATTTATTCCTCTCTTTAGACACTGGGTCTGTGTATCACTTGCTCTTCACATTTTTGATTTTCATTCTCTACAAGCACTTACAAGTTTTTCTAAGCTTTCTTTCTCTCCTGTTTGAGAGTTACTGTTATATCAGAGGTTCAAATGTCCTCCAATTTCTCTTCATCCAGCCCAGATCAGTGGCAAGATCTCTGACATTTTCCTTCAATTCTAAAAACTGTGTCTTTGTTCCCTGAAATCCTTTTTTGGGTTTTCTTCCTAATATATCTGATATGAAAAAAGGGAGTGTTGTTCATCTAGAAAATAAAGCAGCAGTGAGGATGTTGAGGAGGAGGATGTTGAAAGATCTTTGTAACTTGACCTGTAACATTTATGCTCCATAATTTTTCCTTTTATCCTCCATTTTCCTTCCCCTGGATTTCCAGTTGTTTATTTATGCATAGAGCACTTAGATAATTAGAGAGAAGCAAATGTAACATGAAGTGTGGGATGTGCTCTGGAGGTGAGCATGGATGCATAGGCCTACTATCGATAGTTATCTCATCAAGCACAATGTTTTCAGTTTGCCTGTGGTTAGACTACAACCAGAGAACCACTCAGTCTTTCTTTGAAGGTGCTGGAAGTTTTTTGGGTTTAGGTTGTTTACATTTAATCCATTTTCCATAGAAGCGTGTGCTAGTAGGAATACTGTTGCATTTCTGCATTGTCTCTTGAAATTTTTTTGGCTTAAGTCTATACCAATTTGTCCTTGATTTGTGTTTTTCTGCTACGCCAAAAAATAAGTCTATACCATACTTTCTTCTTATGAAGATTTATCAACAACCTGGTAGTTGATAAACAAAAGTTCATCAAGAACCTTTCCTGTCTTATGACTTATAATTTTCCCCATCTTGCTTTCATATGAAGTGTTTCTGTCTTTTGTGTATTTTTTTCACATTCTTACATATATATATTATAACAGTATTTATCTCAAAATTATGTTCCAAGAAGGAGGAAAAAAAATTACTTCCCTGTTTCAGTTTAGTTCTGCTTGTATATCAAAAACTGCCTTAATGGTCCTCCGCACCCTGCCACGTCATGAACATGTATATGTTTCTTTCTTTGTTTCAAAACCCAGGCCATTCTGGATCCATGACCTTCCAAGATATGTTTTCCCATTTTTCTGAACTTGTCACAGGCTTCTTATTCATTGTCAAAATGCAATTTGTTTGAATGATTGTGATACATGAAGCAAATCCATCCTTGTTCATATTGTTATCAGGATCATCCTTGTGTGATCTGTGAATTGTGTTTGCCTTGACAATCACAGAAAAATGAGACATACTCTGTGATTAATTCCAATCCTATGATACCTTATTTCATACAATTTATTTAACATCCTTTCTTACTAAACAGTTCTTGTCAGATTGGTCTTTTAAAGTTGTTTCATACACTGTCCTTAATAGAACTACATTATGTTGGCTTTTAGAGATTTATTTAGTAGAGTAAGTAGACTGTTTTAAGAAAGCATATACCAGTGTTTATATGTTACATGTCTTTGCTAGGTTTTGAGTATACTTTTTAACTTCATAGCACTTGTATTTTATTATGTACAGATAACTGCAGCTGAATTTCTGCTAGGTTTTCCCTACACAAAATAAAATTAAGCTAATTTCTATAGTTTATCTATGGCCTTGTTCAACCAGTGTTTCTCTTTCTAACTTTCTCTTTTTCTGCTATTGTCAGTCATGAAATATGTGTAACAGTCTTGCACTGGATCCTAAATAATATCAGACTTTTAATAGTGGTAAGAAATTGACTGAATTTTATTACTGCATAGATGTTCAGAATTTTGCTATAAAAATTCATTTAAACATTATTTCCCTATTAAATTGCTGTATGCTTTGTACCAAATATATATCTCTAAAGAAATAACATACTAGCTATATACGTAGTCTGTATATTTGTGTATTTCTGGAAATACATGAATTTCCAAGGAGTAATATGAAATTCTGTGACAGGCTTTATATAGGATGTAGAAATACAGACTTTACTTGAATGTGTTAAGATTTTCAATTTTCACAGTTCATGGTAAAATATTTTATCAAGCTTCCTTCAATCTTTTGAAAATTCTACATAGGTACAGAATTATTTTAGCTTATAAATTATGAATCTAAATTATTTTAAACTCTTACTGATTCAGAAGAGCTGGGATTACTATTTCATTAAAGCACCTGCTTTGTACATAAGGCAGCACTGTATGTACTTACTAGCACTGAGCTCCATGCCCAAGCTGAAGTGACTGACGTGATTCATCCAAGGTAATTATTCTGTATTTTACAAACATAATACTCTTGTAAACTCAATGAAACTCAAGAGCAAGTAGCTATTTGCTAGAATATGTTCCCTTCCTCAGATTTTGTTGTCTAAATAGCTTTATAAAAAATGCAAAATTAGTATTTTTTAAGGCAGGCATTTTTGTAGTCAGAATTTTTTGGTGAAGAGGTTACATCTAGACCAGTAGTTTTGTACTGGTGCAGCTGCTGTAGAATGGAAATAATGAAATTGAAAACATGTCTTTCATGCCCTGGATTACAGCTTTTCTCTGAGTAAATAGAACAAATGAAGTTGCTTTTTTTTCTTTTTTTTTCTTTTTTTTTAATTGAGTTACTTTACTTTAGAGCGTTAAACCAAAGGATAATCTTCTTGCACAGGATCGAGGAGATGAGTTCACTTACACTGGGAGTGGAGGTAGAGATCTTTCTGGCAATAAAAGAATTGGAGAACATTCATTTGATCAGACATTAACACACATGAATAGGTAAGTTTTGAAGGTTAAATTAAAAAGTATTCCAAAACAAAGACTTGGGTTGTAGTGCTTTACTTTAAAAATAATGTTTTGCCGTATTTTTTCTTTGCTGTACATGCTGTGTTCATAAATAGCAATCCCTGTTGCTTCTAAGAGGCATTTTATCATCAAGCATTGTGTTTAGTTGCTTTAAAGGAACATACACCTCAGTGAAATACATTACTGTATTGTTGCTGCAGCTTGCAATCATGCCTCTGGTAGAAATTGTTCTGCTGTCACTCTCAGAGGACTCTGTTTTAATTAAATGAGAAGTTTGTCAAAACTCTTGAGCAGAATTCTGGTTGTTTCTTTTTTTAAGTTTCTCCCCTTATGGGTAAATGAGTTATAAATTTAAGGAGGAAGAGAGCATGTTCATTTTCCCATGATAAAAGAAATATTTTCTATTTTGCTAGCCCTTTCTTCCATCATATTTTTCTATGAAAAGCAAGGAATTAGGATGTTGCTTTATTAAAACAGGTACTTGAAAGAGAACATATATCCAGGGGAAGAATTAGACATCTGCCTGCAGAGTTTTTCCATCCTCCTGAACAAAGAGTCCTTTTCTTTTTCTATGAGTATAATCTGTTACGCAACTGACCTGAGCATTTGTGGGATGCTGAGAGTCACTGAGAATTTTCATTTGCCAGGTCTGCATTTAGATATGTTCTGCTGCTCTCAGACAGTCTGGAGAGGGATTCTTTAAAGCTGTCTAGAGGAGAAAGAGGAAAAGCCTGACTTGGCTGCTGAGAAAGCAGGGGGAGGGGGCATGTGATGTGAAAATGAACAAGAACAAGGAGGGAGGAAAGATGGAAGCAGGTTTAAGCAATAGCTTTATAAGCATATTTAGTGAATAGAACAAGGTTGTTTTGGGACACAGAATTAAAAGCTGGACCCCTTAATGTCAGCATTTCTCTCCTCTTAGCAAATGAGAAATCCACAGGCAAAACTACTTAGCTGTGATTGCATTAGTGCACGTGGAGTAACAATGTGCTGCTCTCATTTACTGAGATACAAGTTCTTGATACAAGTTCTCAAGAACTTTGATTCAGAAGATTATGATGATTCTACATAGTTGAATCTGTATTGGTTTTGCTTCTCCAGATAGTTTTACAAGTTTTGTTTTTACATGGGAAACATTTTTAATGTTGGCATAGTGTGTCTGTCTCTTACTGTTCTCTGCAATGTGGGTTCTATACTTGTACCATGTCTGTTTATAACTCATATTATTTCTTCTGTTTTGAGAGCCATCATTTGTGTTGTGGTTGGTTCTGAAGGATTTTCATTCCCTTCAAGTCAGGCTGTGGTAGTAGAAATACTGTTTCTTATGGCAGCTTGGTCATACTGTCTTGCTCCAGATTTCTAGAAGAGGGTCTTTATGGTTAAGGGAGTTGTTTGTCCTTTAATTAGCTACTGTGATTCTGAGTCCTTCTCTGAGGTATTTTATGTATCATGTGAGAGTGGTATGGTACTATGTACTTTCTTCTCTATATGCTTTTCACACACAACATATTTAGTGTTCCCATCTTTTTTTCTTACCATGTGTTTTAGTGTGAATCTCATTTTTTCCATCAATTCTGCTAAAGAACATACTGAGAGGTCTATGCTGCTTGTGAAAGCAAAATTAGACAAGGGCAACACATATGACTTAATTATGTTAACTCTCAAAACTCTGTTGGGTGAAGCAATCTAGCTGATGAAGAATTTGAATGTCTTTCTAGGGCATTGGCCCTTAACTGTGATGCCCCACTGGATGACAAAAATGGAGCAGAGTCAAAGAATTGGAGAGCTGGTAAACCAGTTAGGGTGGTGCGCAGTTCAAAAGGACGTCGGATCAGCAAATATGCCCCAGAGGAGGGCAACAGATATGATGGCATTTACAAGGTATTCTAGTATCTACAACATAAAATTTCTCTTAATCTGTTTTTAAAAGCCTCATATGTGTTAGTCTACAGATTCTTCATTATTACTTGAAAGAAATAGTTCGTTTTACTTTCCTATACTTTTTAGCTGTAGTTTATTCTGCAAAGTGAACCAAAATGAAATTATGCAGACCAGTGATAATAGAGCATAATCTGTAATAGGATATATAAGATTGAATATGGAAGTTGCTTTGTGTGTGCTTTTTGAGTTAAATTCATCCCTGAAATCAGATTATTTCATCATTTCTTTAGTCCTTCCAGCTGTATCCTAGCCTTTTGTGTGTTTAAAGACTTCTTAGTGTCTGAAACAAAGAAGTGTCCTTTTTAAGACCACTGTATTTATAAGAATTTAAAAAATTTCACAGCTGAGGGAAGAACTTCTGTATATAATAGTAATAATGTAAAAAATCAGTCTTGTCATTTCTTCTTGAACAAGTGAAGTATGGTGTTTGACTTGTGATAAAATAATAGCAATAATTTTGTATTGTTCTTTAGGTGGTGAAATACTGGCCGGAAATTGGAAAATGTGGATTTTTAGTTTGGCGCTATCTTCTGAGGAGGGACGATGTTGAGCCTGCACCTTGGACTTCAGAAGGAATGGAGCGGTCAAAGAAGCTGGGTCTAAGTGTACAGGTTGGCACCAGGATTCAGACTGTTGTTTTATTCTTTTTTTAGTTTTTTTGTTAGTTCCAGTAAACAAATTACAGAGACAGAAATCAGCTTAAATTAAATTAATTAATCAGTTAAATTAAATAAATTAATCAGTTAAATTAAAGCTCCCTTTTTTTCTTGTACTTCACTGTTCAGCTTTTGATACTGAAAACCACTATAGACTATATGCAAATTGAAAGAATCCTGTAATAGTGACACAGCAGAAGGAACTGCGAATGGAACTTTCTGCCCTAGCAGTAAATTGGTTTGTCTTTATGTATTGGAAAATCAGAATTTGTGTCCAGTTTTGTGATTCTTAGCCTGGAACAAATTTTTTCTACAGGTGACTAGAATCTGTCTGAGAAACCAAAAAAAAAGTGCCTTTTAATGTATTTTTCTCCTCATGTGACTGAGTAGTTTGTATATGTAGTATATTTTAGGCACAGATATAGGCTGACCCATGAAAAGTTTGGCATTGCAGAATCCATGAAAGATGAAAAGATGGAAAAAATTAATACTAATTCTTGGCACTGCAATGCTATAGTTTACCATACCATCATCTTAGCATCTTACCATACCATCATTTTAGCATACCATCATCTCCCTGATTTAGTACAGATACAGTGTTTAATACAGCTGAGTATGGATTAGGTTCTTCAACTTGACTGTGCTTTCCTTAATGATAGGCACTAATTTAAGTGTTTTCTCTATCATATAGAATTTTTAAATTATTTTGTAATTATTTTACTATGTAGTCATAGGGATCTAAAGCCTTTTAGAAGTTACTCCTTTTGGTATTTGATTATTCCTGTATGCCAGTGATTTTTGTTTTAAATCTGTATTTTTTAAATTTTAGTATCCAGAAGGTTATTTGGAGGCCATGGCTAGTAAGGAGAAGAAAGATAAGGTTAAAAAGCATACTGTGAAACAGGAGCCAACCAGCCAAAGTAATGGAAACCAGAAAAGGACAATTGATGATGGTATTTCTTTTTTACTTTTTTAGCATTTGTCAGTGAAGTCTGTCATGTTACTATTTCTAAGACATGAAATCTTTGTGGAAGTGTGAAGCTGTTTGGAATACTAATATAAATTGATAAGCACATGCTCTTTATTTAAGTAGTACTGTAGAGGTCTTAATCCTTTTTACTGCTCCTACTGCATTTTTTGCTCCTAAGCTCTGCAAAAAAATGAACATTCTTCTGCACAACTGTGTGCTGCAATCCAAAACAATGATGGAAACTATGAGTTGGAGTAGGAACTTGCTTGCTGCACTTCGTGCATGTAATCCATATTAACCCATTTCCTTCCAGAAATAGTATTGTCTTTCCCTTGTTAGTTCAGACTAACACTGTTGTTACTGTGTCTGATGGTCACCTTAAGCAGGTACAGAGGAACCTGCAAATACACCCAAAGCCATGAGGATGGGAGATGGAGGGAAAGGAGAAGCTTTCCAGCTGACCCAAGAGCAGCAATGGCTGATTAGAGAAGACTGCATGAACCAGAAGCTGTGGGATGAAGTACTTGCTTCTCTTAAGGAAGGACCAGTATGTTTGTTGCAGGCATAATTTTTATTGTTTGCATTTTCTTTATATTATTAGAAGAAATCTTCAGTCCGTCTTAAAACCTCATTTGTTTGTTGAATTACTGCTAAATATAGACTGCCTAGCATTACTATTATTTGTAAGACTTGTATTTCAAGGAAATATATTTGTATTTCAAGTCTTGCTTGTGCAGTTTACTCTTGATGGATGGGTTAATGCCTCCACAATAGAGACCTTTTCTTGTTCAAAAGCCATCCTGAAGTGAGAAGTGGATTTTTATTTTTCATTTTTGAAGAGAGCATGTTTTCTCTGGTATAATAAATGTATTTTTATGCTGTGCTAATGTCAGAAATCAGACATGAAGAAAGATGGTTTTAGTCACTACGTTTTGTTTAGACAGAAAATAATTTTATGACAGGCTCCCCAGAGGCAAATACCTCATCCCCAGTGTTCAAGGCCAGGCTGGATGGGGTGCTGAGCAGCCTGGAAGATTCCCTGCCCATGGGACTGGGATTGAAATAAGTGTTGTTTAAGGTCCCTTCGATCCCAGACCATTCTCTGATTATATGATTCTTCAATTTGTAGAAGAGCAGGGAAATTAACCTGTTAACGACCTGCTTCCTGATTACTGCTAGAAAGCTGTGCCCAGAGATATGAAGGACTTAAGAAATTCTGGAAGTACATCATCTTTATGTAGTAAGTGGCATTTATGAGAACTGTAATAGAGTTTTTCTCTTTTATTCCTTTGCCCAACATTAGAATTTTCTGAAGAAACTGGAACAATCCTTTATGTGTGTCTGCTGCCAGGAGTTGGTTTACCAGCCAGTGACAACAGAGTGCCTCCACAACGTCTGTAAAGTAAGAATAAACTGCCTCGCTCTGGGCTGTTTTCTTGGCTCTGAGACACCAGTTACAAAAGGCATAGGCATTTTAGAAAAATAGTAATTGCGTAACATTCTAAGCAAAACCAAGCAGCAAGTTTCCGTTCACTGTTTGCTGTGTAAACACCTAAATTTTATGTAATAAAAAGTGGAAGTATGTTTCATACAGTTCCTGATAGACAGAGTGAGTGAAGTTTACCATGACTGTCATGCCTTTGTGGTCAGTGGAGGTGTGCTAGGAATTGGTTAGGTCCACAGGTTAGATTTTGGCATATCAATGATTTAATTTTACATAGCTAAGAAATAAAACCGAATTTTAAAATTTTACAACTCTCCATTAAGAGTTGTGAAAGGGTGGAGGGTAAATACCCCAGAAAATTATTCGGGCTCATTCAGAGAAAGTTATGTTATCTTATTAGTCTTAGCATTGTTCATGTTTGGTAGGAGAGCCACAGATAACAACAGTACATTACTCATGGATCTCAAAATCTTGGTCAGCTGGAGATAATGTAAGGAGCTTGGAATCAGACCTGGACTAGAGATATTTTTATAGCACTTGTGTGTACGGAATCATGCACTGAATTGGGCATATTTGAATGGTGCCTGCCATACCTAGTATTTCTGCCTGAGGCCCTGAAAGGACTCAAGCTATTATCATCCCAGTACAGTATTTGGTAATGCAAAGTTGCTGTTCGGGAAGATTCCACTCCAGTAAAAATCAGGGTGTTGATACATGTGTGGCCTGCACACATGGAACAATTATGTCTCTTTGAAAAACACAATAAATAATTATGGAATTAATATTTAGAGTTGTGGAAATTGGAAAACCATGAGGAAAGAAAGAAGAGGAATCTGAATGGCAGCAAACCCAGAAAGCACAATATTTGAAGATATCAGTACAAATTTGAGAATACAATATAACAATCAGTTGAGGTTGTAATGAATAGTTTGATAGTAAGCTGCTGTTGCTGTTTGGACACAGATCTGCCCTAAAAATTTCAATATGCTCATCCGTCTGCAGTAATGTAGTAAGGATAACAGCACGGATGTTAATGTGTTACAGATTGTATTATCCTACATATATCTGTAAGGCTAAACTCAATCAATTCAGGTGAGGTGTATGGAGATTGCTACATAGAGAGTATACGTGGTTTATTCACCTTCCTCTTGATATAAAGGTCTGAGAAGTGTAGCGATCTGTGAAGCTATAAGGAAGCTGAAGATTGGCTGTGACTTACAGGAAGGCATTAGTGGAAATGAAGGGGAAACCTGAGTAGTGATTGAATTCCTCCCAAGCACAGTGTTTCACATCCCTTCTTTTGCTAAGGACATTTTAGTCATGGGCAGAGTCAGGCACCAGAGGGCTTGGCAAAGACTTCCTTTTTTCTGGTAGTCCAGCAGATTGTGCCTTTGGTTTACAGTGATTCCTTACTTTTTTGCTGGTTAAGCTGCCGCTCTAAAAGAAAGTTGTGGCGATTCACTTCTCTGTCTTTGTGTGTCCCAGAGCTGTTTACAGCGCTCCTTCAGGGCCGAAGTGTTCACCTGCCCGGCCTGCCGCCATGACCTGGGGAAGGGCTACTCCATGGCTCCCAACAAGATCCTGCAGACACTGCTGGACCAGTTCTTTCCGGGTTACAGTAAAGGACGATGATGTGCTCAGACCCTTCCTACTTCTCACAGTGACTTTATAGACAGTAAAGGGGGATAAACATAGGAAATTCAGCAGTGGACCAGCCAGCTTGATGGGACTCAATATATTGTCACATTTTGAAGCAGCTAGCCCTCTTCCCATCATAGCCATTTCTTGGTGTTGTGAGAACTCTAATTCTCAGCTGTCTTTTAACATCGAGGGTAGTTTTGGCCAGTTAACAGATAGTTTTTAAGGAAGAAAAAAAAAGAAAAAATAAAAAAGCCTCAGCTCTTACTGGCCTGGCTGATGCTTAATTTATGATTTGTTTTTTTGTAACTACCTCAGGACAGAGGAAAGTAAATTGTGTCAAACAATGAAACAATTTTGGGGATGAAAAAAAGTTAGTGATGTTTTTTAGCTACACACTGCCTCCTGAATATTAGTTGTGCCTGGTCCATGTGGTTTGATTTACAAAAACAAAACAAAACGAAAAAAAACCTCAATAACAAAACCCAAACCAAAAGAAAAACCCACGAAAAAACAGGAAAAGGAAATAGATTCAGCACTTAAGCCATTTGGATTAAACAGCAAATTCTGTGGTGTGCATAATCCCTTTTTTGTCTTTTTCTTCTCTTATGCTGTATTTTTTTGCAAGAACGGGCTGATTTTTAGTCTATTTTTGTGAGCTTCATTGTGCTTTTCTTGTACCTTATGCAAGTTGACTACTAATGACTAATGAGAACAATATGAATGCATTGTTGCTGCATTAGTGTAAAGTGATCTGTGTTTTTTGCACTTAAAGAGGGTATTCAAGACACTCTAGTTGTGTAAAAAATAGTTCATATTAAAAAAGCCACTTCTGTATTAGTTAAACTGTATGCTTTTAGTAGGTCTTGTATCAGTGGCAATACATCTACACAGCATTAAAGGCAGTGCCAGCTTGGAGAGGGTTCAAATCGCTTCATATTGTGATCTGAAATTTTATATACAATATATCTCCCCCCCCCAAATATACCTTATTAAATATTTTATGATTCAGAAAATTTACTAGTTTTGTTTTTACTATTAACCACTTAATTAAGTCATAAGATTTTTACAGAATTTATTTTTCAGGTTTCTAAATGCTTTCCTTAGTTGGCCTTAATTTTTCAGGTGTCAGTCTTAATATTTCTTAACTCATTTCTCAATGAAAAGAACACTTAATGTTAAAAAAGGCTGGACAACTCCAAGCCAAGAACCAGTGGTGCCATTGATACCCATGGACTTGGCCACAGCCTGTAGCAGTGCTCTGTCCGTGTCCCGGAGGGGGAGGGAGCCCTGCCTGTCCCCTGCCTGTCGCACGGCTGGGGTGGGAGCTGTGGATTCCTGCACGGTGGGTGGTCAGGTGGGTGAGGCAGGTGCCCTCTGTAGACACTGAGGTTGCAGTGAGAGCCTGTGGCCTGCAGTGCTACAGGTAGGTCAGTATTTTCTGGAGAGAACAGTGTGGTTTCACCGTTGTAACAGCCATTGCATCTGTGCGGTAAGCTCATAAGACTTGTGGTTTTCAACCTTTTAGTTGGGTACTGTAAAGTATTTTAATGGGTTTTTTTCCACTGGATAGATTTTACTAATTAATTCACAAGATAAATTTTGTCAGTTGAGGTCCACAGTGGGAAGTTATCTGCTTTATACAAAAATGTGTAAACCAATTTTTAATATATTCTTTCAGGGACATAATCAAGCAACATGAAACTGCTTTTAACAAACATTAAATTATCTTTTCAAGACCGGGGAATGAGATTGGCAACAGAGAAGGACTGTTCTTTCCTCACATTGTAAGTCTGCAGTGGCTTTTCATGATTTTTTACATCCTTAGTACTTTAATCAATAGCTAGCTACTACATGAAAGACACCCTTTTCAGTAGTGAATTCCAGAGTAAAAAAATTCTGATTTCATCACTGCATTAAGGTGATTTAGGATGTAGCTACAACTTTTCAGATAAAAACTGGTATCTGGCCTGACTTTTCTTTAATGGAAGCCATTCCTGTCTGCTATCATCTGCAGTCTCCTTGTCTAAAGCCTCCCCACTGAAGTCATAAGGTAGATAATGAAAAAGTTGCAGTCCCAAAACTTTCACTGTAAAAGACACAAAATTTACAGTACTTAAAACATTGCTGTGAACACCAGACTCATCTGTATCATTTCAGAGTTCCCAGGCTGAGTGTGCATCTAGATCTTCAGGAAGAGGTTGAGTAGTGGGTGGTTGTAAGGTGCAAAACTGTGTGGTTCTTTTCTGTGGTGCCCGTGTAGCTGAGTTTCCTAATCCACCAAAACTGCTTTGCGTGGCTGAATGAGTTGGTCCCTTCAGGGGTGCCTGTGTACATCAGACAGCTCTGCACAGACCTGGGCAGGTTCCTTCCAAATGTGCTTGTAGCACAGAGTGTGTAACTAGTGGGAGGATTGGTTTTATGTAAACCTGCTTTGGAACATGCTGGAAAAGGCTGCTGTTTAAGGTCTGACCTCTGGCTACTGAGTGATTTAACGTGGCACTGTGTGTTGCAGGAGGGCTGTGGTGTCAGTGCTGTTGGTGCTCTTAGAGGGCATTAGCTTAAGCTGTGAATCAGTTTTTACACAATCTGTAGATAAAATAGGGCAAACTGAGTGCTCTGTATAAAAGAGTGTCAGAGAGTGAGTTGAAAAACTGTGGAAAGAGAACCTTTTTTTACCCAAGATTTAAGTAATACTAAGCAGTTAACAGTGGTCTTTTATGCCTTCTCCAGAATAAGAGAGGATTAGATGGAACTACTAAGAAAAAATTATGTGATATAGAACAAGATTAAGTTTGTTACAGCTTGGTAAAATGGATCATTCTGGCTCATTTAAAAAAAATCAGAGATTTATTCAAATACTAATCTCTGACAGTATTTCCCGTTGTTTGAGTTTACTGTTGCAGTGGCAATTGTCACAAATCAGAACTTAAGCTCCATAATTTGATACTGCTCTGTTGGACAAATTCAGCTGAAAAGTTTAAATCCAAAACATGACAACATTTAAAATTCTGACCAATTTTATTAGACTACTAACACTGATAGGTAAAAAAATCAGTATGAAATATTAACACTAGCAATGCTAGTTAGTGGTAATATGTGAAGTAAATTAAAAAATCTACTTCATTTTTTACAAAATATAAACAATTACTCCTACAGTTAATATTTATTAGTATTGCCTTACGTATCTGCATCTTTTCTATTTTTTAACTGTATCTTCCATGCCACTTTGCAAATTGGATGTTAATTGCTAGAGCTTAAGCACAAAACAGACAAAATGTTGAATCAAGGCAACTTCCAACATCAATTACTGTGGAACAACCACATTTTGTTTACACCTTACATACTGATTGTATTTACATTTTAACTGAGCAGTGGTTCAATGAACAAATGTGGTGATTATTCAAAATATACACAGTATAAATATCCCCAAGAAATCAGAAAAGGGCCATTCTGATGGAGTTAAAAATGCAGGCAGTTGGAAACACTCTTAGGAAGATGCTCTCTTCTGTTCAGAAAATGGAGATTCATAGGCTTCCATTGGTGGGCAGGTACAAACCAGATGTTGATCTCCATATATGTCATCAATGCGAGCAATTGTGGGCCAAAACTTGCTTTCAGGCTTCACAAATGGCTAAGAGAGATAAAAGAACCCAAACATCTTAATTTTTGCACCAAATAAAGCTACAAAATTATAATAGACATTAGGAACTTGAAGAATTACAAATGCTGTAAAAGTGGAATTTTTAGGTGAAGTCATCCTTCAAATCTATTAGCAATCCCTGAAAGTTAACAAGCATGTATATAATAGAAGTGACAGTTAAAAGAATGCTTAGATTTTCAAGAAAGTACAGTCATGTTCTGTAACACATGCTTGCAAAGAAGCAGTTTTCATGAGATGAAGGAAAACTTTATTACCCTTCAAAGAGCTGGCTTTCAGATAGGAATGAAGGAAAAGAAGAGGACACTGCTGTGCTGCTCAATATAGTTATAATATAATACTTAAAGGAAAGTGGAATGGCTGTGTAGTTTAATTCTTACTATTTGAAACAGTACATATCACTAAAATACTTGCAATTAAGTTTCAGAGCAGAAAAGTTGGTTACATGTACATTTAGCTGCTATGACTATAAAAGCAATTAAGAAGTCTGATATCAGAGTCCAATCTGACTTTTATTTGTAGCAGATGTTGCTTTCTGCATGCTGCCCCTGGGGCATCTGGTCACACCTTATGCAAGTTCTTTTGAGCAAAGCTTTGAATGTCAGCAGGTGGGACTCTGTTCTGGGTGCCCTTGGTGCAGAATGTCAGAACTGAACAGGCTGTTTCCAATAGGAATGAATATTCAGTGTTGAAGTGCTAGGATTCAGAAATCTAAGTCTGCACCTTTGTGTGTAGAGACTTTTTTTTTTTTTGAGATCGTCTTTCCTTGTATTTAAAAACTAAACTAATAAAACTGTGGTAGAATTCACACACATAAAAACTGAGCAACAATAAAATAGCTCTGAAGTTTTCATTCTTACCACATTACTTCATCTCCAACTGTCTTAGAAAATACAGAGCACAAAGCATATTTATGTATTACCACACCATGGAATTCCCATTATGTACTCACCAGTGGGAATGCTGCCACTTCTCTGGAGTAGGGACGATCCCACTTGGAAGAAGTGACACAGTTCAGAGTATGTGGTGACATCTACAAGAAACAAGACATATTGAGAACAAGAAATTACTGAATTCAGTTGAATGTATCAGTGTGAAGCCTTCTTCAAGTTCACATTACCACATGTAAATAATTACTGTCTAGAGAACTGTTTATCTGCGGGGGAAAAAGGCAAATTTAAACCAGGAGGCAAGTTAGCATTTGGATTTTTTTTTCAGTTTGCCTGAAGATGCTTCCCAAGGCTTGAATATGCTTTTGGATTTTCACTAAACTTAAAAGTCAGTACAGCATTAAAAGAGTTGAACAGAACTTGAGCTGATACCACTTCTGTGCTGCATTGCTAAAATAATTAATTCAGTCTTTACTTTATTATTAATGTTAAGGTCATTCCACTTTCCATCTTAAGCCAGTGAAATAAGCATCTCTCCTTTGCTACTTTGAGATGGCCTTGAAATAAATCAAGTGCTTGTGGAAGTAACTTTCTCTGCTCTGTCAGCAAAGGCCTGACTTCTCACTTGGAAAAGGCAAAAATTCAAATTTTGAAAAAGTTGAAGGCTTCTCAAGAAAGTCTTGTGTTCACTGTTGTGCCCTGTTATTCTGCAGAGTACTGAAAGATCAGGAAGTGGGCTGCTGCAGTCTCAAGGGTGATGCTGGTATCTTGCTCTACAGGCAACTTACCTTTAGTGGGTTAATTTGGGGGTCCATCCTGCCCTCCTCTATTTCAGCAATTTCCTGACGAATACTGATCATTGCATCACAAAATCTGTCCAGCTCTGCTTTGTCTTCAGACTCTGTAGGTTCAATCATAAGTGTCCCTGCCACTGGCCAGGACATGGTTGGAGCATGAAAACCTGGTGACAATAGCAGAAATCAGTCACTGACAACAGGGTGTAAGATCACACATGCATTGGCTATCAGCAGATTCTCAAATTCAGTCCTTTTTATACAAAAACCTGTACAGGATTGAACTCACTGGTAGTGTTGGCACTGTACTTTAACAGGTAAGATAAACTTCTCAAGTATCTTTGTTTTTAGCACTGACAGGTAACACCCCTGTATTATTTATAACAGAGCTACACACTGATTTAATGAAAGAGTTCGTTAAAAAGGACCTTTAATATACTAATCTAACTCACCTCTACACCTACTGAAAAGTCTCTTTAAAGTGGTGCACAGTATTTAAGGCTGACTTACAGAGAGCAGGAAGGGTGGGTTTTTTAGTATCACAATTAGGCTTTGGATTATTTCACTGAAGAAGTATTACTGCCTTAGGTTTTAACAACATTCATTAGAAGCACAGTTCTATAGGATCAAGTAGTTCAATGGGTCCTCTTGTCTGGCAGCCAAAAGATATCCAAATCAGATCTTTAAGAGTATAAACTGCATAAACTGTCTCAGGATGGAACTGTTCAAATTCTATCATCCTACTTTCAAAAGTTTTTTAATTTTCTGTATTGTTTTGTTAGAATCTTATTAAGCTTTTGGCTCCAACCTACTTACTCCAAACCGTTTTGAGTTATGCAATCAGTAATTTGATGGGGCAGTTTACAAAACTGTGAAGTAGCAGAAGAGTGAGAAGTACCTACTACAACTCAGTCTCTCCAAGCCCTTAAAGAACATGAGAAAGCCTGAAAAAATTGTGACAGGTTTACCATCCATAAGCACAGAACTAGAATGTTTGTGTCTCCCTGTAGAAGAGATTTAGAAAATTTTCACTTGCACTGCTATTTTAAAGAATAGACATCTGACTTACCATAATCCTGAAGCCTTTTAGCAAGATCTACAGCTTCAATGTTCGCTGTTTTTTTGAAAGGTCTTGTATCCAAAATGAATTCATGGGCTACGTAACCTGTAAATGAAAACCTGTTTACTTAGTAGGAGAACAGTGTGATTTACCAAGCTGTCTATTCTGATTGATTTTGTGGAGAATATGGGAAAAAGACAAATGCAAAACTATCCACTTGGGCAAAAGCTCAAATCTGAGACATTATCAGGTAAGAGATGTACAACTCAGTTTTTGAAGAATGGCCCTCTGAGTCCCACATCACATTAAGAAGAGGCCTCATTTACAAGATCAGAGCTAGGAATGAATGGTCAAAATAGCTCCTATAACTTACAAGTTCTGTAAAAAACAAATTTGATTTGTCAATGGCCCGACGCCATTTGGGTCTTAAGCTATCTTAAATTAATCAAGATAATCAGTTTTATCTTATGCCAGAGCAAAACTCAAATCTAGTGTTGTAGACAGACAAAAGTTGTCTGTATTTAAATTCATGACTCTGGATAACCTTCCATTACATTATTAACACCTTCAAAATTTGAAATTTTCATTCACTTCTATTAAAGTGGAACTTGCAGGTTTAACCAAGGTGTACATCATTAAATTTAAGATATATATTTTAAAGATTATATATATTGTACTCAAATGCTCTTCAGTGCTGTTCAGCTTAATCAAGCAAAATAAATTCTCTGATAGTTACTCTACTACCACAATAATTTTTTCATCTCTTCTTCATGACTTCTTTCCTGTTGCAAGACTGGAGAGCCAAAACAGGGAACCAGAATGTAGCTAAAATATCATGCATTGCCAAGGGAATTCTGTCTCATCTCACACAAGAGAGCAAGGAGCAGAAATGATGGAAACTTGGTGGTTTTTTTTTTTTCAGAGGAAGTGTGCAAGGGGAAGGACAGGTCCAAAGATTACTTTCAGTTCTTATATTGTTGCATGATTGGTTATGGAGGTTTCGAAGTCTCAACTTGGTTGTTTTTCCTTTTTCTAATGTTCATTAATCTGCCATTAAATTTCAAGGAGAACCATCCAATGGTTTACTCTATCTTTTGGCATAATTTTTTCTAATTACAAATAGATACTACTTTTCTTCTACTTCCAAGTATCATTGCAATACATCCACAGAAGTGTGGCAGGTTATTTCTCTCCTTGTGAACAACATCAAGACAAGTTTGAAATCAGTAGTCACATAGCATGGAAAAAACAACAAAACAATCATGTTGCAAGCCAACTTCTATATGAGGCAAAAAAAAAAAAAAGACTGATAGAAGAAAAAAATTGTCCAATACTTGCCTCTTGCTCCTCTGAAAAGGATTTTGTAGTGCTTCTCTAGCCTCTTTGCCATGTAATTTGCATTTAGTATAGCAATCTCAGAAGCATGCTTCAGACCCTTTGCTCCCATTGTCTGAAAGAAAAATAACATGAAGAAACCGATCTAAAACAGGTCCAAAACAAGCAAAGTATGCTCCTGCATGACAGAGAGCAGGACCTCAATACACCTGGATAGTTCTAATCATGGGAGACGACACTCATGGGAGAAGCACTGGATATTTACTGAGGGCAACTTTGGTGTACATCAGTTTATGACAGTGTCTGCTGTCTAAAAGGTTTAGCTTGAAGTCCACAAGATGCAAACCTTTCCTCAAACTGAGAAGCTTTGAACTGGATAGAAAAAGAATGAGAACACAAAAAATGTCAAAAGGCACAGGCTGCCCGTCTCCATCCCACAGCAAGACTGCCCAGATAACTTCAGGTGGGACAATGTAAATAGATGGCATTTTGCACTTTGAGGAAACAGCTCCCCTTAAAAATGTCTGATGGATTAAATATTATGCAATGGGAACCAGCTCAGAGTCACAAGTGATTTTTACCCAAAGCTGAAAATGGAAATGGCAGCAGTGCATATTTGCTCATTTTGAATTCCAGGAGAGCTGGTTTCCCCAGCAGAGGAAGTTTCCATGGTTAGAGTATTGAACTGGCAACAAAGTACTCTGAACGACAGCGCCCCTAGGTTCACTCTACCCCAACTTTTTGTCACTGGAAGCCTCAAACATAGCTCAAGAGCCCCAGCACACCCTTCTATCAAATAGAATACGAATCTACAATTGTCTCTGGCTAAATACTTCCATACATGTATCCAAATATTTGCTGGCTTATCACTAAATTGTAAGGGATTAACAAATTACATAGATCATGCTGTCTCACTTGTAAAAACAAAACTAAGTTCAGTTTTTAAACCCTTTAAAATCCTCTGGAATTCAGAATATCATAAAGTTGAATGTTACGTAGATGTCAAGTATAACAATACTGAATCATACAATTAAAAACACTCTTGGGGGTACAGTAATTACGCAGCAGCTTTTAACATGAAAACTTCACTATCAGAAAGTGGAAGCCTGACTGCAGTTTTTGCCTGGTGTCCACTTATCTCAAGACCTATTACAGACAGAGGTAGATTTAGATACGGCAGTTGTCCTGATGTCCTTTCTCATGGCAACCTTGTCGTACTATAAAACAGGTATGCTTGATGGATGTAAATAACCTCTGACTGTACTGTAGTCACTTCATTTCACTGCATTTCAGAATGTACAAACATCTTAAAATGAGTTGCTTACAAAGAGTTGTTCTTAAACGTGTTCATGTGGTTCCAATGGTCACTGGACTATAAAGAGAAACAGAACCTCAGCAGATACCCCTTATAAAAGTCTACACACCTTGATATACACCCAGGAAATTGGCAATATAGCACTGGAACCCCAAGGTGCAGCACTGACAGTACCCAAAGGACATGCATCCTTATCCGGCTGTATTTTGATCACAGGGTGGGTAGGCAAGTAGGGAGCCAAATGTTTCTTCCTAAAACAAAAACATTGATTTTAGAGCTTAAATATGTGTTCCTGTGTTAGCACATCTAGACAGTTTCAGCAGTAGATTCTCTTCACCTGGCTTCCAAACACTGTCCTCTAGGAAGTCTGATCTATGCCTTCAAAAGAAAGTTTATTAACACAACTTGTGCCAGTGGAGGATGGCACTCAGTTTTCAACCTATCACAAGATATTAATGGAGGTATCCAAATAAAAATCACTTTTTTAAAAAGTAAAATTATCTTCCTTTAAAGAAATAGGAATTCTCCATAGGATAGATTGACACAGCTTGTGTAGCACTTCTGTGTTCTGGAGCACTTGCAGTATTATCAGCCCTCAAAGTCCACCACTTACACAGGAAACAGATTGCTGAGTGAAGTTTATCAGACACACTAGAAGGCCAGCATGGAAGTCAGAGTTTGGGCTTACACGTGAACACCACCATTCATGAGATCAGCACATGACTGTGCTGGCAAAGAACAGATGCTTGCAACCAACATAACACCTCTCCCATCCACAACTCTTACTGAAGTGAACACCCAACCAAGATCCACTGAAGTATATAGACTTTTTTTCTTTCTTAAGAAAGGTTAATATAGAGATACCCACACTCCAATTGGTCCCATTCCAGGCCCTCCTCCTCCATGGGGAATGCAAAAGGTTTTGTGAAGATTTAAGTGAGAAACATCAGAGCCATAATCTCCAGGACGACACAGACCAACCTGTAAAGAGAACACTGTTTCAAAACCTTCTTCATATGCCATTTAAGATCTATTACTGAATGCAAAGAGAACAGGTTGAAAAAAATGGTGTATGCTTTTATGTTTTTCTTTTATCATGATGCATCATAAGCAAGAACTTGATGCAAATAATATTTTGTTTTAGGAATTCTTAATTACATCTGCAAAAAATGTCTTTGATAAAGGGTAGGCAGATTTCAGTGTAAAGGTAAGCCAATTTCAGTGAACAACTCATAAATCTTGTGACACATTTCAGGGCAAAATCAAATATAAGAGAATTATTTTCACTATCTAATTTTTATTGCTGTTCCTGGAAATCTCACATCCTCCCCCAAACACTATGCCATCTTGCTTGGAAGCTCTGTTACAGTCTGAACTGAGTACTGCCGTGCTATTTTTAGTCCAAGAACTCCCAGTAGTAATAAATCTGCCTAGATTTTGTACCTGAGCATTCATATTTGCTCCATCTAAGTAAACTTGGCCTCCATGTTTGTGAATGAGGTCACACACATCTCCAATCTCCTCTTCAAACACACCGTTGGTGGAAGGGTACGTGATCATGATGGCTGCCAAGTTCTCCTTGTGCTTGTCCACCTGGTGGCAGGGAGGGGAGAGAAAAAAGGTCACTGAGGCTCCTGAAACTTCTCAAGGTTTTATTTAAAAAAAAATACAACTTAAGTCATAAATATATGAATATATAATACTCACTTTTGGGACCTTCAGACAACCAAATGAAACATCTGGCCTCCAAGTTAATGTGAAATAATGACCATTCCCCCTACTTTTGGCAGCAGAGCTCTATGACTACCATAAAAGTTTGTTCAAATGTGGAAATGTGTCCCGTGTCCCTTGCATTGCAAGATTCACCTGCAGCCAATATACTTAAAAAAACAGAAAAAAAGTAGTTGCCTAGCAACACCTTCCCCAGAGAGATGGACTGAACTTTGCTAAAGGAAGGCTGAAATGCAGTTTCAAATGCTTCACATTCATGAACATGGCTTATTCATTTCCAGTACTAGCTGTGGACCAAAAGGGTCTATAAAAGAGTCTACTGTGTAGAAAGACTCTTCAAGCAAATCCTGCACCAGAGATTTCAAATTAAAAGAAACCTCACAAGTGTCACATGATTAGTGTTTAAGTGAGCAAAAAACAAAAAAGAAAAAAAAATTATTTATCCTTTCAAAGCACATATTCACTATTATTGCTTTATTTTCTCTTGTAGAAAAATGTGATTCAGCTGCCAACACTATTATCAGAGAAGAAGTGTTCCTTAAAAATCAAAGATAATTAAATACTCACCATTGCTTTTAAATGAGAAATATCAATGCTCCCATTTTTATCCACTTCAATTGGCTGAATCTTCATCCCTGCCATTTGTGCACTTGCTGGATTAGTACCATGAGCAGATTTAGGAATAAGGCAAACCTTGGACGGGAAAGAAGAATAGAGCCAAAGACAAAACTAGTTAAAAAGATCTTAATGCTTTATGGTCAACACTCAGTTACAAGTCATTATCAAAGCTTTGAAAAGAAATCCTGATGGTACCAGAAAATTGCCTGTTTTGCTGAACAATGCAACTAAATTTTTTAAGAAAAATCCATTCAGGTGTCAGCATTTAAATACTCATAATCAAAGTTTCGTTTGCTACATAATCATAATTAGGGATGCAATTCCAGAATATTATTTCAGATTCTCACATTTAAAAACTTTTTGCCTTACCCCATCTTTTTTTAAAACACTAACTTTTTTTACAGTTATCAGTCTCCATATATACAATGACTTGAAAGGAAAAACTGCCTAATTCCAAATTTCCACTACAACTTCTTCTGTCCTCCAAAGCATTTTCTTCTGTATTTTATTCAAACAAAAACTTAGACTAAAATATTTTGGCTATAGATGAGACACTCAGAGCTGCTTTTATGCTCTGTACAATTAATATTAAAAGAAAAAAAAGGTAAGCACTTCTACTTAAATAAATGTAGACTCTTGTCAGTCAGAGGAAAATAGTGCATGTGTCAGGATATTTCCAGACATTTTTTAGTAATTCCAGCCTTTCTAAAGACAATAAATATTTCTCACAAAAAAAAATTCCCAAAACCAAAACAACAACAACAAAACAAACAAAAAAAAAACCCACAAAAAACCAAACCCACATCATTTTCTTCTACTTTATTTTCCTGAGAAACTGCATAGTGGCTCATGGAACTCTATGATCCACAGTGATGCTGAGACAAATGTGAATACTTCAAGACACCAGAAACACCAGGGTCCCAGGCCAGGAAGCACTGTGCCACATCTGTAACCATCTTACTCTCATAGTTGTAATGTAAAGTGGCTCCAGATGGCCACCAAGGCTTGCTGAGTGAAGACATCAATGATCGCACAAAAAAGCAGGGATTGCCATCAGTTCATGTCCATACTTTTTTCCCCCAAGAGGGCACCAAATCCAAACACAGCCAGCTACAAGAACCTTGAGTTGCTGGTTTAATTACTTTCTCCAGCCCAGGAGAAAAAAGCACTTCAGTTGAAAAGCCAACATTTTGTGGGCTTTCTTATTTTCTTTTTCCTTTTTACTCTTTGCCAAGAGTACCATGATTTTCCCGTAACACTTGAAATCTGTAATGTGTGAGTAAAGTGCAAGCAGCTCTCAGGTTCTCCTGTGCAGTTCACCGCTGGGTATTTTCAGGCCACAGAAGGACCCCCACACACAGAGCGAAGCCTGAGGACCTTGCACAGAATAAGAGAAAGGGCAGATGATACATAGATAATCAAAAGAAAATTCTCCAAGGAATAAAATTTTAACCTAATTTCACTTCATACTGAGTAAAACTACTCACAAAACAAAGTTTGTAACTGTAAAGAGTGGTTGCCTTCTAAGAAGTTTAATGTGGTCTAGATGCAACAAAGAAACAAAGAGAGAAGTCAACATATTCAATTCAAGGTGGTTTCCTCACAGAGGCCATAGTTCCCAGGAGGCCACAACAGCGACACTTCCACTTTGAGAAGGCAAATGAGTCCCAAAGCCAAGGATAAAATCAGGTTCAGAGGATATGTATGCTACTGCACTAGGGACGTTTTTCCTACTGTTTAAAGCCAACTCTATGGGTGTGTGAAAGAAGACCTAAGTAATCTCCTAAGACTTCCACGAAGTTTTTGATGTGGTCCAAAAAAATGTTCCTAAACTAACTCCCAGTGGATTAAGTGGGAAGGTACATATGGATAAGTATTTTATGAATGCATATTAAACAAAAGAAAAATAGTCAGGTTTTGCTGTATGGAAAAGTTATCCTAATAGAATATTATAAATATCTGTGCTGGTTCTCTAACATTTAAAATTATTCATAATTGTGTTTATAATGGAGACACACAATGAAAAGCCAAATATCCTGTTAATACAAAACCCCCTAGGTCACTAAAAGAACTGATGGCAGAGTTCAGAAAAGGACCCACAGTACTGAGGGGCAGCATTCAAAGCAGTATATGTATACTGGAGGCAGACAGATCGGAAGTATGACACCAGAAAACACATTGTAACAAACCACAACTGTGATCTTTAGCCTTGAACCTACTGCTGCTAAAGATCTCGCAATTTGGTGGGAAAGAAAGCAACTGCATCAAAAACCAGAAAGGGAATAAGAGAAAATAGTAAAAGGAACAGAGAAGCTTTTATGACAACCAAAGTTATAAAATGGCTTTTTGAGAAGGATGGACAAATAACTGGAATTCAGTTAGGAAATTAGGATGGATAAGGATATAATAAATAATCCTGGAATTAACACGTGATATGTAAACTGCGAACATGGAAGAACTGTTCAGCATCTTTCAAGAGTGAGAAGGTGTTAGATGAAATGGTAAACCTATCTCAGTTTTGCTCCTTCCTGATTTCCCAACTTCCCATGGCTGGCCACATCGCATGTGCAATTGTTGCTTGGGAATTAAAATGCCATAAGCATGACCTTCCCTGCTTTGCCCTCCTTTCCCCGCGCTTTTGTTGTTGAGCCTGCCATTATATGGCATCAACATCCACTTGGTCAGGCAGGGTCAGCTGCCCTGGCTGTGTCTCTCCCAGCACCTTGCTGACACCCAGCCTCTCTGCTGGGAAAGGACACGGTCAGGACACGGCAGTGGCATAGAGAGAAAGCCTTGATACTGTGAAAGCACTGTTCACCATTTGCCAAGAGACCCCTGTGTTATGAACACTGCTTCCTTCACAATTCACCCTAGCCAAACTCAGCGCAATCACCCTTTCAGGGAGTGCCCTGTCTCATTCCCACTGTCTGTAAAAACTGTTAAGGTATTATCAAGGATCCATGTGGAAAGCATGGAATACAGAAAGCCTATCAGAGGTGACAATGCACAACCTAGTTTCTCTCTAGGTGACTCTCAGCTGCTGAATCAAGCCTCCACTTCCCACCCAACACTGTTCCCCACAGGAGTATTGACACCTACGGTCCTGTGACGTTCTCCTTTGGCATTTAAATAAGCTTTGATCGCAGCCAGGCCTGCATACTCTCCTTGGGCTCCACTGCAAGAAGAACACAAACACTGTTACACAGCACACAAACCAGGAGGTGCCACCTCTCCGCTAGAACTTCAAAACTGTCCAGCCCTAACCCTTGTCAATGACTTCGGGCAAGTGTCAGCAAATTAAAAGGAGCACATTCCACAGATTAAATTACAAATGGACATGCTTAAATTAACAGCTGTAAATGCTTAAATTAACAGATGTAAATGAAAATAGTAGATGACAAAGGTTATGCCATTTTATGTGTTTATACTACAACGTGAAAACCTTCTGGTGACTGAGTTGATCCACATTTCTGTGCCTAGCACAGGCCTCTGTGCTTGATTACAGAGAAGGAAACTAACATTGAAATGCATAGCAAAGTGTACATAATGAAACATAAAAGGTCTTTCAACGACAGCCTAAGTTCTTGCTTTGTGTCAAAACTGCTAGTGGACATAAACAGGCTGCAGCAGGACTCATTAAATGCCCCTTTATTAGTTTCAGTGAACACACAGATCTCAGGCATTCTTCAGTCAAACCTAGTGCACCAACTACCAGTTTCAACAATTAAACACCTGGCAGCTCATACATCTTACATTCCTATTCCAAATCTTTATTTTCAGTTCATAGGAGGAAATATTCAAAGAATTAAGAAGACCAATGCATTAAACTTTTAGAAGAGATGAGACAAAATAGGATACCATAGTTTTTTTAAAAAACAACAACTTAGTGATTTCATAATCTTGCATTCAAGACAAATTTGATTTTAGAAAACTCTTCCATTTTTGGCTTGCACATTTTCATTGGAGATGTTTTTGGAATCATGTCTCAAGGTGCAAACACTCAGAAAAAATGTTCCTACCTATTTGGCTGGAAGGAGATTCTGTCATAGCCTGTAATCTCACATAGGTCCTTCTCTAAATCCTTGAAAAGCTGCTGATATCCTTGAGCTTGATCCAGAGGAACAAAAGGGTGGATGTTGGCAAATTCTCTCCACGTAATTGGCTAGAAAAACAAAACAAACAAACTATAAACAAACAAATACAAAGAGTGCTGTGGCAAAATACTCTACAGATCACTCTGTTCTATTGTTCAACTCTATGAAGGAAAAAGTTGCCTTGTGGTCAATTAAGTATCAAACACCAAGTATGTTGATCTGCTAGAGGCTTGAAAGGCTCTGCAGAGGGATCTGAACAGGCTGGATTGATGAGGTCAAGGCCAGTTGTGTGACGTTCAATAAGGTCTAATGTTAACTGATTTAAAGTTAACTTTTTAGGTGTTTTTTTTTTTTTTTGCAATTAGATTACACGTAAAGGTTTGAGATATTATAAAGAGATGAGCCCCAAAGCTTAGAAATAGCTTATAGAATGCATTTGCCCTTTTCTCTCTTGCTCTTTTTTCCCTTCTCAACAGATCGTCAAGTCCATGTTGATGTTTAAGCCGTGGGATGGTGAAAAGCCTACAAGATAAGGGCTAATTATGTCTCAAGCACTGATGGACAGATAGCTGTGGAGCCATCCAAGGATTGTTGATAAGAGCATGCTGTGTCAAAGGCCAAGAAAGAAAAGGATGCAAGTGGAGAAGGGGGGCACATGGAGGTAAAACAGCACTTTCCTGGGACAACAGTCCTTGTACTGGCTTCTGGATATAAACACAATATAGTACAGCACAAGTGCAGCAATGAGGTTGAGAAGAGGGCATGGACTCTTCACCAAAGAGTGATCCAATGGGGGGAATCAAGAATACCAAAGACACCCAAAGCCCTCTGCCCCATTTCCAGAAAGGCCTAGAAGAACTGTGCATGGACTATGCATATAATTAATTTGCATACAGAGCAAAAAACTTATCTCCAGGGTCAGGAAAACATATCTGTGAAAAGGTAGAAGCCTCAGTGCACATGCACCTAGGACCCTGGACACACCATCAGCTGGATCAACACTGAAGTCAAGACTGGTGATCTTTCTTTTTTCGCACCTTTCTTCCACACTTTCTCTCCCCCTCTCTCATCTCTTCAATCCGCCCTTATTCAAAAAACACCACCATGGTGTGTCTTATGCTAGAAGGTAAGGGACTAATCTATACCAATTTCCATGCCAAGTATATATTTACTAATACAACTCTGTAAGCTTCTTTTGTGGACTCTCTGATTTTGGTCATTCCTTTTTGACCATAAGTATCTGCAAATCTTGGGTGCTGTCTTCTCCTTAAGAGTGGGATACCACATTTTTACTGGCATTTCTGTGCCCTTGGATCACTACAACCCCAGGCAGAGCTGCAAACTTGAGGCAGAATGCCTGGAAAGATCTGGGCATGCTGATGACTGAACATGAGCCAGGGTGTGCCCAGGTGGCCAAGAAGGGCAATGGCATCCTGGCCTGTACCAGCAACAGTGTGGCCAGCAGGAGCAGGGCAGGGATTGACCCACTGTCCTCATCACTGGTGAGGCCACACCTCAAATCCTGTGTTCAGTTCCAGGCCCCTCACTCCATGCAAGAAATTTAGGCTCTGGAGCATGTCCAGAGAAAGGCTACAAAGCTGGTGAAGGCTCACCAAGGTGGGCTCAAGGAGTGCTCACAGGATCACAAGTCCTGTGAGGAGCAGCTGAGGCAGCTGGGGGTGTTCAGCCTGCAGAAAAGGAGGCTCAAGGAGGGACCTTGTCACTTCTCTACAACTGCCAGAAAGGAGGCTGTAGCCAGGTGGGAGTTGGTCTCTTCCCAGGTAGTAACTAGTAAGACAAGAGGATAAGACTGGATATAAAGAAAAATGTTTTTACAGAAGGGGTAAACAAGCATCTGAACAGCCTCCCTAAAGAATTTCCAAGTCAACACCCCTGGAAGTGTTTATAAGATAGGTAGATATGGTGATCAGGAACATGGTTTAGCGATGGACTCGGCAGTGCCAGGTTAACAGCTGGACCTAATCTAAAAGGTGTTTTCCAACATAAATGATTCTGTAATTTTCAGTAACCATTTTTTAACATTAAGAATATACTTGAAAATCCTTAAATTCTCCTACTACTTAGTTTCACCTACCGTTACATAGAACTGTGGGATCACAGAGTAAACAGAGAGGAGTTGTCTGGAATAGTATTAGTTTTACTTAAAGGAAATATACAAGACATAAAACAGTGAAGGGAGAGAGAGAAAGCAATGAGAAAAGGGGACAAAGGAAACCAGTCAAAGATGAAAGGGAGAAGACAACAGGAAGAGAGCAAAGGAAGCTTATTCCAAGTCAAAAAGTCATTTGGTAATCAAACAGCCTGGCTAAAAATCTGCTTCATTTGCTATCAGCTAGAAAAATGAAGATATCTTGGGACTCTTCAGCTGGGGAAAAGGGAATTATCTTAAGAAATTGCAAATTGAAAAAGAAGCATGAATTGTCAGTCCCACCTGACTCTTTCCATATTACTGCAACTTACTGTGAGTTCAGCTGAACTATTGAGCTTCATTGTGCAGGACCCCTAAAAATACAAACACACATCAGTATTTATTGAAATACATAAACACATAGGTAAATACATAGTTTTTTGTCTTTTCTTTTTGGTAAATACCCACCAAGGGAATCATGCTGTGAACAAGGGAAATATCTTTGTTTTCTAATCTTTTCATGTACCGCACGATATTTGTCTCAGAGTGATAGCTGGAGAACACAAAACACAGTGTTAGGAGAAGCAAATTAGCTATACCAGCTGCTACATAGGAAAAGAACACAAAAAAGGAAGTAACACTGAGGATAGTTATTAATATACACTAAGTAGTTCATTCCAAACTGGCACTTTAAGCTTGCTAACAGCAACACAGATTAAAAATGCTTATTATTATCTCAGTAACAGTAAGTAAATATGGAATACAAGGATACCATGTCCTCAAATAGTAGGAAAATGCAACAGATTAATGGAAAAACACATTCCCTCAGTGGTCACGAGTATTGCTCTGCTCATTTAAAATGAAGGCGATAACTAAAAATGCTACTAGATACCTTATTTTAGAGTAACGAGTCACCATATGAATCTAGGTACAAAACTGTCCTCAACTAACTCCAATGCTGGTTTTGAAAGGAGATATTTCAGATTCCCTAAAAATACCAAACATACATTCACTAACCTGTTGAAAACCTGGTGTGTCAAGAATTTGGAAGTTCTCTTAAATGGGGTGCTAAGGATGCCTTTGGTTTCCTCACCCATACCCTCAGCAATTAGCTCCTTCAACAAAAACAAACAGAGTCAAATATTTTCATGGAAATTTCTTTTTTTTGTAGTCAACTTCCATTAGAACTAGCTTTTGCTACCCGTTTACCTCAGGATTTAGTCAGCTTTTAAGGTAAAACCCCCCACCCTTAATATCATATGTATCTGTATATACCTAGCATGACAACAGCGTTATATTAAAACTAGGTAGTTTCAATGTCTCAGTAGTACTTATCTTGTAGGTATTGCTGGTAAATGCTAATGACATCCAGCAAAAAATTCCAGTGAGAAAGAAATAACTGACTCCATGTCCTAAACATCACAGAAGAATTATTACCCTAAATGCAAAGTGTCCAAGCTGATGGAAGGAACTAAGTGTTGCAACCAGAAAACAGCATTATGTAAGTCCTTTCTTTAACGCTACCTCATTATTTAAGAGAGGATCTGAAATTCTTAATATTTAACAAATGGTCATCATATAGAAACTCAGTATATGAGACTAGTTTCGGTTTTCATTAAACTCTGGAAACATTCAGATAATTTAATGCACATGACCTATTATGTACTTACAGAAGACGACTCGCAACCAAAAATCCATAATATGTCATCTAGATCTTTCTCATTTACAGTTTCATCAAGTGATACTCCAAGCTATGGAAAAAAACACTGGTAATTACTCAAAGATGTTTATTCTAGAGATACAGTCCATTTGTTTTGGTCAAGAAAAACTTTCCAGAAACACAAGAGGGAAAAAAAAAATCAATCTACCCAACAATATGTAGGCATACATATATATATTTATGATATATAAATTTATTTTATTTACGTAACATTTGCCAGTTCCTTCCTTTACCCTCCTAAACCATCCAAAACAGATGGCTCATAAACTTTGAGACTCATGACCTCCTTTCTAGCATTTCTAAGTGTTTTCTACTTAATAGGAAAATTGCCCATTTTCCTGTGACACCCCTTCCCCCTATTCCAATTTACAGAACATGCTACAATTTGTGAAGACTCCTTAGTGCCAACCAAAATGTGGTTTTGATTTCAGTCTGCCTTCAAACACTGCCATAGGACCTGAATTCTGGATGTCACCTTGTATTTCATAATTTAATTTTAGAGTCTCTCCACTCTACCCCTTACTGGCATATTTAACAAGAAAAAAATAGATATTCCTTTTAATTGACATAAAATGAAAACACAATCATTATTTCTGGAAGTTCGGTGCATAACTTAACAAGTTCATTCTTTATATTATCTTTATAATTGATGGATATATCTGATCTTAAATAATTTTGTTCTGTTTAGCACATGTAATGATTAGAAACTTAATGAAGAAAATCTCATACTACACAATTTCTGAATTTATCAAAGGGTTAGAAAGCTGCTTACTCTGCCATCACTATAAATCCGAAAA
Source organism: Argya squamiceps (assembly GCA_037834095.1). Lineage (NCBI taxonomy): Eukaryota > Metazoa > Chordata > Aves > Passeriformes > Leiothrichidae > Argya > Argya squamiceps. Next base: position 46,546,585 of record JBBMKD010000115.1, on the reverse strand, counting down.
TTTATCTTCCTAAGAGCTGCCCTGTCCAAAACCTCTTTGACTGAGCATCCACACGTGATCGTCAATGTATCAAAGAACAGATCATGATGTAGTTTATGACCAGCTCTCCTGAGACCTGTAAGAAACAGTAAGTTAATACTATTATATGCACACTGTATTGTTTGCTCAGGCAGTAGCTGCAGAACAATAGTATGTATCTCATAAGTAAATGCTTTTACATAATAAAGCAAAATACACCCCTTGTTTAAAGAGCAGCAAAATCATCACCTTTGTAGTGAAATGTCACTGTGTATGAAATGCAACTAAATCAAATTCAAACCTAAGTAATAATGCAGATTGAGTCTAGGGAAGGTCATTCTGATACATCAAATCTGACATATATACAGCAGCAGAGTTGGTATATGAACACAGTAAGGACAAAAAAAATAAGATTGGAAAGGTATTAATGGATATGAACTGTCACAGAGCTTGCCATAACAAAGTTTAGAGTCTTAGGGTTTTTTGCAGTAGCAAGAGGTCTCCTGGCTAAACTGGCAAATAAAGTATGGGTGTTTCTTATGGAAATCCCTTGGTTCCAAACATTCCATTTTCATACAGCTCCTTCTGACAGCAGTGGTAGTCTCATCAGTGAAAAAGAACTGTACCAGACCACACAGTCTAGATGCAATCATTATTTTCTGCTACAGATTCTATGCTTTTCTTCAGCTGTTAAGCTTTGGGAATTCAATGTTCGTAGAAAATATGATACTCTACCCCATTTAACTAAAATGTTTCTATTACTTTAATATAATTTATTACCTTCCTTTGCTATGTTATTAATACTCTGTGCAGATTTACGTGTGTAAACTAGTATGGTCCATCAAAAGAAGCAGATGCCGGCAAACAGCAGTTCAACAGTATCATCTAGAGATTCACTCTGTAGACTTCTATTAGTTTCCCAAGAAAACAAAAGCAATGTCTGCAAGTTCTTATCACACAGACATCTAATTCTTGGATGTCATTACCAGAACTGCACAAAAAACATCAGCTGTGAAGTTTGTATTAAGATGGCCTCTGTCAAGTTGAGAGAACACACAGCAGATGGACACCCCTGCCCCTGCCCTGTAAATTTATTTAAGACATATTATTTAAGGGGCAGGGATTTTAGAACGGTTTCTGTAAACATTAAGTACACACCTTCAGCCAAGATCAGAGCAGCGTTGTGTACTCGTGTTGCAATGTGCCTTAGTCCATCAGACCCATGGTATATGCCAAACATGGCTGACATATTCGCCAGAAGAGCCTAGGATCCAAATACAGTTTGGGACATTGTTATTGTGAGCAAAGACTACTTCATGTAAGTTTAGTGGAATGTTTCTTTAGCACTTAGAGACAACCCCATATCCTCAGCTGATGTTATAGCTGCTTATGTATTGCCTACAAAACAAAAGGAGAGGAAGCCAAAACACTTCTATGAAACTGTAAGAACCGATTATTAATTCAATGCTGTTTGAAATGTAACTGTTTTAGCAATTAACGTGTACTTAAATTCAACTACTGCAACAAAGACATTTGAAGACTTTAAAGTCACGTTAGTCTCACAGGACCACATTGTTTAGGATCAGTACAAAAAAATCAGAGTACCTGCTGAATATTAAGTAATTAAACTTGTGTCAATAGTAATAATCTCTCCTCAAAATCTGTCATAACGTTAAGAGCAGGAGGAAGGCAATGATTGGAGCAAAAAAAAGTTATGACCCTGTCTGGCTGGAGGTCTGTGGAAGTACGCTGAAGATAACTATTTTGGAAACTTACTTAATCATGGTATTTTCCTGTAAAGATACCCCTTTAGTAACGTAATATTCTTGCACCAAATCACATAGACAAAAATATAAGTTGTGACAATTTGAATAATTAGTTTTACAACTTAGAAGTTTATTTCTTCTGCCTTGAGTTGGAAATTTCTGACTATTGGAATTCCCTTCCCTTATGATGAGTTCTGCCTTGCTTATAACAAATACAGCACTACTCAGTGGTATTCTGCTACAAGACAGACAGATTCATGACACTGCAAGAATTCAGGACTACAGAAAGGAAACAGACCCCACTATACAAAAGACTCAAAACAAATTAACGAAGACCAGAATATTTCTATGTCCTTCATTTTTCTACTAAAGTCTCTCCAAAGTAAAGCTGACTCATTGCTCAACTTGTTCCTTTCTAGCACTGAAAATACAGTGTAAGTTACCTGTGCTGTGCAAATGTTGCTGGTAGCTTTATCCCTCCTGATATGCTGCTCCCGTGTTTGCAAAGCAAGCCGGTACACTTCCTTCCCACTTGCATCTCTAAGTCACAAGTGAAAATGTTGCTTCTGTTACTTTAGAATCACAGTTATTTATGACATAGGGCTTTATTCATGCTAACCTGAAACTAGTTATCTCTCCTCAGAGACAGAAGGGTGCAGGAAAGAACAAAGAATAAGTCAGGGCAGTTGCAATACTGAACAGAGCAAGACTAAAGCGCCTCTAGATTTCTGTTTATATCATGGCTGGTCAGGTAGAGCACACAGTGAAATTCTAAGCAAACTACAGTAGAATTTGGTATTTGCCTTAAAATGACACAGATTATTGCAGCTATTTTAACTGAAAAATAATATAGACTAAATATTCCTAAACTTATTGATTACTGTGAATGTTTTAGTTATTTTGGTTACTGAAGTACTTCTGGACAGCCTCTGTGTCAAAGATATACAGTCTCCCTAGTGACAATTATTTTGCAGTTCAATTATTACTAGTCAGATGTCTTGTCAAAAATATACAGTACATCACCATCAGCAACTATTAGAAGCAGATTTTGCATACTATTTCTCTGCTTTGTTTAAGTGTAACTAAAATTTGAACTAGATTAAGTTCCTTCTGGATTATTTTGGAGGTTCACTGAAGTTTCTTCTTCTTTCTATTTATGTTTTGTAAGATTGGATGACAGAGAAAAAGGTCTAACAGTACAGAATATGTGGAGTAAGTTAGCTTGCAAAGCCTTCTGCCATCACAATGAAACCACTCTGCTTTTGGTTATCTCTTCATCTCACAATGCCACAAGAAGTATAGACAATTCCACACAAATGGAATTCTTGAAGCTTGCTTCCTCAAAACTGAAGGCAACTTTTAGTCTCATCATTTTCAAGAAAAAAGGGTGCTTGATACAACACCATGGTCACTTGTTGTTCACAAAGGCTGCACAAGATGGTCATAGTGTGTTTTTTTATGGTTTCTTATGCATTACTAGGATTTCTGAGGGGAGACTTTAGATTGGATATCAGGTAAAAGATTTTCAAAGAAAGGGTTCTAAAGCATTGGAACACCAATTGGAAAGCTGCCCAGGGAAGTGACAGCATCACCATCCCTGGAAGTGTTCAAAAAATGTGTGGAAATGGCACTAGAGGACATGGTTGAGTGGTGAACATTGTGGTAGGTTGATAGTTGGACTTGATGATCTTGAAGGTCCTTCCAACCTTAAGGATTCTAAGACTCTATGACTTTAATCTTCACTTAATGGCAGAGGGAGCCCTTACCTTGTGACACCCACCATTCTGCCCGGCATCATTCTTACTAGATTTTCCTTGACAGCAAAGAATGCTGCATGGGGTCCCCCATAGCACAGTGGGACACCAAACCTCTGGGAGTTACCCACAACAACGTCTACCCCAAACTCTCCGGGAGGCTTCAGAATACAGAGAGCCAGAAGGTCAGTGGCACAGCAGGCGAGAGCCTGAGAACAGAAATGCACAAAGCAGTCAACCTCTCTTCTGAAGGAAGGGTATTTAGGGAGCTAGGTTTTTAAATTCAGTTTCAAACAGCTCCACAGCACTTGCATGGAGCTCAAGTGCAATGGTTGCAATGGTTATCAATTGCATGTGGCTGAGATGGTATCCCATTAACACTTAGTTTCCATGAATATGTTTTTTTGAAGCGTTAGATTGGTATCTGTGTGACCAATAGAATTTACTTTACCCCATTCTGATGAGCTCTTTCAACAAGTTCAGAGAAGTCTTCAATCTTCCCTTCAGTGTCTGGGTACTGAAATAACACTCCACTGACATCCTTTCCACTGAAATCCATCTCATGGGGTAATTTGAGCTCAATAATAACACCTGTGTAACTGGAAACAGAAACATGCAGAAGGCAAAATATTCAAACCACTTCCAGCATTGGAGAGATACTTAATAAGATGTTTTCATGGACTCATATATGACTCTCTTCTTTAATATTCAGAGAGTAGAACATCTTTGCAGCACTAAACACTGAGAAAGTTTCACATCGTGGTATATAGTACCATAAAGAAGAACTGCATTTGATATCATCATCAGATATCGAATATCTGATGGTGATATCGATATTCTCTGTTGCAAAGCAAACAGAGAATGCTTAAAATACTTGCTTTCTAGTAAAAGAACAAAAAAAACCAAGACTAAATTCAACAGTCACATGCATATAGTTGTGCAACAATTTAAAGGAAAAATTAAGCGTTTTCTTTTTATCACATGTTTAGTCTCTTTTCAAGCAGCTTTAATCTCTTTGCAGTTGTATTTGAACTAGAAGTAATGCCAAATGATAAGACTTCTGCTTTTGGTTTGCAAAGAAAGCACCGGCCAGAAATGTTAGGTATATGGCAAAAAGGCATGGATGGAAAATATATAATGGAAAAGATACAGTGGAAAATGGAGGAAAACATTACTTTGCTCTAGTTTGGACCACTGCTATAGTTTGAGGGTGGCATCGGGCATCTACATAGAACTTTCTCCTTTTGTTGTGCCTGTTAAAAAAAGAAAAAGAAGGTTTACACATCAATAATATATTGTTTTCCATGGAAATTAATTAGCTGACTTTCTAGAAGTGAGTTTTCCTCTGTAAAAAGACAGTTGAAAATATTGCTATTATAACCAGATTAAGTGTAAGACTGAATGACACTTCTGGCACATTTACATTTAGAAAGTTAATTTCAGACATTCAAACGACAATCATACATGACAAAAATTAAAACAGATTATGAAATGGAACAGGGAGCTAATTTCAAAAGCCATGGGAATGGCTACACACACTCACACATACTCTTTTAAAGGAATACGGCTGTGATCTTTAATACAGATTTTTCAATGTTGTCCTGGATAAAAAACCATGAGCCAATCAAGTAGGTAAAGGGAGATGAAGAAGATGGGTCCCTGCTCATAGCACTGGGGATAGAAGTAGGTGATCTTTAAGGTCCTTTCCAACCCAAACTGTTCTATGATTCTGGTAATACAGTTCCCTAGATTTCTCTGTTAAGCAGAATTTTATATCACACTGAGACTCTGAACTAGAGAATAGTTAGAAAACTATTTTTACCCACACAAAACTATGATTACACAGTCTTTACACAGTCTCTGCTGTGTAATCACCTTCTTGATACACAGTTCTGCAGTGACCTTCAGTCGTTTCTCATAGTTCATTTGTTTTGCAAATCCCTTTCACATGGCCCTACCACAGGCATCCATGAAAGTAGATTTGGATATACCAGTAGCAGTTTCACTTTTAGCAACTTAGAATGATGTACTCCACCATTTTTTAAAGCTTCTTTTAATCGCTGTTGGAAAAAGATAACACACATCTTCAACTTTCATGGACACAAGAGACTCAGGCCACAGTCTGTTAGATATATGATAAAAGGTCCTGTGCATCCCCCACAGAGAGGCAATGGCAGGTGAGGGAGCCCAAGTAACAATCTGCCCCTGCTGCTCCCAGGTGCTTTTCAAGGAAAATCAACCCAATAGAGATCCATAGCCCAAAAATTGGCCCAACAGAGACAAGCATAGAGAGCAAAGAGGCCACCAAGAAGGTGGGAACTCTAATCAATTAATTAATCCAAACAGGCACACTGTCTGGGTGCCACTGCCCACTTGGCAAGCAGACATTATGGGATGCACTAGAAGATCATATGGGGATTGCAAACATGTCTTATTATGAGATGTTTAGGGGGAAAATATTACAGTGATTCTGCGAGCAACAAGTGTAGCAAAACAGGGGAGTAAGATGATAAACTGAGACAGTCACATACAAATAGTTGGTTGCTGAAGCTCTTGCCCCTAACTAGTGAAGTCTGTCCTTTCTTCTTGTTAAATGCCTTTCTGATTTCTTTTTTTGGGTAAGGGGATTCTGTATTCTCTGCGTGTATGTGTGTGTGTGTCAGTGCCATTGGAGTCAGACCACGAAGGATCCACATTTCCATAGTACGGCAACTGAAATGACAGGAGTGAGTGGAATGCAGTGAGTGCCAGCAATTGGAGCAGCACACCAATCAATAGGGGCCCTTGTGTTTGTGGTGATATCAGTGGGAGCAGGTGGGTGTTTGGGTGCCTGTGGCTAGGCTAGTACCCTAGCAACTAGACCCTTTCCAGCACATTCATGTCTCTGTTTTACTGGGGAGGCGGGTACAGCACTGTGGGATGTGGACTCCTCAGGGTGAGAGGGAGGGGTTCCTCCCTGGTCTTCTGGCAGAACTCCTCCTTCCAGTGCAGCCGAGGAGATTATTGGCCTCCTGGCCACAAGTAAGTACACACTGCTGGATTGTGTTCAATCTGGTGTCACCCAAACCCCCCAAAGGCCTTTCCAGCAAAGCTGCTTTCCTGCCTGCCAGACACCATCATGTACCCCACATGCCTGGAGTTGCTTCTCCTCCAGCTGAAAGAATTTGCATTTCCCCTTGCTGACCATCACAAGGTTTCTATCATTCCTTTTTCTCCAGCCTGTCCAAGTCCCTCTGGAAGGCACCATGACTCACTGGTCTATCTGCTGATCCTCCAAGTTTTGCACCACTAGCAAGTTTGCTGAGGATACAGTCTGCCCCACCACGCAGATCATTAATTAGACCCAGTGTTGCCCCTGGCTTAAAATAACTGTCCTTCACCTAGAGCTCATGTCACTGACAAGCACACCTGGTCCGCCATTCAGACAGTTTTCCAGCTATCTCTCTCCCACTTCATCCAGCCCATAATTTTTGGTTTCTCTGTGGAGATTTAAGGGAGACCCACTGCTCTCCCCTCCCAAGCCAGTCACCCAACTGTAGAAAGTTATCAGGTTGGTTAAACATGACCTCCCACTGTGTTAATTCATGCTTGTGACTCCTTATCCCCTTCTTGTCTTTCACATGTCTGGAAATGGTTTCCTGGACTAGCAGTTGTTCCATCATCACTAAGGCGTGGAGGTGAAGCTGACTGGCTGGTAGTTCCCTGCATCTTCATTCCTGCCCTCCTGGAGACAGGAGTGTCATTTGCTTTGCTCCACTGCTGAGGCATCTCTCCCAGTCACTGTGGCTGCTCAGGGACAATCAAGGATGGCCTCGTATCGGTGTATCAGGAGGCTCCCTCAGCTGCCTCTGCAGCACATCAGGACCTGTGCCAGTCCAGTTTGCTTAAGTGTTCTCTAGCCTCACCTTCCTCCGACAGGGGTGAGTCTTCCTTCCTCCAGAGTTTCTGCTATGGTTCTCAGTTTTCTGAAGGCCTTAAATGTCTGTGTTAAACATTTACATCAATGCCAGGAACTTCTCTGGGGGCATGGCAACATGGATTCTAGTTGTTCAGTGAACTGCTCACAGTGAAAAGGCCACACTCAACTTCAACCCATTGCCTACACAGGGATAGATGCCTTCAAATCCCAAAATTACTTCCTGCTGTGATTCAACCATACATCTAAACACAGTACCTGTGACATAATTGCATGGCTTCTGCAGCAGCTGTCCCCTCATCCAGCAAAGATGCATTAGCCACATCCATTCCTGTGATATCACACACCATAGTCTGGTAATTTAGGAGGCTCTCCAGCCTGCCCTGGGACACCTCAGGCTGGTAAGGAGTGTACTGGGTAACCCTGTAAGAAAAAGGTTCTGTGTTTCAGTCTAGGAAAATAAATGTGTAACAAAGTTATGGCAATATATAACTGAACTCTATCACAGAAAAAAAAAATACTAAAGTGTAATTCATTAATATGGAAACTTGTTAGAATACAGTTATTCTCAGATATCTTCTGGTGTTGACTTGACTTTTTACAGAACAAGAATTCTGTTTCTCCATTTTGAAAAGAGAAATTACTTTTAAAACAGAGGTGTGAGGGCATTATGGAGAAGGGACAGAGTAAGTAGATGCTGAGCATGAAAGAATTAAATCAAATCACAATATTGAAAGGAGAATGTTTTGTTCAATCATATCTAGATATTGCCAGGATTTTTCAATACTGTTTCTGAAGGCCTTTACCTGTCAAGTCTTCTTCACCCTTTTAAGAGGAAAGGCTCAGAAATATGCAACTTCTTGTGAAATGACAGTTTCCATATATCTTAGTGGAGAGAAGTCAGATTGATATGAGTTTTATCTGTTGTCATTTGGTGAACCAAACAGTAGGGGCAATATAAGCAACCCTTTCAACAACACAAGAATCTGAAGGAAACGCTCTATTCTAACAGTCCAGAAAACAAAGCAGCATGGGTCTGGGGATGAAAGGCAAAAACGGAGGTCAGACTCTCCTCTCACTGCTGGAAATTGGGGCACTGGATTACACAGTAGTTCAGGACAGACTTTACACTAGATTGAATTTAGAGTAACAGCAATTACAAGTGGTAATTGTGAACGTTTGTGGCCTCTGTTTTCTAGTGATGGAAGAAAATAGCATTTTGTTTCTCTAAAAGGGCAGTAGTAAGTGTTGAAAAATGATGTGAAGGTATAAGCTTTCCAGAAAGACTCCAGTATTTGGAAGTTCAAGTAATGAAAATAGAAGGTAAAATCCAAAGATGTTTAAAAAACAAACTAGAGAACCTGGTAATGAGCAAGATGAGAGAAGCAACAAAATAGTAAGGTGAGAGGGAAAGTAGGAAAATAGCCCTGAAGAGAATGCAAAAGCTAGAAGAAGGACATATTCAATATGTGAACTCAAACTGTAATATATAATGCTAATGTATTTACTGTCTAATTAAATGAAACATCTACTTGAATCATTCACACACACTATTCAGTACAGCAAGAGAAAGCAATAGGTAGGTATAGAGTACATAAATATTGATGACTTTCCCAAAACCTGTAGTTTTTTCTAGTTTTTGGCCAGTTCTAGCACTAAAATAATTTTCGTCATATGACCGCCTAGTTCACAATTGAGGTGAACTATGTCCACGTCTCCGGCTGCATGCAACCTTGCTAATCCCAATAGCAGGGCTTTTTTTTTTCTCCACAGTAGCTAAACCCAGTGTTCAGTTTGCCAGATAAACTTTCAGTTTGGGAGTATTAAGATTTCTTTCCTGCTCTGCCCACTCAGTTCTCACCAATAAAAAGAATTATTCCAAACACCTTTGCACAAGCAATGACTTTTATTGATTAGTAGAAGAAACTCCTCTAAAGTTTTACAATTACCTGAAGTATTTTTCAGTTACCTAAAGTTTTACAATTGTGTTTCCTCCTTTTATTTCCCCATTTCTTGTATTTTAACTTGCAGCAGGAACTAGAATTAAACTATCAAGAATTAGAACATTGTGATTTATTGAAATGCATTCGAGAACTCCTGCTCCACTTACCTGGGAAAGTACACTATATTACAAAACAAAATTAATGAAGCCTTATGATTTGGTTCTTACGGTTTTGAATTGTCAACACAGATGAACTAAAACAAATCCATTTCAGAAAGATGAGAAAAAAATCAAGCAAGAAATCTTGAATTCCAGTACTGCCACAAACTACTATGAAGCTTAACAGTTCTACAAATAAAGACACCTCTTATAACATAAGCACACTTAGTTAAACACTCCTTTAAAAAGAAGCTTTTGGCATTTTTTAAGCATCTACATATTTTAATTGATTCTACTTGTCCACAGTTTCTTCAAATAAAATATCTGGCTTCAGCCTGCGTTCTGTGTTCTGCCTGAATCTATACTATATTGTAAGCGACTTTTTAAAGTAATTTAAAAGCAAATCCTCTAAAAGTAATTATAGCACAGTATGTAGTTATTTGCAGAATGCAATGCTTTCATTACATTCTGAGTGTTACTAATTAACAAGTTTAATAATTTACACTAGAGATGTGAAGACTGCAGGCATCTTTGGCACAGGTTTGTATTCTTACACATTTAATGTCTGGGGGTAAAGGAATCCAACAAGTTGAACTTTGGGAGACTTTTAGTTGTTCTAAATAATGCCAAGGAAAGCAAACACAAATTATGTAAGGGAGACAGAATAGATCAGAAGCAGTAAGCCTGAGCTTGTAGTTGGAGCTGCAATGTAAAGTGTGTCAGCATGGAAAGTGTTACACACTCAGCAAAAGTAAGAAAACTGATTTCTTATACAGCTTCCATAAAGCCTGCATAGTTGCTTTAGCATACATGCACACACACATATATTCCTTCTCTCCAACAAACACTTTAGCCTTCACTTTAGCCATCTACTAGTTTAGTGTTTAGCCATCAGTTTGACTTCATTGGACAGGGCAAGATCAGATTTCTGGACAGACTCTCTCAGTTGTTTCCTTAACACTACATAACTTTTTAGGATTGAAAAGTATGCATTTCCTTTTGCTCCACTAACTTTCTAATTGTTCTTGGTTTTGCTTCTATCAACTGATAATTTGGTTCTGTACTGAAATATTTAGATTGCATATATCACAAAAAACGAACAAGTATAAGGCCAAATAAAACTTTCCATAGATGTACTTCATAGATTCCTTGACTTCAAACACTACAACTTTTCCACCAGTGATGCAAATAGAACAAACAAATCTAAAAATAAATAAGACTTAGAGGTCTACAGATATGTAGACCCATTTATGGCAACCCAAAATATAAAAAATACGTAACACCTAAGTAACAATGACTTTTTGCACTCAGTTATATGATCCTTTGGTTGATGGTGGTTTTTTTGTTGTTTGGGCTTTTTAAAATATATATAGATAAAACCTTTAAATACTGATTTTACTAAAATAAAAATTAATCAGTAATAAAGATGACAGTTATCATTTTAATACAGTATAAAAGAAGGGTCTTAGTGACTAGTGATTGGAAAACTTGTAAACTAAGCGAGAAAATGCAGAGTGACATTCAATCTGCTGGAAAGTGAGATTCCGTAAGAAATTTAGCATTTCCTGTTGCATCATTTTTGAGTTCAGTTTTTTTCTTTAGAAGCCAAAATGTCAACTGGATGACCAGAAAGAAATACCAAAAGAAAGAAATACCAAAAGAAAGAAATACCAAAAGAAAGAAATACCAAAAGAAAGAAATACC
>JBBMKD010000115.1:46502421-46524335 GCA_037834095.1 Argya squamiceps | reverse complement strand
CCGCCTCACGGGCACACCCCGGAGGACATTTTCCCAGGAGTAGAGGGATTTCGTTCACAAAAGGCTTGTTCGGATAGGACAAAAAGGTTTCTGTGTTTCTTTAGCAGAGCGTGGACTTGCTTTCGCGCTTGCTTTCGAGCGGCGAGATTTAGGATGAACAACACAGCTGTTTACCGGAGCGTGTATGTGTCTGTCCGTGTGAACTTCATTACTGCTTTAACTTTTCGTGATGTTAGCCTTGGGGTGCAGAGAGGAACCTACTTTTCCCTCTTTCAGTTCTGTGTCTCTCTGAGGATGATACTAGCATAGTTACAAACTTGTATCTTTATTTATAAACAGATGCCTACATTTTTTCGTCTTCCAGAACTAATCTCGAGTTGCCACATTGATATGTACTTGAAACAACATTTAAATAAAATAACAATGAAAGAAAAAAGAAATCCAAGATGTTCATTAATTTCATCTTAATTGTATCACAGATCTACTGCCTTCTGAATTTAGTAAGATAACTGATCACTACTTCAGAACCTAAAAGGAAATTTACTTTGCACCAAAGATCACTGATTGATGCAAGCTCTCCATTCCTGTAGTAAACATGAAATTACTTCCCTGATATAATCTGAGTTATCATAAATACTCTATTATAAATGGAAAGGCCCTCGCAAATTTATGCCAAAATGTATTTGGAGTAATGATTTGAGTCCCTGGTTTCAGAATCAGAGACTCCCAAATTAAGTGAGATGCAGCTTGCTTCAAACAGTAAAGCTCTTTGCTGCAAGGGTTTGTAATATAAATCCAATACTGACTTTAACTGATTGCTATTAACATGTAAATATTGTGTTGCTTTTCCCCTCTAGATGTTATATTGCTTCTTTACAAATATGATAGTAGCATGAAGGAAATTAAAATTTTGCTATGGGTTTTATCTTGAAATCACAAGTGAAATAGAAATTCTAGAAAAAAACATTAAAACCACGATAGTAACAAATTAATTCCTGTTATGATTTTGTACCTACATAATTCCTTTTACAAGTGATTCTAAGGCTTTTTGATTAAAAAAAATCAAAGCAGAATGTGTTCAAATATTCTTTCAGACTTTGTTCAAGTGATAAGCGTTTGTAAAAATTTATCCCTTTTCTCTGGCAGGTAGCATCAGGATGATATTTCACACAAACTATGACATTACAGTCAGCTCACTCCAAATGTTAACTTTGACAGAATTGTTTCTTCAGTATGAGGTTGGAGTTTTATAGCTATTTGTACTGCTTTAGGAAGTGAAGTCTGAGGAAATAGAGAAGCATCCCAAACATCCCAACCAATACATTTTCTATCCATATTTCTGCATTTTCCACAAACTAACTGCAGTTTTAGTTCAACTTGAAAGCTATGCATTGGAGCAGGAAGACTGGAGAGATGTGCCAGTGAACCACACAGTAATGTCAAGGCATGCCCACTTCACCTTGGAAAGCACCACCTCTGAAATAATTTGTTAAGCCACTCTATGGATAATGCTTTTTTATTCAGAACCTCAGCACAGGCTTCAGCTTAGCATGGGCTATGTGTAATCACTGTGGGAGAGACACAAGCCTAGTTTATGTCCTTGATCAGCTAGACAGTTCTTTAGCAGCCTCTTGAAAACTATTATTTATTGCCTTAAATGGCAAAATAGGAATCTTGAACAAGAAATGCAATAGAAAGTGAAGCTTGGATATCAAAGGTGACTAGTGCTTTGATATCAATTCAAGAAAAAGTAGCTAGTCTTGTATCTTTGAATAACTGTATCACTTCAAAATACATAGCCAACAAAAAAAGCTGTTTTCTTCATGTGTATCAGCAGAAGGAAGGAGGTTTCTTGGAAGAGAGGAAAGGTTTGGGAAACCTCATCTTGCTATTATCACCGCTCTTTGCACAAAGCTCTGAGATACATATGTCTTTGCCTGGTGAGCTGACTATGTGTGTTACTATGAGTAACCATGTGAGGTTTTGGACATCAGTTTTGCTAGATAAAACACAAGACTTTAAAAGGAATGTCCTATATCATTTAAACTAAAGTGACATGCTATATGTACTCCTTTTAACACTGATATTTTTAAGCTCTCTTTGAATATCTTGACTCCAGTTGTGATTTAGCCAAAAGATCTATTGCAATTCTAACACTGCAAGGTTCATGGGTGGTGGAACTATTCTTCTGTGCTCTTTTTAAAACAATGAATTATCAAAGTAAGAAAATTGTGTTGTATTCTTTTAAGATTCACTCCAGTTCCCTCCTATAACCCACAGAGAAAAATCTATGCCTGCTGATGTCCCTCTGCACCACTGTATCACAGAACACGGAGATTGGGTCAAATGATGTTGTTATCTGTAATGATAACCAATTTCTGATATTGGCCAGTAACAGAAACACGAGACTAGGCAAAAAGATGTACTGATGCCAGTCTGCAGTATTTCAGTTACCAACCTTGGATTTCTGCATTTAGTAGTCCTCAATGTACTTTTTTCCCAAATTTGTTCAGCTGATAACTGAACCCATGCAAACTCTTAGTGGAATAAATACAGCATCTTACTCTTCCAAAACAGTCATACTGTAATCCTTTCTTCCTTTATCTACAATTCCTTAAAGTAGTGAAAAGCACTCATAATGTTAAGGAGATTTCAATAAGTAAAGCAAAAGAAAAAAAATGTGTCAGTACAGACTTAGTCCAACTTGTGCTGTCTTCTGTCCTGATGCAAGATTTGTTCTGTAGAAATTCCACAACAGAAAAAAAGGTTTTAGCAGTTTAAATTACCATCTCCATGGCTGTTCCTGCTATGGGTTTGCACTGTAAACTGTGAATGAGTTTTTACTGTACTTCTGCCTTTTAATTTGAGATATCTTTAAAACAGATGTTTTTCTCTTCTGGAAATATTTAATCTGTAACATGATTCTTTGTTTAAAATAAGATTTGAAAAGTACTATGGCTGTCATTACATAAAGAACAATGCAGCTTCTTGTCCACCAATACCCTCAAATCATTCTCTTCAGAGCTACTCTTGATCCGTCTCTGCCCAGACAATATTTGTGCTTGAGATTTCCCTGATCCATGTGCAGGACCTCACACTTGGCCGTGTTGAACTTCCAGAGTTTTACACAGGCACACCTCTCCACCCTGTCCAGGTTGCTGTGGATGGCATCCCTGCCCTCCAGCGTGTTGACTGAACCACACAGATTAGTGTTGTCATCACTGGTCTCTGCTTGGACATTGAGCAACTGACCACAATTCTTTGCTTGCAACCATCCAGCCAATTCCTTACCCACTGAGTGATTCATCCATCAAATCCATGTCTCTCCAGTTCAGAGACAAGGATGTCATATGGGACAGTGTCAAATGCTTTGCACAAGTCCAGGTAAATTATGTAAATTGTTTCTCCATCATCCACCAATACTCTAATCTTATCATAGAAGACCTCCAAACTTGTCAGGCACAATTTGCCCTTAGTGAAGCCATGCTGGCTGTCACCATCACCTCCCTGTCCTCCACATGCCCTAGCATGGTTTCCATGAGGATCTGCTCCATGATCTTGCTGGGCACTGAGATGACACTGACTGGCCTGTAGCTCCCTGGGTCTTCCTTATTTTCATTTTTTCCAAAATGGTTATCTTTCCTCTTTTCCAGTCAGCAGGGACTACACTGCTGGGAGATATTCACTGAATACACATGTAAGTATATTAACACCCATGAATATTAAACTTGGAATAAATCCCTTCCAACTCCATTTATTGTATGAACAAATGCTGAGGAAAGCAAGTGTCAGAAGGTTTTTAAGGTACTAGGTATTAGCTTGTTTTCTGCATTTCCTCTGTCAGAGAGCATCACAATCCAGCTTTTCCTTCTAACTAGGTTTTCCAGGAGTAAAGAGTGACTCCAGGGCATGGTGCCACAGGTATCGTCATAGCAGGATGAGCCAGGTGTTGGTAGTAGGATGCATTGATAGTTCTAGGCAAGAGATGAACCGGGTCCAGGCAAGAGCAAAAGGAGACGAGACTACAGGTAGGACAGTAGAACAAGTTTCATCTTGAATCTGAAGTCCATGCAGCAGAGAGGACTAAAGACAGTGGGCAATGGACACGTGAGGGCTACATTCAGGAGGAAAACAAGCTACCATGTAGGTTTAAGGTCTGCCCAGAAAATAGCGCCAGACTAGGCTGGAGACCAGTATATGGCAAGAGAGCTGAGGGTCTAGGGATGTGGTGAAACGGAGGCCTTGGGCTCTGCCGTGTGTGCATGCCCTGGGTGAGCCTGGTCAGGGTCAGTAGATTCTACAGGTGCACTGGGTGTCTGGACTTTCTCCTGTAACAATCACATGGTCAGGTAGGGACTCTCTGTAGGCTGGCTTTGCCCGCAGGCTTTTAAATTATTTTAAATGCCTCTTAATAATCCAGTCCTCTGGCAAAAAAAAACCACTTAATCCTTCAACCTTTTAAACCTCTTAAACCTTTTTTGTACTTCACCTTCTTTTATATTTGGAGTTGGGGATATCCACAGAAGACATAAACAGGTTTAACTTCAACCATCACTGTTTTGATCTCCATCTGCCACCTTGCTCTATCATGCTGTGACTAACTGAACTGCCAGACACCTTCATGACACATAGCCAAGCAGGGCAGCTGCTGCTCAGTCTATGGCAATCACCTCTCCTTCCTCAAAACTCTGATTACAATCAAATAAATGGTTTTTTTTCCCTTGTTATCACTGTCAATCCTTACAAATGCCCACTAATGTCCTCTGTAAACCTTCCAAAGAAGTTCAGGAGGATCTGCACTGGATTTCTTACAAAGGTAGAATTATTTCTGCTGTGTAGGTGATTTTCTAGTCTTTCTTTTTGTCATTTGCTCTTTTTTTAAGTTGGTTCAAAGGTAAGCTTGATAGACCTTGAATGCAAATTCAGTTACTTAATACTGGGTAAGTTAACCCTTTTATCACATTACTTGTGTCCATTGGCTTTTAAATAGTGAATATGGCTGTATGATAAGAGCAATGCCTATGTAAATATACCAGGAGGTGTTATCTATTATGAATACCTATGTAATAGAAATTGCATTACAAGAATTTCTCTTGCCTAATCTAGTTTTATTAGGCAATAAAAAAGTTCTCCCTGGCACAGAGAGATCTATATACTGCTGACCCTAATAGGTGTATCATGATGACAAGGTACTGAGATATTCTTTGGGAAATAAACAACTGACCTCTCTTATTCTTATCTAGAAGTTAAAGGTATTATGCAACAAAATACGCAGGTTTTGCAAATTCAGGAAGTATAAAACTTGAGACTTGTTTTTTTCAGAAGACTAGATTTTGTATATACATAGAGTTTAATTTTGTAATTTTTAGAGTAGAAATGAAACTATTATTGTCTTTGTTTTTTTCTTCAGCTGGCATACCTATATAAACTGCTGAGATGAGAGCTTCAACAAAAACATTTCTTTCAAAGAAATTGCAAAGCTTAGATCTATCTTAGATCTTAGGTCTATCTGGATTATCAGACCAACAGAGTCCTTATCTTCTTAAAGAAAGCTGTTGCTCCCAGAACTGTAATGATTTATCATTTTAAGGTGTTATGTAAAACAGTTCTGCAAATGCAGCAAGTTGATTCCATCAAGACACATATAAAAATCAGGCTCTAGGTGGCCCACCCGTGTTTGATCATAGTCTGACTATTCCTACATATACATAGACCTGTCCATATAGATGCAGATGAAGTTTCTGAATGATTCAACATAAGATTTCATTATATTGTGTCCATCCTAAAAACTGGGTTGATTTTCTTGTGTGAATAAGTTTTGCTGGGCTACCAAAGGATCACAGGAGCTTAATATCACAGACAGTACAAGGTAGGAAGTGGCACTGCATGGTGAGGATAAGGGAGTGAAAGAAACGGGACTGATTCTTCTTATAACAAACCAGAAGCTGCAAAGTTTGGTTCAGCTATCTTGACCATTTGCAGTTGGATACAATATCTGATATATTTCAAACTGCTAATGAACATACCTACATGAACTCTTAAATATAAATCAAGATCGAACCAGTACTGAAGAATCTATCTTTGATATCAAAACTGAGTAAATGCTTTAATGTTACATAATATCTTAGTTAACATATAACTTGGAAAAAGAGTAAGATGTTGCAATGTCCTGGTTGTGGTATTAGGTATCTTTTTGGTGTTCCTGTTAAAAGAAAAAAGAAAATAAAAACTACCAAACATGGCTACAATATAAGCTCTTTAAAAGGACTAGCTCACACACACTTACTAAGGGCTTTTTAGGATGCAGCCATACTTCTGTAAATATCCCAAGTACAGTAACCATGCTTTACCTGACCATGACTTGCCATTCACTTAATGGTCCCCCAGGGATTGCACATGACTTGCACAGCTGTGATTCTGCAGCTCTGGCCACAGAGCAGGCATTAATGTTGATTCAGTGCAGTGCTACATTAACATACTTCGGCTCTCTACAGGACTTAAACATGACAATGAACTTTAACTAATCCAGAATTTTGGGTTTTAGTTCAGCATTGTGCAGCAATATCCTGACTCAGGTGGAGAAGGAAAAATGCTCAGACTTTGGGGAGAAATTGGGAAGGCAGACTGCAACAAGAAAAATGAAAAATGGAGCTTGGGGTATCTACTGGACAGATTGATAGGAAACGCTGGTCATTGTGAATATGATTTATGTGGAAGAAGGGTGATGGAATAAGCAGTTGGTCAGAATAGAAACTGTTACAGAACTGACCAGTGGTGAAGAATAAGAGAAAAAAACTGAGAGTGAGTTAGGAGTAACATGAAGTGTAATGCTGAAAAAATAGTCAAATATCTACCTATTTACTAGATCAGGTATGTGTCATAGGGAGAAAACAGCAATCTTAAATATTCTAAAAGTATATTCTGTATTCTAATGCATATGTCTAGAGACTGGATAAAACCTGCAGAGGAAATTCTAAATCTTAATTTCATTATTTTCAGTGTTTCAGTTGATTTGGATGTAAAGATAGCTGACAGGTCATTATCTGTAATTAAACTAGCATGGGCATATACAATGATGAAGGAAGCTCAGAAACCTCAGATGCTACTAACAATTTGTTTGCTGTTTTTCAACATAATTATGATAAAGAAAGAACACACCGTCTCATATAATTTTCTCATTACAGCCACTCTCCCAAAGGATGACATGGCAAAATGTTAAGTAACAGAAGAAGAAGTAAGAGGAAGTTAGAATTTCCATAGCACTAGCTTCTGAAAATGATATAGTTTCATATTACATCTGGTTTTATAGCACTCTATATCTGTTACTCATGGATTCATCTCTCTATCTTCATTTTCCTATGCACACCAAATTAATTAAGGATGGCCTGTTAATTTACTACTGTTGTATGAGAACATTAGAGATCACTATCTTTGAACAGTGCTAATATATTAGCCTGCCTAAGTGCAAATATTTAAAATGTGTCTTCTCTGTGCTTACGTTTACCAATTGCAAAATGGAATTATGCAACTCTGTCTTTGGTAATCTTTTAAAAAAGTTGAAATAAATAATAGGATCAAATCATATTGGTTTTTTACATGATTAAGGTTTCCATGAACGAGAAATACAGCCTCTGAAAATTTTGCAGAAGGTAAGAGCAGAATCATGCTTCCTTTTCTGAATGACAGCGGCTTTTTAAAACATAACCTCTGCTACGTAATTATAATGAGCTTCTGGAAACGAAACCACATAACTCTCCTTACCTGTTCAATAGAAGTTTTAAATTCTGTGGATCAACATCAACTCTGGAACAAAATTAAAAGACAGAAATATGTCTTTCCAAAGAAACAGTCTAGACACATTGGTAGGGAAAACACTGGATGAGGAGTACTAGTTAATACAGTCTGTACCTCTTTTTCTAAGCAATTCTTAATCAAGGTAAGCAATGTGCACTCTTAAATGAGACTTAGTACCCAGAAATACCTAAAGTAATAAAAAGCAGTAGTGGCATTGAAATCAAAATAATAGAATCATTTTGCTCTCCTGGTCATACCTCATTAACCCATTCATTCATAGATGAAAAAACAAATAATTAAACTCAGGTCACCCACTTCTCAGAAGTAGATAAGAAAACCTGAAAATTTATTACTTTACATTTTAAATTTATGACCAGTAATGTGTCATGTTTCTCTAAGAACATTTGTTTATAAATTAGCCTGAAAATGTCAGGAATTACTTAGCAGGAAATAACAGAAGAAATGGACAATGGACAAAGAGATGCAAAATAACTGCATGGTAGTAAGAGAATGTAAAGAAGTATAAGGCTCTTGCAATTTTAATGTATATAAAAATGTATATGAATAGTAATATTTGTGAACAAAACAATTAAATGGTCAATGACATAATCTGTCAAAAAATTGGAGAATTTCCAACAGCATGTTTAATTAAAGAGTTTAAGAATCACAGCTTTAAGGGTTCTATTTCCTGGTAAAATAATTTTCCTCATCTGAAGTTCTAGTCTTGTTCAGAAGACCATGCAGATAAAAAAGATTCACAACTTTCCCTCTGGGTACCTTGAACCATTTGCCAAATGGCTTTTTTGGCTGCCCAATAAAATATGAAATAAATTACTTGGTATCAAGTAATATAAAAAGGGTTTTTTTTTTCCTGTTCTCATTAATAAGATTCTTCATAATGCTTTTCTTAAGGAGGACCCTGTAGAGGCCAACACAGTCAGTTATATGATTGTATTTAAAAGGGAATTTATCAGAAACTCTTATCAAGTAAGAAGTTAATGTAAAATCTAATCTCCTTTGTGTCCCCCCATCCCTGCCCCCAGTGTCTATGTCTGTTCCTACTTCCACTCCCCAGCCACCCAGTCATATATTTCACTACACGCTCCTCTGCCCTGCAGAACCTGGTGAACTTGTTCTGACAGAGGATTTAGAAGCAGGATGCGTTGGGTTGTGAACTACTTCCTGTACACTTGCTATGGGTTGAGTAAATCCTCACCCTCTTCAAAATCCTTGCCTTCCAATAAATCACGGTGCTCCCTTTTGCCAGTTTTAGAGACTTTGGGGAGATAAAGGACCATGGAAAAGACATTTGGATGGAGCAAGGGAGGCTTTAGGTGAGAAGGGATCTGACAGCTTCCCTCCTAAGCAAATATTATCACTGTGCGCTTCAGCTTGTGAAAGTACAAAATGTTAAATCTGTCACTTTGCATTGACTCAGAGAAAGATACAAATAATCCACAAAGATATAGTGGATAACATGTCAGTTTTAAAAAGACCAATGAATTGTTCGACAAACATTTGCTTCACAGCTGTTCTTAGAAATAAATTCAATGAAAAGCACTATTTTAATGCTGACCATCTTCCAAACTTGGTCAATTCTGTTCTGAAACGTGGCCAATATTTTGTACTTTTGGACTGTCCAGGACTATCACATTTTTAGTTAAATAAATACAGAATAGTTATTTGGTAGAGAGTACATATATTTCTATTTATTAGAAAAGTGCCTTTGTTTTATCTGTCTACTTCACAAAAATTTCTGAAACTGAAATCATTACTATCCTTTCTTCCATAGTTCAGACGCTTTTCCAGTAATTAATATTGTAATAGTAATTTCACTCCCATATTAACCAGAGTTTGCACTATGACTGCTTTTTATTTTATATGGAATATAATATTTTTCTCTTTGTACATAGCCACCACCATTTTTTTCCCTAGATAAAAAATAAGAAGTTGAGTCTCTCCCTTCCCATGATGGTCTAATGTGCCAAGTGCAACTTGTTTCTGATTTTTTCCAATTTTATATTCTTCTGTGATAGTCATCGTTCCATGTCTCTTTAGCTTGAAAAATCAGTTAAGCACTCCAAGGTTTGGTGCTGGAGCCCAACGGAAAAAAAAATTATTCCAGCTTCTCACAGCTCAGAAGAGGTTGCTAAGAGGATATACAGTTGTTTAACTATGCAAGGTCAAACCTTTATCATTTTTTCCTAAGTTGGATTTTTTTCTGTCAGTGATCATATTTTTTGTTACAACACGTATCAGGTAAAAATGACTTTCATTACTCTTTGTCAAGCTTCAGATGATAAAAAAGAAAAAATGAAAGAAAAAGGGCCAGACAAAAATTAAAAATTTCTATGAGTTACAAATGGACGAGCTAAAAAATTAAACTAGGCAAGAATGGAATTTATCTCTACATTTCTACTCGAAACAACAGGAAGAATACTGCAAAAACATTTGAATGCTTTTTCCTTTTGGCATCTAGTCTGCCCAAAAGGGAATAAAGCTACTTGCTGCAATGGCAACCTCTTCCTAAAATTGGTGTTTTAATGGAGGAATAGCAGCTAGGTGTTCCATCTTCCAAGCTCAATTCAGCCTTGCAATAAGCAGCTAGACTCTGTGTCAGAAGGCAGGACCCTAGAAATCCAATTCTTCCAAAAACTTGCCATCCATACTTAATCTGGGAAAATTAATATATCAGTGAATTTCAGGGAGTCTCTCTTTGACCAATTATAATTATCATTATCTCAGTTACGTCATTTTTTGTCATTATACACCTATTCTTTTCCTGCCTTTTTTGTTTTGTTTTTGTTTTTGTTTTTGTTTTGTTGTTGTTGTTGTTTTGTTTGGTTTTGTTTTTTGCTTTGTTCTACTCTGCTGTTCCTATTTGCTTTTTGTTTCCTTCAATTTTTTTTTTTCCAGAGTAGTGCCTTGGTTTAGGAATGGTATTCTCCAATCTAGTGCTACTACTGAACCCAGGTACCACTTGCTCACTCCCCTGCATTCCCTTTCCCTTTCCTTGACATGTGTTGGAGAGAAGAACTGGAGGTACAAAAAGCTGAGATAAGAAAAATTTACTGGAAGCAACAATGAGACAAGAAAACAACACTAACAGCAACAGTAGTAATGGCAGAGGGTACAAGAAAAGAGGCAACAAGTCACAAAGGAACAGCTCCCCCACACTTACATGACCCAGAAGGAGCTCCTTCTCCTCAAAGACACTCCCTTTCCCCCACCCCAGCAATGGCATGAGGTGGTATAGAACAAGCACCTGGTCCTGGACATGCCCCGTCCTGCTGCTGTAGAAATTAACCCCATCCTGGCTGGAACCAGGACAAAGAGCCTTCCTCTCGCTCTGTTATTTCCTATGATTAATAACTATAATCTATTTGCTTCCCTCTCGAAGGTGGAAACACAAGTCTGAGACCTCACTAACCACAACCATGCACTCTTAATTTACATCTCATCTTTTTTCCAAAATCGTAGCATGAATTTTGATGGACACAAGTCTCTATAGAAATAACTGTATTTGCTATTAAAAAATGTCCCTTATATAATAAGCAAGAGTATTTATGGCTACTATTTTCCTCTTCTGCTATTTGTGCTATTAGATTTCACTAGTATCCTATTGTTCTGGAAAAATAGCGCTTTTTTCCTTTTTTTTTTTTTAAACAGCATCTTACTGCATGATAATATTAAATTGTTACATTATTTACCACTATAATTTTTTGAATTTAACTGTAATTTGTTGATAGGACATGAATAGTCTTATCTCTAGCACTGCAGTATTTCAGTCACTTGTCAAGAAATAAGAAATTTTACCTTTCCTTCTCTTTTTTTTTCCTCTCCTTTTCCCATTTTTGAGTATCCTCTGCATTCCTTGGATGATGTACCATTCCATCTTGCTAGTCATGCAGGAAACCATTTTCCTTTTTCTCAATTAGATTTCTACTTTCTTAATGAGCTAAATAAGCTAAAAAAAAGGCGTAGTACGTGGTTGGAATGTCTCAAAGTGAGAGAAAGAGAGAAGCAGCACCAACAAACTGTTAAAACCCTACCTAATACTTACTGAAATTGCAGTCTTAGTGTTTGGATTTCCATTTGCTGACAAGCTTATAAAAAGTAGTAACCTGAACTGCCTAAAGTGCCTTTTAGTATAATTTTGCCTGGAGTGGAAATATGAACTTCATCATATGGGAGTTTTTATTTTGCCAGATCCTCAGCACCTCAATCACTTGGATATTTTTCTTGTAAAACCATCTGTAAATTAATCTGGAAATTTTTCATACAAGTGTATGAAAATAAGCAGGGGTCATTCAAAGAAAAACTTTTGAAACATTCCTCCTACCAAAAATGTAAGAGAAATGTATCAGGTAGGCTCATGCCAACACACTGAAGCAGATTCTTTCACAAGTTCATAAACTGTAAATTACACATCTCTCCATTTGCTCTTCCAGTGCCAATTACTGTAGTGTGATGACTACTGCAAATCTGATAAGCGTCCAATAGTGACATTCATGAGAGCTGGTTGTTGTAGCTGTCAGACCTAACCTGTATTTCATTTCACTTTGGAGTAGGGGAAGTGCTAGGGCAAGGTCCTGCAACAATTTGTTTAAATCTTACGAAGTCTTACATAGTATACCCAATATTATTTGTGCCTTGTCACAATGCCATCTGTTTGCCTTCCTTTTTTTTCTTTCTCTTTTTTTTCCCTGGCTTACCAAGATCTTTGCATGGATGCTACTATTGCATAGGAGTGTTTACAGCAATTTGATAGGGAGACTAAAAATTCTGAGGTTGTAGGATGTCAGGGAAGATGTGAAATTCACAGCACCTCATCTAATTTCTGTATAAATTCAAAACCTATTGAAACAAAAAAACCAAACCAAACAAAACCCACAAACAAACAAACAAACAAACAAACAACCCCCAAAACCACAAATACACACACACACAAAAAAAACAACAAAAAAGAGAAAAACCATTTCCATCTACAGCTGGATACTATTAGCAGTACTCCTTGTAAAGAATGTGTGAATTCCCAGAATGCCTTTTAAAGTGGAAAGCAGAGAGGCACAGCCTACTTACCTTCCTTTTACCCAGTTGTGGTTGTAGGGTGTGAGACACTTAATCATATTTCTTAACAGTATCTCCCATATTGCCCAGGCAATTTAACTCCTCTAGCTGGAATAGAAACTATTCAAAAAGGTGCCCTTTAAAAATTGATTTTTAAACTTTGTAGGAAGAGTTTACGAGACAAACAAGAAGTTGTATTAATAAGAGAATGCAGATGATAACCAGTGGACAATGAGAACTGCATAACCACTGAATGAACTGATCACTATAGAAAATGAGAGATGTCATATAGTCTTCAGTCAATGCCAGTTGCCAAGTGCTTTTGTAACACATCTGTGCACTGAAGGGTCCCTTCTGTATCCTAGTTTATCAGAAAGTTATAGATAAATATTTAATCACTTGATTAGTAAGATAAGACTGCTCAGATAGGGGGTCTAGCAACTTTCAGAGCTGATGCAGAGTAAATGATAGAAGCAAGTGTGTGTGGTTGTGTGTCTGTGTAGGTGTGAGTGGAAAAAACACAATCTCTTCTCAGGAGGAAGTTGTTGGATTGACCTAGTGGAGAAATACCCTAATTCAACATGAATACCACCCACAGCCCACAACATTTAGTAGCAGACAGCAGAAAATGACACAATGACACTGTACACTGTGAAAAACCTCACTTTTATACGGCAATGCCTTTGAAATGCATTGTGTTTCATTATCAACGTCTGCTTGGAAAGCAGAGTATCTAGGTGCAGCCCAATATTGGGACATGCGTGTCTGTGTTAGTAATCTTATTGCTTCATTCTATTTGGGTTACTTCACCATTGCTACAGTTAAGTGATGTGTACAGTTTCCTCCTCATCTTCTTCCCCCAGATTAATACTGCTCATATAGTTAGTCTTGGGCTGAAAGGGTATGTTAGAATGTTTACTGCAATACCAAGTACTTATGTTCCCTACATCTGTCACCCCTCGTAATATTGTTTGCTTCTCTGTAGCTCACTGCTTCCTTCCCTATTTTCTTTATACTATAATATCCCACCAAGTGAATTCAAGCATCTGTCTGGGGTATGCACTCTTCTGTTCATTCTGTGGCTGTCTGATGTAGCTTTAGTTCTCATATTTGTGAAGACTGTATCACTGAGTAAAACAGTGGGTAGATTTTTCCTTTTTGCTAATCTTTTTAGTATCAGTGATGCCAATCAAGTGCATGGATGTCTGTGGAAGAACAATTTGACTCAATCCCTTTGACTTTTGCTGTTAACAGCCATTCTTTATTTCAGACATAATGATTAAATGAAGTGATTGCACAGATCACACCAAAAATTAAAAAATAATGATTAGCTGGTGCCACAACTCACAAAAGAATTAATCGACAACATTGAATTTCACATCTGTACTTTGCAATACATGGAAGAACACACTGAAGTGGATAAAAGACATAGAAAAAGAATAAAATGCATGTTAGCTGTGTTTCAGCTGGTTAAGAATATTGCTCGTAGTAAAAAGCTTTGAGATCAAATAATGAATTTGCTCATTTTAAAGATCAAATAAAAAGCATAAATGCAGTAACACTAATTTAGCACTATCTGCTTTCGAAAACCTGCCTAGTCAGCTGTTTTATTTTAACTGAAGCTCTAATTTGAGATTTTGGTCTTCTAAGTGTTTCTACAATATCCATAGTTTTTTATCTGGTTAAAAAAAATTAGAAGCTATGCTAGCTATGCAATCCCCAATAAAATGTCTTTCCCCCTGCCTTCAATCTCCATGCCGTGTTGTGTTTCAGTATTCATCTTCTTCTTGTCATTATCCTGGGATTATCTTTTATGAACACAAAACTTGCTAAGCTCAGTGAAGTCACATGGGTATTGCACAGAAAATGGTCAGATATTTTGCTTTTAAGTTCCTCTTCTCCAAATCTCTTCTCAGAGAGTGATTCCAAAAGAAATCCAACATTTTACCGGTATCTTTATTTATGTCTGTGACAGAGGGACTATCTTCTGTTTTGAATATATCTCACTGAGTAGCAAATAGGAATTTAGATCTAAGCTCTAAAATAGAAATGTAAGAGAGTTGAGCTGACAAAAGACTTCAATTTTTGCAGAACTTCCAACTGTTTATCTTTTCTTGGATGACCTCTGGATTGGTGCCATCACTGATATCATTTAAGTTGAAAACCATGGACTATTGTCCCTTAAATTGTTGTTACTACACTAGACAGATGTTGAAAAGTCACTTTATGCCTTAAAAAACAGAGTAGGGAAAATACCCCAAGAATTTCCTTTTTGAAAATGTTATATACTGATATATATCAGCTCAATATCCAGCAGATTAATTCCACCATTGCATTGTAGCAAGAAAACTAAGAAACACCCCAAAGCTATGTCCCACATTTCAGTTTACTGTTTCTACCAAAATCCTACTAACTTTGCATATGAGAGTTCATAATCTCCTATGAGGACTGGGAGTCCACACACGAATGAAGAATAATGTGATTGAAAATAATATATGGAATAGATATTTGCATATACTGAAATAGAATAAGCAAAAGCAATCCCCATGAGAGAGCAGAAAGATCAGAAAAAAGTTTTTCTGGAGTGTTGATACACCTTTAAAAGAAAATTATTTACAATATACTTTTCTACTGGATGCATTTCTTTTCATAAATTTAAATCATATTTATCATCCTACAGTTAGGATCACTGATTTTAGTATTTTCCAGTAACCAAAGTCACTTTGGGCATCTTTAAGAGTCAAGATCATCATCATCCAAAATGCGTATACTTCTCTGCACACGTCAGAAATTTTGCTGTTTCAGTCTTTGTCTGATTCCAGTACAGCAAATGCTACTCTTCATTGTTTTACAGGTAGAAAAATAACATTAAAAAATCAGTTAAGTGTAACATGACTTAAGAATATTTTTAGACTTCCTCTGGTGCTCTGATACTGTAGGTTTTATTACAATACTATTAATGGGATCGATAGCTGTATCTAATGACAACAATGGCTACATCAAATCAAACCATGTGTGAGACCAAAAATGTACTAATCTTGCTTCTTGGTTGATACATTCCAGGATATTTAAAGGTTCTGAATTCATGCTGCTTCTCAGAACTGTGACAACATTAGTGCTTTGAATTCAATACATTTTTTTAAAAAAATCCTTTTAAAGAAGTGTGTAGACTTCCATACTAAAAATAAAGCAAACAAATTATGGACTATCAAATGAAAATCAAGTCTAAATTTGTTTCAATATTTAGTTACATTAACTCTTAAAATGATGAATTGTTAAAACTTTACATGTAAGAAGATTCATAGCTTTCATGTTCATTAGCACTACTGACAAATCACAACTTATTTACTGGACGATTCTACTTGTGTAACCTGCAGCTGGCTAAATTTTTTACTTAACATTTATATTAGCTTTGTACTCTTTTCCTCTACAAATGCTAACCGTTTATATCTCCCTACAATGTAGAATTTAAGTGAAAATAAAAGTGTGGAAACTACCAGTAAGTAAAATTTGCATTAAATTTCCTGTTTCTGAAGAAGTTTAAACTTTATGCAAGTTCTAGGAATAGTACTCTGATGCAATACTTTGGATTGTATACAGTTGGTTACTTCTTTCCTTTATACTTGTTTTATGCAGGTAGAGCTATTCCAAATACTTTCTGTATTATCACATAAAGGGGTTTTAAAGACAAAAAAGACAAAGAATGAACACTGAAGGAGATGGAAGCAATGCATTTAATTTTTTTTTTAAAGAAGCTTTCCTAATTTCCACCTATGAACATGGGTGCAGCAGACTTCCCTTGTGGTTGACTGTTCTTGTTAGTCAACTTGCAGCAGAGTCCATCCACCTTCTTTCAATCAGAAAAAGTTGCCAATATAGTTCATACAAAGCAATATATTTTCATGGTTTCAAATTACTTTGAGGAGTCTTGCAGACTAAACTGGACTTTCAGCTCTTTCTGTGGTATCTTTGAGCCACTACTTGCTCAGTTGCTGTCTACTGTTTCCGCTCCTTCATCGCCTTTCTTGGGCAAAGACACTCGCTCTTCAAGAGAACAGGGAAAAAAACCTCTCATATTTATCTGTTCAGTAAGAAAGGACAGAATATATTTCTGGATGAGGGCTTTACAAAGGGATGTAATCAATTTTTCTCAGTTCAGCCCTCAAATTTCACAAATGCAGAAAAAGGACAGTAATGCCACTTGTATGCAGGCTTATATTTATCAAGTTCCGTGTGGATTCCACACACTGTTTACAGAAATTTGATTTATAGTTTATATGCAAACAGTTTGATTACTGACACAGCCAAGTCTTATCTTCTGCTATTGCAGTGTAAGCATATACAGGTTTTTTTTAGTGTGGAAAAAAGATACCTTAACTTCTTGTGGATGAGACAAGCAGAAGATAAAGACTGCCACCTATTGTTCTGAAATAAAGCACATTTTCTGCATACAGCAAGAGAACATCCTTGAGCTCAGTGCTCCAGCCATCTCTATCACTTTCCCAATACAAAGATTTTGGTTCCCCTAACATATAGCCTTTTATCTAAGTGGAATGCATTTTAGGTCTATGCCTAATTTATAAATTGAAAGACTTTTCCACATTTCAGTGAATGGCATGAATAAACCAAATTCACAGGAAGTATAAAGTACTTGGGTGAAGTATTCAGTTACAAGAAGTATTTGCTTTCTTTTCAAGTAAACTTATGTACATGAATTCTGTTATTTTTTTACAGTGGAGGCAAGAAAAAATTCTGTGTTCTTTATCCTTGTCTGAATATTCATCTTCACCTTGTCATTATCATGTAAAACTACAGAAGCCTATTAAAGTCACATGGATACTGCAGAATAAATGGACAGATACTGTGAAAATTTTTATCTAGAACACTATTAAATATAGATCAGAAAAAAGTGTACTTAAAAGAAGACAAGTTCATTGGCACAGAGAAGAGACATGGTGACCCGAATATGTATTGTTAATTTTTTATCCCTTTCACACTACAGTACAATTAAGACTCTTGACCATCTGTCCCATACTACTGCAAATCAGAACTACATTTTTCTTAAGTCCAGCAGCAAGAACACGACCAAAGAAAAATCTAGTGTCACCAAATAATGAACATTTAACGGCTCAGCTGATCAGGCTGGGAGGCCAGAAACTGGGCCTCAGAGACTTGGCGCCTATGTAGACTTGAAATGCACTATTGTAGCAGAGACAATATGGAATATCCTCTCTTATTTTATCCTAACATTTTTTGAAAAAAAAAGCTGTCAGCTGAAAGAAACACTATTTCTAATGAAAGCCATTAATGTTAAATACAATAAGGTTCTATCTATGTTTAAAATAAAATATCAAGAGTAAATGTAATAAAAATAAATACTTAATGTGAATTCTCAACTTGGAAATTCTATTTATGATTATCTAGTCTGGCCTTTGTAAGAGGTGCATAGATACTGTGGGAATTTCTACATGAAGCCAAAATGTTCTGAGACAGAGCATTCAAGATACTTTTCATCTGGATAGAATGACATTATTGGAAGAAGGATACCTACCAACTATATCTGTGGGTAAACTTATTCCCTATTTGTCCTGCTAATGTTTTTACTGTTCATCACTCCCAGTTAAAATGTGCTTAATTTCATCTTCATGTCACGGAAATGTTTAACTGCTACAGAGTTCCCAGAATGAACTCTGAATGAACGAATTTTCAGAATGTTACAAGTTAGAAGCTTGCATATTGCTGTCAATATTTTAAAAATATGATGAAAAAGATGCAAAACTGACAGAAGCTATATAGGTAAATAAAAAAAAATAGTTGTTTCTTGTTATGTAACACTACAAAACTGCATACTCTTAATGAAACATACAGGCCTACAGAAATTCAGTCACTACTGAGAAGAAAGATTGTGCTAATGTCTTCATAAATAATTTGATGAGTGAAGGTATGGGTGTTAATGTCTTTGAAACGGGCCTTAATGTCTCTACTAACTTTGCAACAGGTTGCTGCAGAGCCCAGACAAGGGTCTGCACTTCTGAACATTGGGGTAAAATAACAGGTTGCAGGGGAGAACACATGGCAGGTAGTGTGGGGGGAAATACGTGGTAGGGAGTTCAGGAAGGCTGTGCCTTCCTAGTACCTCAGCAATGGGGAAAGGAAGAGGGCAACACTTGGCTAGCTTAGGCTAAAAGGCGGCTGTGCTCTCTGAAACCCTGGGAGAGCAAACTCCACGGACTCGTGCCACAGAGGACTCTCTCCCTTTATTCAAATAAAGTTGAAGGACTCCTCTGTCTCCTTTTTAGATTTAAAACTCTGGTATTTGTGGATTTTCCTGACACTTTTATATTTAAACAGCCAGCACTCACACTGTGATTTATAACTCAATACAGCTTATCAGAAGCTGCAGCAATCTATAGTCTAGACAGTTGTATCAGGAACAGGGGAAAATTTGTCTCACTGGCATCAGTTCTCTGCTTTGGGCCAGCAGGACTGGTATTTGCTGCCATCTCATGTGTTTCAGGAGGTACTGCAGTGGAATTCTAGAAGCAAGCATTTCGTACATCTAAAATAACTTTAGATAGCTATGTGACTGCAATGTTAAGCAAATACATTACTTAAAATCCTGAAACAACTTTTTAGGGTTACTACTAGATGATACGGAAATGACATATATTTAAAACCACAATGAAATATTCTGCTTCACTTTGGCTGAAAGAGCATGCTGTGACCAGTTTTCAACTCTCAGCGTATGAAAGACATTGACATAATTCCAGACTTCCAGCAGAAGGTCACAAAATTATCAGGGACTGGAGGACATCAGTAGCAACTGCGGGAGCTAGGTTTGTTCAGCTGTAAGAAGATGAGGCATCAGGGTAACCTTATTTC
This sequence comes from Argya squamiceps, assembly GCA_037834095.1. Lineage (NCBI taxonomy): Eukaryota > Metazoa > Chordata > Aves > Passeriformes > Leiothrichidae > Argya > Argya squamiceps. The sequence continues at coordinate 46,504,589 of JBBMKD010000115.1, read as the reverse complement.
TGCCCACCATTATCCAGTGGGAAGGCATAAAAGAGATGGAGCCTCGTTGGAAAAACACAGTGATCAGACAAGACAAACATATTTATTGCAATACAGGAAATTCAGGGTATATTAAGGGAAAAAATTTCACCATGAGTGGTACCACACTGAAACAGGGACCCAGAGGTGTCATGGAAGACAAATTTGTAACTCAAACAGATGTCAACTCCTCAAAGCAGGAATGGTTCCTGACCACTGTGAAAGAGAAAATACACTGTCACACAGAAGAAAGGCTATTTTTTTTTGTTCAGAGATTTGTGCTGCCTAGATATTGCACAACCAACTTAAAACACAGGTAAGGAAACTTACAGGTTTTCCTTTTCTCTTAGAGGTTGTTGTCATGGAACCAGGGTTTTTGTTGCTAGTCAACACTAACCTAAAGATATAGCCCAAAATACGAAAGGCAGGAAGAAAGTACATAAAAGCTTACTTAAACCTCAGTAATTAAAAGGTTTTTCCTGCCAGGTAGAACATGCCAGCAAATTCACAGGTGCTCTGAGGTGTACCCATGAACTGGAAGCACTGCGCCAGAGCAGCTTAATAAAGCCAAAATGTTGATTTATTGACCACACATTGCTACACAACCATTCTGAAAAATGGCCCTGTTCTTATTTCCATCTATCAAAACAGAAGTTCTTAGCTACTAGCTTTGAAAAATGATCGCAAGGCATAGTTTTCCATAGCCACAGCACTATGAGGATTAATGCTCTCAGTCTACCCATGTGCACCCTTAGTTCATAGCTTGGGACTGCTTGAGCCAGTGGCTGTGGGAGGTACACGCTTTGGCAATACTGTAACACACTCCAGGGCACTTCTTGGCATCACAGAGAGTTGTAACCTGAAAGAAGGAAGGGTGAGGAGAGTGTTGACTGAATACTTCCAAGAGTTACTGCTATACTTTCTCTCCAACAAGTACTCTGCATAAGACTGAGATCCCATTTGAAAACAATGTCATCAATCTTTTCTGCTTCATAGTGAATTAGCAAGCAGGGAACAAACAATGAGGAAGTGCCTTCAGCTGCACTGTTTTCCTGCAAGCATTAAACAAATATTTTATTAACCCCACCAAAGGTTTGAGGAAAAAGGCAAACAACTCCCTCTGTTTCTTCTACTCATATTCAGTGAAACAAAATTTGTTTCCATAAGCAGAAGAGGATGATTCATTTTAGACACTGCTAGACATAGTAGTACCATACAGAGCTACTCAGAGATACAGATGCACAAATTTTCTTAATCTATAATACTGTGTCTAAATGATAAAACAACACAAGTGTCTCTGAGCCCAGCAAACTTACAGCATCAGGAATGCTCTCCCCCACAAAAAACAGCTCCAAAACTTCTCTATTTTCAGGCTTCTTTAGCACTGAAAAAAGTCTTTGACTCTCAAAGATGAATATAACCATCAGATATAACTTCTTTTAATGTAATAGGTATACTTGAAGGACTAAAGAGTTCTTGTCCTTCCGTCATATTCTGGTTGTTTTTCACTACTTTCTAGACACAGCAACCAGAAGCAAAATAAAAGATTAACATAGATTACTGACGAACAAGGAAAGTCAAAGCATATCACACAGTGATTCAACCACAGACTTAATCATTTTAGCAGCAATCTGAACAGACAAAATTATACTCTACCACGGCACTTCAGAAAGGAAAGACACCGCATTAAACACTGTGGGCCTTTGTCATGAAAAGCAACATTAAACTTTTGCAAACAAAATCATATTTGTACAGCAGTACTGATTGATACGGGACACTCTGGCATACAGATTAATTAGGATAACCATGTCGACCTCACAGCTTGCTCTGACAGATCCACTACCTATGGACCTGATAGGTCCTGCCATTCTGAGGTCGCAGCAGGAGCAACTGTAGAGGGATTTCTTCACAGGTTATTATTGGAATCGGCTGCCGAGGAAGGTGATGGGGTCACCGCCCCGGGGGATGCTTAGAGAAAACACTCAGTGCCATGCTCTAGCTGACTTGGTGGTGTTCGGTCCTACGCTGGACTCGATGGGCTCCAAATGACTTATAAAAAATATGGATATTGAGCTAATATCGATATCCAACTATGACGGACAAAGACTCTCTAACAGTTTAAAGTTAGAAAGTGTATGTTTATTACGACG
>JBBMKD010000115.1:46487229-46501694 GCA_037834095.1 Argya squamiceps | reverse complement strand
GGAGCGGCCGAAGGGCCGCCGGGCAGCCCCCGCAGGCTTGAGCGGCGACGCGGTAGCCCCCACGCCGGGAGGGGATGGGTGCGGAGGCTCCGCGCCGCGGACGAGAGGGTGGTGGCTGGGACCGAGCTGCGGAAGCGAAATTGACAGGAGCCGGAAAAGTGGGTCTCGCGTTCCTCCTGCCCGCGGCCGGCAGTTCTGGGTTGCGGCTGCCGGTGGGAGCTCTCCGGGAGGTCGGGCGGGTTCTCCGCCTGTTCCAAGTGCGTGGACGGAGTGAAAAAGAGCTTTACCTTTCTCCGTGTCTGTCAGGGGTTTGATGAAATTGTTGTGGGCTTTCCAGACATTCTCTTGTTGGTGCAGCTCGCTTGTTCCTGCATGTAGGTAGCTAAGACTTCAGAGTTGTGTGCTGGGCGAAGTACTGAGTTAAGCGCCTGTTCCGTACCTGTTCCTGGTTGTGAAACGCTTTCGAAGCTGGTTTTGGGATCAGGTCTCTATGCCATGGTGGCAGTGTTCTCTTAATGAGGTTGCTTTCCACTGAATTTGATTTTAGCTGGGAAAGTGGAGCGGAAAATGTGTGCAAAATATTTTATCTCGTAGGTTAACTACTTTAGGAAAAACGCTCGTGTGTCCGTGTGTTTTTTAAAACAATTATACTGGCTCAGAGAATAACCGCATTGGTTTCTTACTTTTTAAAGTGCAGATTTATGATTTTTTGCTGAGAATTACCAACTATAGGAACTGAAGTTATCATTTAGTGGCTACCAAACCAGCACTTTTTAAGTGGAATCACTTTTTCTGCAAGAAAGGAACTTAGTGGCACCTAAGTGGGATTCTTTTATGTCTATGGTATAAAATTTGACTTGGGCTTTACCTTTATTTTTCCTTATACTGCCATAAATAGCTGATGGCATTGCTTCAGAGAAGTATTTTCCAAACACAAAAAAATGGAGGACACAAGCATGATTTCTGTTTCAGTAGTTGAAATGGGAGTAAACTGAACTACTGACCCTCGTGCTAGTTTTTTCTCACCTTAGGTTTGGGGGAATGCTGTTGATGCTAGCAGTTTCCTATCTAGGGAGTGACCCAGGAAACTATATGTATCACCCAGATATGTGGACATGGTTAAACAGATGTTGGATCAGAGTTGGAATAATGTGTATGAGAGAGAAAAGGTTTTGTTTGTTTGTTTGTTTTTAAAAGGAATCTGATTTGGTCTCTGGTGTTTTAATTTATTAATTTTTTAATGGAAAATATGATAAAAAAGGAAAAAAATTCAAATCCTGTGAGTTTTACTCTTTAATTATTGCTGAGTATTGCATGCAGTATTTTTTATCTCTTGAGCTAATTTCTAAACAAATCAAATGAATAGTTCTGCACTAAATCTGAGTGCACAATCAGTATTGCATTCAAATAATAAACTTATGTTGTCAACTGCTCATTATTAGAATATTCCTAAGGTCATATTAGCAAACAGTAATTATTAAAAAATACAATTTTATACTTAACTATTACAAAATATTGGGTTGAGTAGATTATTGATTAAGGACTTTGAGTTTAAGGAACTCTTAGTTGGACTGATTCTTAGTTCTGCAAGTAATTCACTTTGATATTTATTTTTTTCTTATTTTGGTGAGATATGTTTTGTTGACATTGTGCTAAACAGAATGTGAACAGGATTGTGGTGCTGTTAAAGGTGGTGTTTTCATCTTACTACCTCTAATGTAAATTGAAAGACCCTCACCCTAACAACTATTGAAACATGCATTTAGTACATATGGAACTTCAAAAGGAAGATGTATTACTATAATTCTGTCAATGTAAGGTATTTGCAAGATATCTGAATGATCACAGGAATGGTTCAAAAAGTGATATTCTGAAATGTTAAGATTTTAGTACTTCTGTAGTAAAAAATCTCCACAGTCACTTGATAGTTTCATAATTCATATCTCAAAATCATCCAGTGATATGGTGAATTCTTCTTTTGATTTTTGTTTAGAATCATGCAAGATAGGGTATTTTGAAGACAAACAATATTTTTTTACTTGGAAGATAGTAATTCTTGTGTGATCAAATCACATAATGAAGGTGTTAATAAGAATTTGCTGGTCCAAAGTCCCAATATCTGTTATAAATAAACTTGAATTGTAGTTTTGTTGTATGAAGACTTACAGTTTACTCCAGGTTTTGTAGGTGGCATTGTATGTCATAATTAATTCTGCTGTATGCTTGCCCTTTCCTCCAACTTCATTTCACCTGTTTAAAATTGTGGAATTACAGGTAGTGGTTGAATTATTGTCTTTGTGTGAGTAGTTGCACTACTGAGTTATGCAAATACTGGTTTTTGTCTGTAATTCTGTTTATGCTCAACATCTGTGGGGCAGGATATTTGGGACAATATACGTGGGACACTAAAGACAGTATACCCTGAAAACTGAGGACAATCTATATAATCATGATAATCTATTCAAACAAAGATTAGAAAATATGTCAAGATTTTAAATTTAAGGCATTAAAGTTGCCAGAGTTAAAGTTCAAAACGCATCTCTTAGTGTAAACTGAATACTGAAAAAAATTCAGTGTCTAATCAGTTTCATTGACAGATGCTGATATTACAGGGAACTTTCATAAACAAAATATGCTCCAGTTCTTTTGTGACATTTCTGCCAGTAAAATGAAGAGTCATTCAGTTGGATTGTTGGGATTTAGCTCCACCTGTGATATTTTGCTGGATTTTGTGTAATAAAATTAGAAGACTAGTTATTAGCAGGTAGCTTGTCTCTAAGAAGACATAGATAAATACTTACGTTTATGGTTTATGACAGACATTACTGTGCTGAGTCAGATTTTCCTTCACTTTCACAGTTTGTTTCTTTGATAAATAAGGTATGTAAGTTGCCAAATTGCTAAATGAGCCTATGGCTTTGGAGCTGCATAAATTGTTTATAATCATAAACTGTTTTGAAAAACAGTAATTTCCATTTAAAATTAAATTGGTGAAAAGTGTAGAAATATGTAAACTAAGCTACAAATAAAGACACAGAAGCAGAAAAGTGGGAGAAACTCGAAGTTTTAGAAATCAAACTCTTCAGATCTGGGTTTGACTGGATGGAAGTATTTGGAGTATTTGATTTAAATAAATCATGATAAATATTTCAAGACTGAGATAAATAAAATATTTTAAACTTGGAAAAATAATTAATAATAGAGAAAAAACGTTTTCTTAACTGATTTGTTGCCTTCAAAGTTGTAGTATGGCTTATACTTACATGGAGTTAGTGAAATCTCTAATCTCACAGTATTTTTCTGTTGCCCCTGTGAAAATTGCCTTTGCATTTATTGTGATGCAGATCTGTGCAGAGTCATAAAATATCCTGAGTTGGAAGGGACACACAAGGACCCCTGAGTTCATCTCCTGTTTCTGCACAGGACCACCCCAAAAATCACACCATGTATCTGGGAGCACTGTCCAAACGCATCTCAAACTCTTCCAGGCTTGGTGCTGCGACCACTTCCCTGGGGAATCCATTCCAGTGCCCAACCACCCTCTGGGTGAAGAACCTTTTCCTGGTGTCAAACCTAAACCTCCCCTGACACAACTTCAGACCATTTCCTCTGGTCCTGTCACTGTCACCAGAGGGAGGAGATCAGTGCCTGCCCCTGCTCTTCCCCTCATGGGGAAATTGTAACTGCAGTGAGGTCTCCCCTCAGTCTCCTCCAGATTGAACAGACCGAGTGGCCTTAGGTGCTCTTCATATGGCTTCCCCTCAAGGCCCTGTTGGGTTGAGCTTGCTCCTTTTGTCTGATATAATACTGTGTGTTAGAGCCATGTAGTTCCCAGATACCCTTCCATGAGCTCGTTAGGTGGGCTGCCACTGATGGGAAATGGTATGTCATTTCAGGAGCCTGGGATCCCTTTGGAGTGAGGAGCTTTTGGTCATGCAAGCTGCTCACGTGTGTGGTTTGCTTTAGTGTGCATGCCTTTAGTCATAACAACAGAAAGGCATGACATTCCTGTCTATGGCCTGGCCACAGGGCATTGGGCCCATGGTAAATTAGGCTAAAATGTGAGGGCAGAGGAATTGCATAAAGTCGTATGAAATCCTTTATGAGAGTGAAAGTGCTCAAAGTGAAGGTGAGCTTTTTTACTGGTGCAGAAATGCAGTTTCTGGTGTTCCATGAATGAGTAGCTTTAAGAGAGACGAGTACATCTTTCTGTTTTTCAGGTTTTAGAGCCTCATTTATGTGTTTGGTGTTTTTTGTTTGTTCTTTTTCTTCCCCCTCATGCTGTCCTTGTTCAGCTTCTGATAAAGGATTTGCCATATAGTGGTTCCTTGGGAAAATTATTATCATGGTTACTGTAGTATATCCCTGAAAAAAAGATGTATGTTTTGATGTTAAGGACTTGTGAAGTCCAGTCTATAAGGATGTCTTTTGGGAGGGGACCTGTTAAAGGAGTTAATTAAATGCTATATAGGCAGAAATGACAGGCCTACCAAAACTGTGCTTTAAAAAGTGCTTAATTAGGAAGGAGTTCACATCTACCACCTGTGATTTCTATCTCCAGCAATATTATAGGCTGCATTAGCAATGAATATTTTTCTGAAATTTTAGGTAAGTCAGCTTTTTGAAAACTGAGAACTAGGCCAAACCACTGTCTGAACTCTGTGAGGGCTGCACCCAAGCTTGAAAATGTTACACCATCATGTGCGTTGATGGTTTACTTGCATCTTAAATAGTGCTTTCATATTGGATATTCTTTTTGCTTTAGTTCAGTGATTTACTGGAACTGTTGGAGATCCAGAAATAGGATGATCAGAAATATGGAATGGATTTTCTGTGGTTAAACTAGAAGTGTTCAGCTTAGGAGAGAGATAGACTGCATGAGACCGTGGTAATGACCTGTAAGTCCTGTATGGTCTGAAGGTAAATATGAGCAGTTTAGATAATTGTTCTCAGTATGCACATGAGCTATGAGGTGAAATTAAAATGTGAGCTATTCAACATACACAGAGGAAGATTTATCACTTAACATATTGTTGACTGTAGAGTGCTTCATCATGAAATGTTTTGGATATTAGAGAGGTCCAAAATCATGGGGAAAAAATCATCAAACTCTACAAAATGCAGTAATATCCTCTGTGTTTAAGGATTCCTTGGTATGTACATTGCTGAAGAATGGGATGGTACTCTGAAAATGTATATTATGAGCTACCCCAACACTTACTTATATCTAGATACCTGCTGTTAGCAATTGTGGAGATGTGGAGACTAGTTAGGTTCTTGGTAACTTGCTTTTGCCATTCATAGAGGCTGTTACATGCTGCTTCCAGTTAGGACTATGGATTTCATATCTGTGTTTTCATTAAAAAAAATGTAGAAACTCTTGAATCATGGGTTGCAGAAAAAAAAGAGAAAAATACTTTTTCTGTGTTTTTTTTTTCCTTGCCCTTTGTCCCAGATCACTTACTTCAAGGTGTTTTTCATGCTTTGAGCCTGGTGTGGGAGAAGAATGTCTGGGGAATTAATTCAGGTCATTTTTCAGTTCAAAATTTAGGGGCTCAAATTAAGCCAATTTATAGTTTTGAAACATTGTTGCTGTAAGGTAGTACCAGACACAGAAATGTAAACTTGAAATGAATATTGCAACTTGCTTAGAGCTTTGGGGTAAAATAGAGGTGTTTGCAGGATCTTCAGAATATGGTTATCTGCCCTGGTTAGATTAGATTCCTGGTTTCTTAAGTTTATATAATGTATTAAAATCTTCAATACTCCTAAGATTTATAAACCCGAGTCTTTCTGATGATGGTGTATATCTGAGGAATACATACCTAGCCATGAAATTTGGCCTCGTATCATAAATACAAAGCATTATGTTCCATATATTTTTTTCCGCTTTTAATACAATCAAATAACCTAAGTAACAGATCTGTAATTCCTGATAGGTTCTCTTCTGAAGCCAGGTACATAAAGTAGGCAGACATAATTGCCTGCACAATTACTGTTATTAAAGGAACAATTCAAACATAAGTATGCAAACTCCAATTACACAGAGAATTTAACTATTTACATGCTCAGTAACAGTTGAACATGCAAACTGCTTTTATGTTTCGAGTTACCTGAAAGTGCACTAATGCAGTATTTTGGGTTTTTGAATTTGCTTTGCTGAACAGTACCGGGAGTTGGATGGTACCTACCTACAGAATATGATAACAACTTTTTAAAAATTATGAATCTACCCACAGAGTTTTTACTTATAAGTAAAATTGCTGCTGAAACGATTTCGGATTATGGCATGATTTTCTACTACTTGTTTCCTTTCCAGGTTGTGCAGACCTGGTGGTACAAACATGGTTCTTTTACAAAACAGCCTCAAAAAAAAAAAAAGAAAGAAAGAAAAAAAGAGCTGGGGCTTCCTGTGCATGCCTTTCTCTGTACAAGTTTATTTTCTTGTTGTTATCTACTTAATAAAACTTCTCAGTATGTATTATTTGTCAAATGTTTGTTGTCCCATAGTTAGTGTGGGTGAAAATTTGCAAGAAAAGGAAAAAATATGTGTTTTAGTTAATTCATCTGTGAGGAGTGGTGACCTTCAGAGAGGTTATTTTTTTCCCCATCTTTCTTCCTACTTTTTCCTTTTGCTGGAGCTTGCTTTATGTAATTAAACATAATTAATTAATTATATTTAATTTGGATAGTGGAGTAGAGTTTGTGGACATTGCAATTTTATGTATTAGAACACACAGAATAAAATAGTCTTATCTTTCAAAATATGAGTACATTTATTTTATGATGCAATGGCCTATAGTTATTTATTGCTTTTCTGTGTTAGCGAATAATTTTGTGTATAGTAGAGTACATGTATGAGTCTGTGTTTTCTCTTTTTTTTCAACCATGCTTTCAGTTGAAGGGACTGCCCAAAGTGGGCAGTCAAGAGATGCCTCCCAGAAAGCATCTTTGGAAGAGCTATTTTGTCAAGTCTTGTGTAGTCCAGAGCCAGAAAGTTTGAATTCCCCACTCATGGTGGGAGGATTTCACAGTACTGGTTAGTTTATTTTAGACTATGAGCAAAAAGAAGTGTATAGCCTTCAGAGCATAGTATTAAGACAGAGACAGGATATTCTAATACTGAAAGTTGGTTTAATGTAGTGAAGGCTATAGGTTTTTGTGCCTTTTAACTAAATGCAAATTAACACATGCCATGTTTCATTCTGGTTTAATATTGTCTAGTTGTGTGGGTTGGTATCTTACTTGTAATTTGATTAAACACAATTGCTAGTTTAGATTTCTGTAATTGGTATCAACTAAATGGAACTTGGAAGATGGTTTCCAGTTCTGGAAATAATATATTCTGTGTTCTTCTGAGGGCATTGAAGATTCTGTATGGAGGAACAGTGTTTAACTGATAACACTTCAACCAATAAATTTTATTTCATATTCTGATGGCCGTAACAGTATGGCAAGTTGTGGTCATTACAAAGAAAATGTTCAATATTTTGGCAGTGGAGGCTGGAAATTGTAGCTGCCTGGTACTGGTTTGTTGTTGGGAAAGATGGGACAGGAAAAGCTTACAAATATGATTGCCTGGCAAGAGATACTGAGAATATAAAACCTATGAACGAAATAGAAATGAAAGCCAGCTTTGAGCTGTAATCATGGTGGGCAGGAAGACGGTGATTGTTACAAACAATGGGACACTAAGGGACCCAAGGGTGTAGCCCTGCCCCACCCTGCCAAGGTGTCAGGGTAAAGATAGATAAGAAGATAGTCTTTAGAATACAGGGTGATATGGTAATATAGTAGTTCTCATAGGCTGTTTGCCAAGTCTGTACGTTTTGTATCTTGCGCGGGTTGGTTACTATAATTAGAATATTCAACACAAAAGGAGATACAATGTATTGTAACAAGGTCCTCGCTCTCCTACTTTACCGCTCTTACCTGGCTCAGCTCTGACCTCGCTGCTCTTACCTTACCTCGCTGTTTGTAAAGGCAAGCTTTAGTTGATTGTAGTGGGGTATACAGGTCCTTCCCTTTTCTTAGGATGTAGAGGAAACAATTATGTAGATTTTGCAATTACCAAAAAACATGTGGAATAAAATGTGTTATCAGGCATGTAATATGCACTTCTGTTCTTTAGTGTCAGGTTTGTTACGTCCGTACAAGCCATACACTTCAGATTTTGCAGGATTTGTTTAAAAAAACCACTTTTCCTGTCATCATAACTAATGAAATGTGTTTGCATCTTGGATTATGTAAACAATGGTAGCATTAATGAGATTTCATCTTGCTGTATGTAAGATTTTTCTAGTGTTGAACTCTGGTGTTTTTAGTTCATCAGTTTTCTTAGGCTACATACTAGCATGGATGTGGATGATTGAACTTTGCTGATCTCCTGTTTTCACTTCTGCAGCATTAAGACTAATGTAGCATTAATATTCTCCTGGCTGATGATTTGAGGGTTTTAACAAGGCCTTACTTACAAGGGCTATAAACTTTCCACAAAAGAAGGATCAGGTTCTTTAACCTAGTTATTCGGTAGATAACTTTGCTCTTTAGCTGGCAACTTTGGACAAACTACATGCTTGTATTTTATATAAACTCTGAGTTGTTTAAGCAGACACACTTATGCAGACTACTTGGTCACCAAGAAATTGAAGGTTTATGGACAGGCTGTGGAGTTTATTGGATCAGGTTCATAGCTTGGGCTTGTTTGGCTAAAGCTTTCTCACGATTAGCTAAAAAGCTTCTTTCAATGTTATGTAAAGTACGAATGCATGATCATTTGAGTGAGGTTTGTTCACATTTGTTCACTACCCTTTGTGTTTCTAGGTAATTATGGGCATCTTTTTCATGGTGCAGTACTGTCTTGCAAGGGGACAGAAAATGTCTGATTACAATGCTGGTATGAGGGACTTAAAATAACTAAAAATTCCCTGTGTACATATTACTTGTCTTTCTATTTTTTATTTCATAAAAGAGCAGCCTGGGTATGTTGACCTTTTTTTTATAACTGTATTTACTAATATTTTGTGCATTTTCATTGTGTAGTAGTGAATAAAGCTCTGGAAGTTTTATTTCTTAGGTTGTATAGCTTTGTAATATTACAAAATAGGTAGTTATCTATACACCTAAGTGCAATAATTAAGTCAGCAATAATATGATTGCTGGGTGGATTTTGCGTTAGAATGGTCTCCATGTAGTTGTGATTATGTCTGCAAAAGAACCTCTGAAGGTCTCTTAGCTCTTATACTGGAGGATATATTATGCTCTCATATCTGAATGATTTGGCTAGGGTCTAACTGAGTTTTTGCGTGTGAGAAAGTACCCGAAAGCAGGCATTGTTTAGAGAAAGAATGTAGGACTCTGGAGTTCCACAGTCCTTGAAAGAGTTTCATATTGTGTTAGAAGTTAATGGAATTGAATTGGAAGGAATTACACATTTTCTGATTTGTAGCATAGTGTTTTTTTTGGGTTTTTTTTGTTAAATTTAGGCCCTGTACCTTAGTACTTTTGCTTACTGTTTCAGATTGGTGTTTGTAATGAAGAAATGCAATAATGAAATTGTAAAACAGGTTTAAGAAGTTACAGCTGATAGGTTATAGTTGTAGAAAAGGTGTTGAATTACTAAGAAATCAAAAAATGAATGGAAACATCTAATGGACTCCTGGCATAACAAATTCTGCATAGCCTTTATGATCTTTATTAATCTAAAGATGTTATATAGTTGAATCTTCTTAAGGAGTTCTTGCAAACACTGTGCTTATCAAGGAGCAACTTTACCCAATAAGTTAATGAGAAGATGTTTTTAACTGAGGAAGAAGGGTTACACAAGAGCACAGATTGAGCAGTTTATTTCTGCCAAAAGTAACACAACTAGCTGGTCTGTTTGCTCATTGCTTAGGGATCTGGACCCTAAGGTAGATGGAAGAAGCTGGCAGAAAAAAGATGTGTGAAAGGAAGGATTTGTAATTTTAACAGTGCAATGAAGCTGGGCAAAAATTCAGCCTTTCCAGTGCTCTACAGGTCTTCATAATTAGTTGAAGGTCATTAATTCTGCTTATGATACAGATGGAGGTTCATCACAGTACAATATGTTACTTTCTTGAGCCTGGTCTTAGTTATGGAGAAGTAAAGGAATAATCTTGTTAGTGTCTTCACAAACAGGATTTTAAGAGTCTGGTAGCCAAGCAAGAATGATGATGTGATTGTGGAAGTTAGCATGAGTTAATCATAGTTTATTAGTTCAATTAACAATATTTAAATTAACTGAATTTCTTCATTGTGTCAAAGTGCCAGGGTATTCAGTTGATTTGGTATGTGGCTGTTTTTAAAGCAGCTCATCAGTTAAAAGTGGTGTATTTTGGTGAGATGTTTTGGTTAAGTGGAATGCTTATCGTGCTGATTTATGCAATAATAACTTTGTGCCTGGTGCTTGAAAGCAGACATTGGCCAAAATAATCCTGCAGCTTTTCTCATAGCTGAACCATTTGGATATGGCTTTTTCTTGGCTTCTTACCCTTTTGGATGAGGAATATAGGAAATCAGATGTATTTCAAACTTTTACTCCTTCACATTAAAAGAAATTAATTCCAAAGAAGAGAGAGACTTAGGCTTATAGGAAATGCATATAGGCACTGTGGTTTCTTATGCTCTTATGCCCATAGAGAAAATAAGGATTAAAAGGTTAATAAGAGGTTTCCTTTTGACACTGACTTTCTATATGCATAATTTAATTTCATATGTTTACATAACAACTGAAAGTTAATTGGTAAATCAGTTAATGGTTTTGGAGATGGGCTTCCTCTGTGATGTAGTGAAAGGTGATGCAGGTGACATCCGACACTGTGCTTGTATGAGTTGGCAGAATTAATGCTATTTTGTTTGTTTAGCTGTGTTTGGGATTCAGTATAAGAATGCTGATAACACACTGATGGTTTGGTTGTTGCTAAACAGTCCTTAATCTTAATCAGGCGCTTTTCAGTATTTTGCACTCTTCCAGTAAGGAGATGCACAAAGACCTGGGAGGGAGCTGACCAGGAGAGGTGGCCCAAACTGGCAGAATACCATGCCCAGTATAGAACATGGTTGACATACACAGAAGGGTGGCTGATCACAGTTGGAATTGTATGTCACCTGGGCTTTTTTGGGTTTTATCTCTGTCTTTCTCTATGATAATAATAAATAAAAATAAATTTTACTTTATTTAAATTGTTGAGCTCTTCTTATCTCAACTCCTTCCAGTCTTACTATGGATGGGGGAAGGGAGTGATCAGGTGTGTGATACTTAACTGGCTGGCACCCAGTGTTGGGCATGAAGGGTTGAGGTAACCACAGATCTGATCAGAGCATGTTGGAAGAAATTTGTTACAAGCATTTTTTTTGTAAGGTTAGTGAAGAATTTTGTGAACAGCAGATGGTACATGGTGATTTATACTTGGAAAGTGCAACACCCTCTGATCTGAAGATAATGTGTATCTGTCACTTGCCTAAAGATCAGTCCTCTCATGAATACTGTATCCTGGTATGAAATAGAAATGACTTCTTTTAGTCAGCCTCAATGTAGAAATGGAAATCAGAGGAAATGCTGATTTTATGTGTATAGCTTACTTGCTTTTTTCTCTGTTGAAGTTTTCAGAGAATGAGCAGGAATGTAGTCCTCTTGTGAAACTGATGCTGATGGTGAGAACTAAAAAATCCAGGTGCTCTTCCTTTGTATTTGCAGTGTGAGTGGGAGGTGAGTAATTGACATTCTTCATTTACTGAATGGAAATAGTGATACTTTATCAAACATGTAACTTTGTTGCTCTGGGTTATGCCTGTGTAATGTAACTCTCTAGACAGAGAATGTGCAGATGGATCTACACAAGAAGATGCTAAGTTAACTTGAGAAAATGTGCTGCAAAAGGAGATGTATGGACTGGACTGTGTGCATGAGTTTATAGTAGTGTTTGTGCTGGGTGAAGGCTGAGTATTCTCAAAGGAGTAAGGATAAAAAAATAAACATTCATTTTGTGCCTTTTATACTAGCCTGGACAGATTATGGTAGATACTTTTTTCGTGTTTGAAACCATATATATTGAATGTCAGATTTTGTTTTACAGATTATTCTCTACAATGTATGATTTTTTTTTTAACAGTTGGATTAAAATTGAACCAGAATGGCTGCTGTTATCTCAGATAGTCCTCCAAACCCAAGCTGCAAAATCATGACTTTTAGGCCTTCGATGGATGAATTCAGGGAATTCAACAAATACTTAGCACACATGGAATCCCAAGGTGCTCACAGGGCTGGAGTTGCAAAGGTAAACATCTATAACATAGAAGAAAAATGCTCCTAATACCTGATCTCCCATTATTTGCGTTTTGCTGATTACAAATCTGACTTTTTTATTATTTAATGTTTTTTTTCCCCAATGATTTTCAGGGAGTAGGTAATGATTTGTTACTGTTTTAAGAAAGAGCCTTTCAGTGTCTCTGATATTTCATGCAGACTAATGAAGATCTTGTATAGTTTTCTCTCTAACTGTAAATTGTTTACAAGTTTACAATTATAAAATAAGATCTCTTTCTAGGTAGATTTAAAATATTTTTTGCCAAATCAGAACAAAGCAGGGAGTTAATAGTATACATTAAAGTAGTCCTGATATAGCAGGTGCTGAACTTGGTGTTTTAGGGTTGTGTAAAGCTTTTCTGGAGCAAATAATCCCACTTCATTATGGCAAATGTACAGATGGTAAGGCAGTGTTTGAATGGAAGTAGTTTTCTTTTTAATGGTGATCACATTATGTTCTTGTTAATGAGAACTGCAGGCACACTAATTGTGGCTGTATTGCTCTTTGAACAATGGCACATCCAGGACCTTACAGCAGGAGTTCCTCCCCTAGCAGAGAGTGATTGTCTGAGGTTCAGTCTGATGTAATTTAACCATACATCACATAATTGTTTATGCTGTATCTGTTTTGCCACTTTTCAAACCAGCAGAAACCACTGCAGATCTAGAAGTACCAACTTAGTTATTTTAAGTACTCTGTGGGAATAGCTGTCTCCATCCCTTGGTGGGGGGCGTGGGGTTTGAAGCTGATGTTGCATGGTCAAGACATTTAGAATCTGGGTGAGGAGGAACAAGACTTGAAATTCTTGGTTTCCCCCCTGCCCACTCCTGCCTCCTGCTTCCGAACTCCTCCCTCACTCTTTGAAAATCTTGTAGTTTTTTTACTTTTTTCTGTTTCAGCTGATAGAGTACATAGGTCATATTCTCAAACTTTTCTCTGCAAACAGAAGTAGAAATGTGATAAATAGGCGAGAGCGGAAAGCCTGGGCTGAATTTTTCCTACGCTTAGCTGTGTTCTGAAACCTGTTTGTCTGTATGGGAATGATGTATTGCAGTCCTTTAATCTTGAACAGTAAACTTCATTATAGTGCTACCTTCTTGCTTGGTTGAACAGCAGTTAAAGGATCTCTTGGTGTTTTCAGTCTGCCAGGTACTTGCAACACTTTACTAGGTTGTCTTCAGAATTTTATATTCTGTTTTTCATTATATTTAGATAGTATCTCAAAAATTTATAAATGAAAATAAACCAACTAAGTATTTTTTAAGACAAATCTTACCAAGTGAAGAATTCATACTGCAAAAATTCAAGGGACATTTTCTGAGTTTTGGATATTGGATTTAAAATAACAGAAAGAAAAATCAGTTTTGATAGTAATAGAAAATTAACTTACAGGGAACCTACTCTTTTTTTTTTTTTTTTTTTAAGTCCAGGATGTACAGTCTCAGGTATGAATGCAAGAAGAGTAACCACTAGCAGAAGAACTATATGCATTTGCAGAAACAGTAATTTAAGCTCTAAACACAGAACACAATCAGAGTTGGCATACCCAACACTTTGGGTTGAATGTAATTGTGTAAGAGAAGATCCAGAAGAAAATGTGTGTGAAAATGGGGATGAAATGACTATAAGCTTGTACATATTGGAGGAAGGAAGGAGTATGGGAAATAAAATATTAAAAAAGCTGCAACTACCACTGAAGTTCCTAATACTGTGAAACAAGCAATTAAGGTACTAGGCAAACAATATCAAACCATTTCCAAAGCAGGTAATGTACTGTGGCCTTCCTTGAACAAATTGGCAAAAAATTTGCCATTACGCTTTTGAAAGTCTAAAAATGAGCTTTAGGCATAGAAAATCTATTTTAGTCTTACAGTTACAGAGGCTTCTATACTTGAAAAGGAAGACAAAGGCTGAGAACAATAGGACAAATGAAACAAGGGACAAATGAAACAAGATTAACTGTCTTTACTGGAGAATGAGGTGTTTTGAAAACTTGTTGCAGTGCATGGTTAAGCCTTTCAGAGTTTTACATGTATCTTATTTGTATCATGCCAGTTTGCTTCTTCCCAAAAACCCCTCCCCTCTCCCCTGACCCCCTTGTCAATCACCCTGACTAGGTGCTCAGGCACCTGCCCCTTT
>JBBMKD010000115.1:46468417-46487129 GCA_037834095.1 Argya squamiceps | reverse complement strand
GCTAGCAGGACTGAGGGACCCACGAACTCTTGCTGTTGCCTGGAGTAAGCAGCCTCAGCCGGTAAGCTGCACCCAGGAGGAAACCTCAGCAAAAACTCAGGCTGGATTAATACAGAGCAAAAGAGTTAAATTAATTTGCAGTCACACTGGCAAGTAGAAAAGTAATTTCAGAATGCTATGCTGAAAATAGATACTGGCAAGTGCAAGAAAAACAATTTTCAGATGAGTTGGGGAGAAATAGTTACGTAGAAGTAGTAGCCAGTGCCATTCAGAATCAGATCTATGGGAGATTGCCAATATATGAAAGAGGATTTAACTGAAATGTATGTGCTGATAGCACTCTACATTAACCTCAGTAGTACTGACATGCAGTCTTCATGCAGGAGACTGGTATAACTAAGACCTCCCTATCTAAAACTGAATGTTTATCACACTAAACGATACTAGACTCTATTAATATGCTTAGGATCTTTGATAAATCAATATGTAAATGAGAAAGCCTTGCCTTAGCTTTTTTCTTTTTCATGTTTGAGCATTCAACAACGTGATTAATGAATTTGATCTAGGTTACTCTCATTGAATAAATCTGACTTGCTTGACTTTGAAGAGCCTATTTTTAGTAAAGGAAATATGAAGAGGCTTCAGTGGGACAGGTCAGTGGTAAAACCACAGAAACCTAGTCATTATTTCCAGTTATTATACTGGCTACCCATGTGTTGTCTTGAACATGATATATTAACATCTTCAGTCCTTGCCCTCATCTTCATTAGAAAATGCAAATTCTTTGGGCCAGGAAGTTTATTTTTATCTCCTTTTAAAACTTTTTTTGCATATTGGTCCCCTCAGAATTCACATCTCTAACCAGCACTCTAATTACAACAGTAATAAACATACTCCAGTTAGCTGGAAGGGGATATTTTGAACACAAATATTTTTATTGCTTAAAGCACACTGACCTTGAACTAAATAAGATAATGCAAATTTTGCTTTTCAGTATTCATATATTTGAGCCAAAGCTCCAACTTCATGCTTAATAATCATGAAAATGGAAATCTCTATGCACATATTTGATTTCTATGTATATATTCTGAATGCATGACTTCTCTGCTTCCAAACTAACATTTTGTATTTTGTTAATGTGCATAGAATTTAAGAGTGCTGTGGAAGAAATAAGTAGGAATTACAAGATGATTTGATTATTTTTTTTTCTCTAAAAGCAAACAACACTAAAACTATCTAAGTGGTTCTAGTACAGCAGAAGTCCTGTGGAAGTTGAGAAGCAAAAAAAGGAAAAGGAGTTGCATCTGTGAAAAATCTAGATAAAACCACCTGTGTATGTATAAAATAAAAATATTAGCTATGGAAGTATGTTGCTATTAGATAAATTTCCTTTGGCTTGATGTTTGTCTTTTGCTGTGTGCTTTTAGACTGATGGTCTTGATTGGATTTCTTTGGACTGTTCAACTACATTAATATTACAATAAGCCTATTGGCAATTGTTTTCCAAAGGTAGCAAATGATCTTAGGATCTGTCTGTTTTTTAATTTTATGATTTTCATGGAGAGATGAAATAGTGAAATTTCTAGTGGACACTTAGAGTTGCAATCCTAAAATGCTTGTAAGAAAACAGCCTAGCTGTGTAGCTTAAGGACTGCCTCGTTGTGATCCCGTTATTAAAAGTATTAAGGAGATACCTCTGCCTGAATTAAGGTGCAAATGAGAGCATATGCTGAAGTCAAAAGTATAGATTTTGTTTAACAGTAAAGGAGAGAGAGATAGAAAGAAATGGAAAAGGACAGGAAAAAGGGGGAGAGAAAGGGAGTGACAGACAGGTTGAGTAGAAATATTACCACTGTGGTTTCCAACGACATCTTCCTCACCTTCTTCTGGTCTTCTTGGTGGTGAGGGTCTGCCAGAAACCACAGAATTCAGTAGATTAATATACATTCGGGCTAGGTGGGAATGCCCAGGTAGCTGACCTTGGTGGTGGGGGCAAGTTTGGTACTGGCTCTTGCAACAGACTCTGGATCTGTTGCATCCCTTTGCCTTAGGAAGGAATCTGGGGCTGCTTCAGGGTCTTTGATGGCTTATGACACCTCCTCAGCTGCCTCTCACGTGGATGCCCTGTGGATGTGGCAACAGAACAGGGGTGGGGGGATTTTCAGCTGAGCCAGTTGAGTGTAAGGGAGGATGGGGGCTCACTCCATCTGACCAGAGGTTATGTGACACCCCCAAAACTTCTCCTCCTCCCAAGCTGGGGAGTGTGAGTAAACCTGGCCCTGCAGCAGATGGGCCTGTAGGCTATGGCCTCCCCCACCCCAAACCCAACTAGAGCTGGTTTTCAGGACACCTGTTGGGTTTGGCTTTCTTGTGGATACCTTCTTCTCCCTCAGCCTTGCTTACTCCTCCCTAAACCTGAGCTAATTGAACAATTGTGTCAATTGAACTATAGTATGTTATCTCAAGTTTCCTTAGGTGCTTTAACTCACAGTCCAAAGTTCCAGGCATATTCAGGGAGGGGTGGGATTAGGTGGGCACAACTTCTTTATGGAGTTTTACCATAATGGGGAAAAAGTCCTTGAGAACAATGTTTCTTTAACCATAAAATTTCAGTCTCTCATGGCACCTCTAAATTACGAATTAATTATTCAAATAATATAATTCACTTGTTGCATGTTTATAAGAGCTTTCCTACTTTGTTGTAAGATACTTTAAAAGTTTCCAAGCCAGTGTTTATGGAAATTTGATTTGAACATAGCAGAAGAATGAAAATAATGAGTGGATCAAAAAACATGTCATTAAGCCTTTGGACATGTAAAAGATCAAAAATGAAACCAGACCAAAACTATATATAAAAATTTTTTGTTGCTCTGTTTTAGAAGTGTTACAGTTTTGCATCTAGAGTTACCTGTTTTCTGCTGAAATATATGCAAGAAATGTTCAGAATTGTTAAAGAACACTAGTGTGACTACAGTCTTCTTTGAAATTCTTCATGATTTCTTTTACTAACACTTTAGAATCCGCTGAGAAATTTTCGTAGACTGCGAGTAGTTCTGTGGTATTTGAAATAAATATATTAACTTTACAGCTGGTTAATCTGCACATAGCTTGAATTGTCAATTATGAGGATTAAATAATGTAATTATAAAAGCTAATGTATCTAAATTAGTGCACAGTCTTACTGTAATAGAGTTGTACCCTGTAGTTTTATGGGGAGTAAATTGAACAGATTCTGAAATCTAAAACAGCTGTATTTTTTTCCCTGTTCAGTAAAAAAGTATAGTGTATGTACTGTTTATACCAAATAATGTTTAGACAGGGGACTGACAGCTTTTTTTAGGAATTTTTATTTTAATTGACGATAATTTTAAATCTTTGAATCTTTAGATGTGGAAAAGAGATCTAAGATCGTTGAGCCCAACTTCTGACTTTGCACCTATGTGTTCACCTCTAAACTATCTCCAAATGCAACATCCAAACATTTTTCTAACACTAAACATATATGATGTCATGGATTGCAAACTATTTGTCAATTATAAGGCTTTCTGATTGTAAAAAATTTGTCAGCTCTGTTATTATAAATGTGTATTCTTGAACAGTTGTCTATGAGTTGTTGTAGATTGGTGAGTTGCTGCTTGTGAATTGAGGTGATACTGTGCATTTTGAATGGGTTTCTACATTGTCTAGGAACACTTACAGTATCAGTTAGTGTGAAACAACTGGTAAGCAAATGTTCCTTTGATCATGTGGGCATATTCAACTGTTCTTTCAGTTTTTTTCTAGGATATTTTGAATTGTTATTGCAGCTGTGATATTCTGTTTTGTTTCCTGAATTTAAAGGTTATCCCACCAAAGGAATGGAAGCCAAGAAGACACTATGATGATATTGAAGATTTGGTGATTCCTGCTCCAATTCAACAGATGGTCACTGGCCAATCTGGACTTTTCACGCAGTACAATATTCAGAAAAAGCCCATGACAGTGAAGGAGTTCAAGAAGCTAGCAAACAGTGAGAAGTATGTACTGTTAGTAAGACAAATATTTGTGTTCACATGTTGTGTTTTCTTTGAATTGTGTAAGGCACCTGTCTCTCAAGGTATGGAAGGGAACCACAATGTGAATATTGTTTGTGTTTATGTTGTTGAAAACATCTGATACCATGGCAGCAAGAAAGCATCTGAAAAACCTGAGACATGATGCCTTCTGTCTACCTTTTTTCCTTTATGTTCCAGAATATGTTGAAAATAGTGAAGACGATACACATGTGTATCTGAGTTTTCATTTGATTACACCTATTAATGTTTAATTCCTAGATACCAGAATGGCCTATCACCATGTAATTCCAAAAACTCCAATATCTTTTATAACCAATCTAGAAGGTTTTGCATTAATCTAAGAGAACTCAATGGTATCTAGTGAATGTCAGTGTTATGGTTATGGCAAGATGGATTTTATGGGAGGGGGGAGAAAAGGTTTGAGAAGGGCTGGGCACTGTACTGAAATGTTTCAAATTGTTGAGCATTCCAAGAAGAGAGAATTGATAGAAGGAATTCTTGCCTGTCATTTTGGGCACATAAAAAGGATATATTTTACTGGACTCTCTCCTCAAAACTGAGTGGAAGTAGTTTCTGGAAGATGAGTCAAAGGATCTTAGAAAAGATATTTGAATGAGGGAAGGTAACACAGCCTTAGTTTGAAAGCAAGTTTCTATTAGAGGCTATGTAAGAAATTAGGTGTAAGAATAGAAGCTGTTATCAAGATCAGAAAAAAACTAGGACATGTAAAGCTTTCAAGGAGGCTCCTTAGCAAATGTTCCATAGTATGCCTTCATGATAGTGGAAAACTGACAACTTTTTTTTTCTCAATTACAAAGGAGAAAGGGCGCATATATATTACTCATGCAAAATTAAGTTCAGCACACAGTATTCTTTCTCTGGTAATTGGAAATGGGAATCTATTCTGTAGTTCTTGAAATTATTTGTTTAGTAAATGTTAGAGATGAGAGGAAACCATAAGACCTATATGACGTGATGTAATTTTCAATAATACTTTTTCGTAGATGTTGAAGTTTACATTTTATTAATCTCTAATAAATTGAGATACACTAATTTATAAAAATAATTAATGCAGAAATGCTGGGAAGTTCTTTTAATATGTATCATAGTGGTTTTTATGCTTATTATATTCATAATGGAATATATTTTGAAGTGTTTCTGATTTAAATTTTTATTGTTTTTACTGAAATCAGATGGTAACCTAATGTCACGTGCAAATGTAGACCAACTGGGAGGACTTTGTGTCCATTACTAGCCATAGGTCTTTCCAAATATTTGTCACTGCTCTTGGGGAAATGTGTCACATAACCTTCTATGTCACTCTTACTGCAGTTGATATTTCTTAAACTGTCAAGTCGATGAGAACCTCTGTTCTCCCATGAAAATGATTTTGTTCTTTAAAGGAGAAGATTTCTCTGTTAAAGACATTTTTCTTAATTTTAGGATGTTATCTATTTCCTTTGAGTAAGAGAGAAGGGTCATGAACGTCTAAATTAAATCATAGTTGCCTTTAAAAGGATCATGTATAGTCAGTCTAATGCATTTCGTCTTGTATTTGTTTAGACATTTTCAGCTCACCATTGAACCAAAGTGCTTCTCTAAATTGACCTCTGGGAAATAGGAGCATGTGTGCATTCTGTAATCAAGGGGTTCATGTGTGCATGTTACTCAGGGCCCAATAGAAATACAATCTGATTTCTGAGGCTATATTCTGAGAAATAATTAATTCTGTTGCTGAGAATGCTTTGGTTAAGATGTGTTTTGATAAATTTTTTTGTCTCTGTTCAGAGTTACTACATGATGTAAATGTACTTGGTCTCAGTGTTGTATATTTGGATTTTCTGTCCAGTTGTTCAAGTGCAGCATACTGGCAGTTCTATGAAACTGTACTTGTCAGTGTTGCAGTAATGGGGGAGTTAGTTTTCTTTTCTGAACACTTAAATATGGAAGTGTTTAGTATTAAGTACGGAAGGTCTGGCAAAGGATCCTGAGGCAAAGCTGTTCATAGATGTTTCTGTAGTAGTGTGCTTGTGTTGTGTTCCCACAAGATGTTGAAAGGTTACATGAGTAACCTTTCAGAAGTATTTACATAAATATATTTAAACATGTAAGTGTGTGTTATGTACCTCGTGCTGTTATAAAGGACTAAAAAGAAAACCTCCCTTAAGTATTTATTTTCTCTGCATTGTAGAATTTTTTGTATAAACTGTTTGAAACAGCAGTTTTTCTGGAAGGGTTTTTCTGTGGCAGGAAGAAGAGAAGAAAGGACTGCATGGCTGTGTTAGTTTACACTGTTCTGAGACAGGCTTGTACAGGACCTATATGTGAGTCTTTGCAGAACTGGTAGTGAGGTAGGAAAACAATAAATACTTGTTAATTGTGTTTTCCATATGTATCTTTTTATGGAAGAGAAAAAAAAGGAGGGGCTCAGCCTATGGATGGTTGATAGATGGGCTGATTTATTGCTGGAGACTGGAGCAAATGTGTGGGTTGGTTGATGACTTTAGTTATTGCAGCTGTTAGGTAGGAGATTTCCATAATGTGGTTAATCATGAAACTTAAGAATTCAGGACAGCTGGTAATTCTTCTGTTTCAGAGAATTTGAAATAAAGAACTTCATCTTGGAGGTTCAGAAGCATAGTCCATTGTAAAGGCAGTTTTTGAAAGACGGTGATGAACCTTTGCCTACCTCTTTCTCTGCAGATACCGCACTCCAAGATATGTAGACTATGAAGATCTGGAGCGTAAATACTGGAAGAACTTGACTTTTGTGGCACCAATTTATGGAGCAGATATCAATGGGAGCATTTATGATGAAGTATGCATAGTTTTTTATGAAGTTTATCCCTTCCAGCCCTCTTTTAAAGGATACTCTACTTAGAGGATACACTCTTGCTTTGTGACTGAGAATCTGTCTTTTGAAATCATTGTGTTACTCTTTAAAGCCTCCAAGCAAGGTCGGAATTAACTCTACATCTGCAAGAGTCAGGCAGTTCTGTCCTTAGACAGTAGAATATTGCTACTCCTCCTGATCATGACTCTTCCCTTTCTTCACTTTGAACTCTCCAGAAATTTGAGATTTATTCCTACCTCTTTAATTGTTTATTAATCTTCTAGTATATATGTTTCCTGTGTGTGTCTGTGGAATTTTAGCGCTATTTTAACTAAGTTCTACTGGATACTTTTATATCTCTTTCACGGAGGAATATTGGTAGCTGTACTTCATGCTTGGAATGTCTGCAGTTTCCTGGAAATGTACTTGCTCATACTGTTTACCTTTCAATTAAAACAGATGAAATTAAATTTTTTAAAGGAAATTAATTATGCTGGCTATTTGCCAAGATCTCCATGGATGATAAAGGGACTCTTAAAACAGATCTCATTATCCAAAGAATTACTGAATATCCTTTGATATCAATTAGGCTATGTAACTAAGACAGGAACTAGATTTCTAAAGGATTATTTAAATAATGATACTAAGAGAAGAAATGTTAGCATTTCAGATAAGATTTGAGGATTTAAGAAATACAGAACAAACTTGTATGAAAAGAAAGTACTGTATGTGAAGTTCTTGGGTTACTTCATGTTCTATATAACTGCTTTTCCAATCACAAGAAAAAAAGAGTATGGTTTTTCTGTGGCAGATGGTCTGAGGCTCTCCTAGTGTTTCACAGTTGTTCATGGAAGACAAATTGAAGATTATCCAGAGATAAATACAGTCAGCCAATATGGCTGAAGACATTTCAGTTTTTGTGCTGAGTTATGTGATCTTTGAAAGACAGCTAAGAATGTCCAATGGTATGTGGTTTAGAGAAAGCAAGTTCAAGTTCTCTTGTGTGTCCACATAGCTGCTTTAAACAATCATTTAGAAAATAATTGAAGATTCTAATTTGGAATATTTCTGTGGAGAGACATTCTAGGTGGCTGTTGGTTTGTGAAGACCAACATGAGGTACAGAAAAACAGTGTTTCAAGAAATAGAACTTTCCCTTTTTCTTCTCTGATCTTTGTCTTTATTGTTGGCAGATAATGCCTTTGGTATAGCTTTCTACAAATGTATGCTTTTTTGGATTGTGTTTTTTTCTGTGTTTAGTATCTTAGTTTACACTTCCATGAGCAACATTTCCGAAGGAAAGAGAATGAATGCAATAATATCTAGTTTGAAAGTGCTGACTGGTCAAAGAGAAGGTCAGAGATTTCCTTTTTGCAGAATTACACTTTTGGAAAGACAAGGAAGGGAGGTCAAAGCAAAGCAAAGGGGAAAGTGGGAGAAGCAGCATTTAGGAATCCTACTTCAGATGTTAAGTGCATAGGAGAAGGAAACAAAGCACTGAAAGTTACAGTGACTGGGACAGAAAGCAATAAAAGGTAGAATAAAGAAACCTTGATGCCTATAATAAAATGGGTATAATTTAAAAACAAGTAACAAAGGAGAAATGTTAGTGAAAGGCGTCGACATTAAGGAATATGAACAGATTGAGCACTTAATGTGACAACCAGGTGCTGGTGTACAGCCCACTTGGTGTAGAGGAAAAGAAGGAATATACTCTGGTACCACAGTGTTGGTGAGAAAGTTACGATGCTGCTGATCAAACGTTGTCTCAGGATAATTTTGCCGCAGTTGATTTTTGGCCAGCAGATGGTGCACTTGGACAACTAATATTTTTCATGTCTTAGTGCTTGAAGATAGTATTAAGAAGGATCTTTTTGATTTTGTTTGAAATTGGACATTGTTCTCATGTCTTCATTTAATTTCCTTCAGGATTGTGATTATTTGGGGTTTGGAGATGAATACAAATCACTGACATTTTGGGCAGCATTCATGGGGTTAATTTGTCATGGTGGCCTATTTGCAAGAAACAAAATGCTCACTTTTACAAAATACATATTGTAGAAAACAGTATGTTACAGATGTTATACTTAAGCTAAATATCTGACAAAATTCCAGTAAAAAACTACTAGAAACCTAAGGAAAATGTGACACATACGTGTATGTGAGTCGTCATGATTAGTGAGGAATACTGCTGTGCTCTGTAAATCAGTTTAGCTGTTTACCGATTACTTTTTCTTTTCTACTTGGTGACAGTCAATTTTATATTGAGATATTTGTATCAGAAGCATGATGAAGCCTTAGTTTTTACTATTTAGATAATTTAAGAAACCTTCCTGTTATTTGTGGAATTTACCACTTTGTTGGCATTGTGCCAGAGAGATTATAGAGTTTGTAGTATTTGCTTTTTAGACCAGAGGATGATAGGTTCTGAGGGGTTTGGAAGATGGGGCAAAATTTTCTAAAGGCTGTGTTACTTGAAACAGAAAAAGACCCCACAAAACAAATAAACAAAAAACCCCAATGAAAACAAAGAAATAAAGAAACAAAGCTGTAAGTGCATGCTTTGAAGTCTAACAACTAGCAGCAATTGTTCAAGTTTACCCTTGTAGTGTCTGGATTATTCCAGAATCTGTTTAAAATGTTTTTATGGTTATTTGATGGCTTTGAACTCAGATTGAGTCTTTACAAATAAGAAAATATCTATGAAAACAAGTGTTCTGTGAGCTCTGTAGAGCTTTATAGAGAATAAATTCCATGTAGTTGAAGGTTTGCTGGAAATATTATTCTGTGTTACTTGCATTCTAATTGCTGTTACATTTAATGGCAGTGCTTTGTAGGAGAATGACTGTAGGTAGCTCTAGAAAAGGCATGATCCATATGTGGACTGATCCAGCTACCAGGGAGGGGGTGGAATCTTCCTGGTTTCAAAAGAAGTTCAAAAGAAAAGTGACCAATTTAAAGTTTATAATGAGTCATAAAACATGTCTGACTTCAGTGCTGACAATGGCATTTGCTATTCTGCAGAGAAAAGCCTACTTTGGAAGAAGCACGTGTAAATACTCTTTTGTATCTCTCTCTCACTGCTCTTCTCAGTTGCTTTCTGAGAGACACACTTTACTTTCATTTTTCTCCTCTTAGTTTTATTTCTCCTAAAAAGACAATTTCTAATGCCTACCTTGTTTCATGTATAAGGTGTGGGGAGCATACATGATACATGAGTGCACCCTCAGTGCAGAGGATGCCGAGATGGGTGGGGTATTGCTCTGCTGGAGGGTAGGAAGGCGCTGCAGAGGGATCTCGATAGGACAGATCTGTGGACTAAGGACAGCTTCATGAGGCTCAACGAAGCCAAGGACTGGGTCCCCTCCTTGGGTCACAAAACCCCAGGCAGCTCCACAGGCTGGGGCAGAGTGGCTGGAAAGCCGCCCACAGGAAAAGGACCTGACAGTGACTGAACATGAGCCAGGGTGTGCCCAGGTGGCCAAGAAGGGCAATGGCATCCTGGCCTGTACCAGCAACAGTGTGGCCAGCAGGAGCAGGGCAGGGATTGTCTCCCTGTACTCAGCACTGGTGAGGACCCACCTTGATGTGATGTCCAGTTCTGGGCCTTATAGTTTGGGAGGAGTGTTGAGTTGCTGGAGTATGTCCAGAGAAGGGCAGTGGAGATGGTGAAGGGTCTGAAGTAAAAGTCCTATAAGGAGCAGCTGTGGAAACTGGGGTTGTTTAGCCTGGAGGAAGGGAAGCTCAGGAAGGATCCTTATGACACTCTGCAACTGCTTGTAGCCAGGTGGGGATTGATCTTTTCTCCCAGGTAGCAAGCAACAGGACTAGAGTAAAATGCCTCAAGTTGTGCCAGTGCGGATGTTTACTTTGGATTTTAGGAAATGCTTTTTCATGGAAAGGAAGTAGTATAAACAGACTTGCCCAGGGAAGTAGCTGTGTCACCATCCTTGAGCATATATTAAAAAACCTGTAGGTATGATGCTTGGAAACATGGTTAGCCTTGGCAGAGCCAAGTTAAGGATGGTTTTTGATGACAAAGGTAATTTGCAACCTAAATTATTCTATTCCTTCTATTCTATAATGTCCTTTTTCTGTGATCTACTCATAGATGAGATCAATGTGAGCATTAATTTAGGTTCTAGTGTGATTTCCAAAGGATCTACTTGCCCAGCTTTCAAAACGGTACTTAAAAAACAATGACTACATCCTTAGAAATGATGAGAAGTAAAAACAATCTAATGAGGCAGAGTCTTTGTATTTACTAATCTGTGTGTTTATGGTGTAGAGATTTTTCTTGTAGCATTTTTTTCCTCTGTTTTAATGACTTTCAAGGTACAGTAAAAGCCTGGAAGTAGCTTTATTATATTCATTGATGTGAGTGAATGGTTATGTGGAGAGAGGAGTGGGCTACGAAGCACAAATTTTTCTCTAATGTTTGTCGTGTTCCTTTCCATTCTGTCTCTTAATTAGGTTTTTTAGTCTTCTCTATTTTTTGAGTTGTTACAGTCAGTCATAAGGGCTCTTCAATCTTAGTTGTACAACTGATGTCTTGTTTGCCAGATTAATACTGAAATGAAGCTGTGAGATAACCAAAGGAAAAACTAAACACTGAAAAAGGATTGTGTGTAATAATGTATTCATGCAGGAATCATGTTCATGACAGTGTTGACTGGTTTAAGTAAAATGAAAAGACTAGCATCATGTCACTTTTGTTAAGTACTTAAAAAAATAAATAAAAAATTATTGCACTTGAAGCCTATTTTATTCTTATTTGCAAAGAAGTTGGAGCTTTCAACTGTGAACTTAACTTTTTACCAATGTGCTGAGATAAACATTATTATTTGTGTCTTTGGGAACACAGTGGGTCAGCTCCTTCCAAAGTGTGCAGGTGTTCAGATGAGAAATGCTTGTCAGGTGTCCCACTTCGTCTCCATAGTGTATTAAAAGCAGATGCAAAGGCTGTTAAGAATAATAGAAACTCGTGATAGTAATTTGCAGTAAATTTGAATCACCTTCAAATGAATGAATATCGGAATAGTGGTCTTGTATATAAACTACTATGTACCTTATAATATTTTTCTAAGGAAATACAAGGTAAGTGTAATGTGCATAGCAGTGACCATAACTGGTAAGGTGTTTTAAGCCTGTTTGTTATCTTATACAAGGAAAACCACTGAAAAGTAAAGTTTTTCAAGGTATTGGTTTGTATGGTACAGTTGTCAGTGATGACAGATATTCCTTAAAGAATTTACCATCAGAAATGTGAATAAATTAGAAATAGTATCTTGACATATTCCTTTGAAATTATTATGACATTCGGATAGTATTATGTTTCCTTTTGAGCTAAGAATACTTGTCCAAAATAGTCTTTAGGAAAAGGAAGTAGCTCATCTATCTTGAGTATTTGGTGTGTTTGGTACTTAGAAACAAGTTACTTGTTCTAGAATTGATCTCCATGATAGAAATTGCATTTGTTTGAGGACAAATCACTAGCAACTTGCTTGGTGACTAGTTGTGATACAACTTCACAGAGTGTGCAAAGATGAGATGTGCTGTTAAAAAAATATTCTCTTAGCTATTACATAATTCTTAGTAGAAGACTTAAGATTTCAGGATGTTAGGGTTGCTAGAAGCTTACATGGGTGAAAGGCTGCTATGGGACAAATACTGGGTAAAAAAGCCCATGGAATACTGTTAAATAGAAAGATAACTCATATTCTATCTGGAGAAACTTTCAAGTGCACATTGCTGCAGTATTGTTTGGCTACTGTCGGAGTAACTGCCTGGATTAATGGTTGATTTTTACAAGTATTTCTTGTTTTCTTCTAATCTTGTATATGTATCTGTGGTTGAATCATTGCTCTTAGTTGGCTGTATTAATTTGTTTCTCCAAATGATCTGCACATTTTGTAAACAGAGATAAATTTCATGTGATTTAAAAAAATAAAATTTGTAAATTAATTTGAGGACTTATTACCTAAAAGTTATTGCTTCAAATTTTTTATTTTACAGCTTTATTAACTTGCTGCTGCCACGGATTATATGTGAAAGGTGCAGATTTTACCAGCATCTACTCTTGAGTTCAGATTGGTGTTTTTTCTTATATTAGGATTTAATTTTTTAAAAAACTTTTTAAATTTCACGTGGCTTTGTGTTTCACAAATGCGTCAAACCCAAGGCTTCCATTTTAAAAGAGGAAAAAGTGGTGTCTGAAATGAAATCATTCTATAAACACCCTTTATTTATTTGTAAAATTCCAAATAACTTACTATTTCTTAATAAGTGAAGTAGCCAAAGCAGATGGTTAGAAGTGCTTGTTCAGTGAGAAGTCTGAAGTTCATACAGATGTTACCTTCTTTTCTATCAATTTTAGCTGCTTCATAAATAACATGCTTGACATAAAAATCTCAAAAAACCAATGAAAACAGTCAGTATTAAATTTTCATTACTTCTGGCTTTAACTTGTATTCTTATTACTCCAGCTGTCCAAGTATTAAATAGCATCATGCTTAGATCAGCTGCATCAGGGCTGCAGTCTACCATCAGTTCATGCCCCAGCAAGATTACCAGAACTGTAGGTTCAGTGATGGGTGTTGGGCAAAGCAGCTCATGGTTAAGAGTGTGCTTAGAGTCTGTCTTCCCAATAAAACTTGTCTCAATTGAGTTTTTAGTAGTTTTGATTATATTTCTTGGTTTTCTGACTGCTTGAGCACCAGCTAATGTCTTCCCTGGAGGTGCTAATAATTGCTGTTATAATGAAGTCTGATTTTTCTCTTCAATTTTGTAGTTTTGATCTTGGTTATACTGTCTCTTACATGCTGTATTACCTGAAATTAGAATTGCAGTTTGCAGTTGAATCTGAAGTGCAACAAAAGCTACATGTATTGCTTTCTGAATGACTTTTAATATACAAGTTTTATGGGCAATAACATAAGGAAACAGCTTAAATCCCCTGAAATCAATAGATTTCTTCTGTGGTATATTTCTTATGCAGTACATCATTATGATTAGAAATACATCTGAAGTGAAGTAATCATTTTCGTTTTTATACTTTCCAGAGAAATGGTAAATTTATGCAGGTAAAATAATTTTTAAGCCATTTTTTCATACTATTTGGTATTACTTTGTAAATAGCAAAAAAGTATAGACAGGTCCCGTGAAACTTAGTGGCTTCCAGCTATAAACTCATTGAAGGTTTTGTCTGCAGCTATTATTTCTATATTTTGTGTACTTTTTTGTATGTAGTATGGTGTATGGCGTTTCAGTCCATGTTAGATTTGATATAAAATTGTAAACCAGGTAAGAACTTCTTATGTTCTCTGCTCTGAACATCTCAGACTTATAACCTGATCTAGTACTTATTAATATCAAGCGAATTTTTGTTCAAGTAACTTCAACTGTCTTCTAAAGTGCTTACAAATACGTACGAACAGGCTGTTTTTTGAAAGGCTTCATCAGGTGTGTATTTTTTGACTGGAACTGTTATATAAAACTGCATTGCTTTATAAGCTTAGTAATATTTTTATTATGTATCTTTTCCAGGGTATTGAGGAATGGAATATTGCCCATCTTAATACGATATTGGATGTTGTAGGAGAAGAGTGTGGAATTTCTATTGAGGGTGTAAATACACCATATCTCTACTTTGGTATGTGGAAAACAACATTTGCATGGCACACTGAAGACATGGATCTCTACAGTATTAATTATCTCCATTTCGGGGAGCCGAAGTCATGGCAAGTTAACTTTTTTTTTTTAAGATGATTTCTGTTTATTTCAGCTGTCTAAACCAAACAGATGGGTTGTGATTGCTTCACAATGGTAAACTGTACAAAAAAGCTAAGATAGTAGTTCAGTTAGGGTTTTTTTTAAGCTCAGAATGCTATGAAATCACACTTATGTATTCTTTTATTTTAAAGGGAAAGACAAATAAGTACATAAGATTTATTTGAGTTCAACAGAAAAATATTTGAAAGATACAATATATAAGCTTAATGTGTTGGGAACCCCAAGACTGTTTGAGGAACTTCTGAAAGAGCTCTTTGAAATCAGTTTCTTTGGTTTTGCTGCCTTTTGGGACTAACTACCCTGTTTTGTATTTAACATCCATTTAATTGCTTTTTTGAATCAGAGTCATATTCTGTACTGTAAACTCAGCTGGACCAATAGGACGTAAGATTCAGAGCGGAAGATACTTCCTGCATATGAAACTTCTACCGTCCTTTCTCTGTAGTCTTAGATTTTTGGTTGAATGGCCTTAACAGACAATTGTGATACATTGTATATACACGTATCCCAAGTATATAAGACAAGTATATTCCTTCTGTTCATAAAATCTTTGTTTTTCAGAATACCTGTGGAGACAGTGTAAAATCATTAGAAAGATATGTAAAAAATAAATTATGCATAATTCCATTCCTGCAGTTTCTAGTCATCCAAACTTGGACAGAAACTGTATAGTTTGTAATTCCTTAAAACATCACTGATTTTTTAATACCCATTCAAACCCTATCATGTATTTATACTGTGAGTGTGGTAAATTGGTCAGATGTTTGCTCTTACATCACTGCTTTATTTTTACCTGTTTTGTTTACGTAATGGATCTCTTGAGTTAAGGCAGAGGTGAATTCGTATTGTAGTAAAGCAGGTCCGTGTTTGAAATTAATAAATTAAATACATAGGTATGTGAGATTGCTCTTTGATAGAATTAAACATGCAAAAAGTCTTTTTAACCATAACATCAATATATTAAAAAAAATAGATGTACAGATAGGTGATTCCAGAATGTTCCAAGGTGATAAGGACAATTGTACGTTGTATGATGATTGCATAAAGTTGTTTTTTGCTTCTTAGGAATTTAAAAAGTTCTATTTGAAGAAAAACTCACTGCATATTGTGAAATTCCAAACACTAGAGAACTTAAACTCTGAAGTCCTTAGATACAATGGAAAGAAGCTAGGAAAGCTTCTTTAAGTATTTTTGAAGGAGGTATGAGTTGATAACAGGATAAATGCTTTTCTAGTTTACTGATACTTGTTTATGCTTTTCTAATGAACAAAATCATTAAACACTGACCCCTTCTTATTTTGAAGAAATAGTGGTGGATATGAATTATGAATTCATTTTCTGTACCACATTGGCCCATATATTTAAGAAATGCAACATTATAAAACAGTTGAATGAAAGGCAGCTAAAGATTTATTTGATGTTATGGATATGCCTTTTACTGGAGCAATGCTGCAGTAATTCATGCAAAGTTCATTTATCAGTAAAATGTGTTGTGTTAATGTGATATTAGTGTAATATTTTCTTAGAGAAAGTGGGGCAGGAGCTGAATCTTATGATATGGATGGTATAGATCTTGTCTGCTCTTCAATTCAACTGATTTGACAATCCTTAGTGAAACCAAATAACTTGACATATATAGTAGTAATACATGTTCTTGGATTTTACTGGCTGTACATGTGGTTTTTCAAGACAGACACATTGGTATTTTGGACAGCTAACATGCTGCATATTTTCTCTGAATTGTGAAAGGACATCCATTTACATATGAGAACCCCACTTAGAACTTGTGGATAGCAGCTGAGTCTAACTGCTGTAGCAGTCTTTATAGAATCTGAAGCTTTCTGCAATGTTGAGGCATAGGTTGACTTGCATTTCTTCTTATACTTCACACTTCTACTTCGAGTTATACAGAGCAGTCTGTATTTCTATATTATGTATACCTATTCCTTCACTGACTGCCTCATATGAATCATGGGGGAAGGTGTGTCTGATAACTTAAAAAATCAGGATTACAGCTGTTTAGATATTTATATATTTACTTGTGTAACACATAATATGTGTAATGTAATACACACATTAATTTTATTGATTTTTCTTTACCTTGCAAAAATATGTTAAAGAGGAAATATTTTGAAAGAGAAGAAGGAACTTAAAAGCCTTGAAATAGAATAATGTAAGAGCAGAAGAGATTGGGGTATATGGTGGGGAAAGTAATTTGAAAATTACTTGCTGTTGGGCAAGATTTTTTACTGCAGTTGTCTCTTTGCATTCTGAAGTGAATGGTACCTTGAAGATGGTACCTTATTTTACATCTCAGTTTCTTTGGGAAAGTCTTATGAGCAAGACAAACCACTGGTGTAATTGATAGTGTGGCTTATTAATTCAGTTATCACTTGATATTGATGTACTTTGTAATGGTATTTATAAACTGCTGACTAATATTAAAAATTTACTCACTCCGGCATTTGTTGTTAAATATTTTCTTCTATTGTAATTATTGTTTCAGGGGTATGCATCTTAGAATAATTTATTTTTGTTTTGTGTAATAATTTGAGGAATTCTGTCATGTTAAACTGTTGAAGTGCTCTTGAAAATTAATGCTTAACACACCCTTTTTGTTACTAGCAGAAATACTATACTGTTAATATATGTATTATATACTTAGGTAAAATATGGATAATGCTTTAATTTACATTTTAAGTTCATAAATTAAAAAAATTCTGAATAAGACCTTCACATTTTTGAAAATAATTCTGCGTTTGTTAAGTATCTGGAAGCAAGGCTTACTCTTTGTTCTGATTAACTGACTCATGAACAACAGTAGTGTTGAATCTTTTTAAGTGTTGAGATGATACAAATCTTCTTGAAGAAGAAGAATAATGTATATAAGGAAATACTTCTTAAGCAGGCAGAAAGTAATTATTTTCATGGCACCGTGGATATTTCAAATATCATAATAATAGTACAGTTTCTTTTCTATTTTGTTTTAAAGAAGAAAAGATATGTAGAGAATATATTATTCTACTTTAGAAGTAGTATTTTAAAGTATTGTGCTCGTTTTTGTCACCTTTTATATCTGATGGGGAAAGCCTGAATTCTTTTCTGCATAAAGAACTAGGTTTTTACTTTCACTTGAAAGGGGCACAGTGAAAACTTGCAATATGATACAAACAATAACTTATGTATCAATTTGTATGTTTTCTGTAACATTCCACCTGGTCTTTGCTTCCTAGCTTTTCTGGATACTGAAAATGACGAGAGACAATACATTATGTTAAAAATCTTTCCTGTTTAGTAATATCTTTCATAAATCACGAAATGACTTGCAGGGCTGGTCAGTCATAAAGTAAACAGGAATAAATACTACAGAAGGAGGACATAGTTCCATTATTGTGACCATATCAAGAAAAAGAGACCAGATTGTTAAAGAGAGAATGCTTAGCCAAAATTAGATGGATTAGGAGAGTGAGACTCCACCTGACAGTTTATTTAGGTTGTAAGAGGAAATAAATCTATTGTGACAATGAAAATAAAGCAGGGATTTAGGTTCAGAAATTCTCTTCATTATTCAAGTGGATATAGGATGGCAAGAAATCTGATCTCTAGGTTGCCTAAAATTTATACTGTGAGCAACATTATCTTACCTCTTGATTGGCTTGACTAGAATCTGTTTTTGTGGATCTGCCAGCATAGAAAGTGTACCAACACCTTCTCCTCTTGCTTAATGAGGTGGAAGAATTAGGAAAGGTACATGGTTAGACAGCAGGGGTTGTGGAAGTCTTTGAAATATTTCATGTGAAGCCTTCCAGATTTTGAATCCCAGTAGCAGGGGAAATAGTAATGGGGTTATGATAATGATGGGATAACAATAGATAGCATTCTGCTATGCTGTGGTTTCTCTCGTGGGGGGGCTGCCACCGGCAAGCAGCCAAATCCCCAGACCACAGAAACAGTTTGTGTGGGTTCCTCAGCTCAGCTGGCTGGCTGTGCATGGGTTCAGGCTTGGAAGAAAGAAGCGGGTCCCGGCTTGGGCA
>JBBMKD010000115.1:46445522-46455777 GCA_037834095.1 Argya squamiceps | reverse complement strand
CCCAGCCTATAACACTGCAGGGGGTTATTGTGGCCAAAGTGCAGGACCTGACACTTGGACTCATTAAACTTCATCTTGTTAGACTCTGCCCATTGATCCAACCATTCCTAGTCTCTCTGCAGAGCCATCCTATCTTCCAAGCAGTCGATAATAATAATAATTGAGTAAGCATGTTTTTCCAAGATTTAAACTGCTTCTGTGAATAATTACCTACCATTTATATGAGAGGAATACAACAGATGGTACAAAGTTAGGACGTT
This sequence comes from Argya squamiceps, assembly GCA_037834095.1. Classification (NCBI taxonomy): domain Eukaryota; kingdom Metazoa; phylum Chordata; class Aves; order Passeriformes; family Leiothrichidae; genus Argya; species Argya squamiceps. The sequence goes on along the minus strand of JBBMKD010000115.1, from coordinate 46,455,517 downwards.
GTATTTGTTTACTGTATAGATGGTTTGTGAGTGCGGGGTAAACCTAGTCTTCATGGAATCCTTCTAAAGTTATTTACTGCAATTGATTTTCATGTGTGCAGAATGAGCATAAACACAAAAAAAGCTCCCAGCAACAATATATTTCTCAAAAGGGTAAGAAAGATTGCCTAAATGTACAGATCTACATTTATTCTAAATTATTTCACTTCTTAACAAACAAGGAAGACCCTGTAGCCCCTCCCCCTGGAAAGCAGTTAGCAGGATGGGGCTTAAAAACTTAGGAGGTGCATTTGATTTTTGTAAAACCTCTCAGAACTTAGGAATGATGTGATAAATTCTAAAACAAGTTTGAACAGTATTAAGTATTGAAAAATATTACCAAGATTTCCTATTTGATTTAATGAAAAGATGTACAGTTTTGCTTTTCTTGCCTTATCAGGATTCTTTCCGAGCAGCTCTCAAGGATGTGATGCTTTTCTTCGCCACAAGATGACACTAATTTCTCCCTCAATATTGAAAAAGTATGGAATTCCTTTTGACAAGGTACGTTAAAAATGTTTCTTTTTAAACTCTACTTTTATGCGTTGAATTAGATTGTGTTTAGTAAAAACATGGTTATAATAAAGGTGAGGCAATTTTTTTTCTTTTCAGATAGTGGCTGCATGAAAATATGTGTTAAAACTTCTAATAGTTTTAGCAGGGAATTTTCTAGAATTAAACACTTGTAGACATTACAACATTTCTGTGATTTTTTTTCTAAGACAATACCAACATTTGTTTTTTCAAATTTATTTCCATGGTAGCTTGGATGTGATTTTTTGTGGACTGAAACACTTACTAACTCATTCTGTTAAGTTGTATACCTAGCATTTTAACACAAGTATTTGATTTCTTTATGTCTGCATGTTGCTTTTCTAATGCAGTTAAATATAACTTTATCATTATAAGGATCGGAAAAATTTTAGGTGGAATAAGAACTGTTACTTAATTTAAAATGTATTTCAAAAGCCTTAACATACTAGAAAAACAATTAATGATTATTTTTGACTGTTAGGTAGTGGCAGAATAAACATTTGATAAAAGCATTATACAAACAGGAACTGAGAATACCTGTTTTTCTTCTTTGTGGATGGATTTAATACATTGCTGCTTTTAAAAACATCTGAAGTATTCAGTTTCTTCTGCTTTCTACAAGATTTTCTGTATTAATTGTTTTCCACTTTGAACTTGATGCAGGTGTGTGTCAGCTACTAAAATATTTTCAATGCATTGCTTTTTTTTTTTTTTTTTCATTTAAGTGTACTTACTCTGTACATTTTATAAATTCTAAAGTTCTAAATTTTGGGGTTTGGTAGACCTACTTAGAGGACTAGAACTTGATTCAGAAGGTCTCCTTTCTGCCTGAATATCTGTTTATCTTAATACTGAAATTTCAAAGGCTTTTGATCATTAAAGAGCTATGGTTCCTGGTTTCCCATTGCACAGATTATTTTAAGTTGTTCAGAAGAACCTGGCAATATATGCTTTTTCCCAGTTTATTCCCACTGCAATATGGTGGTATAAACTATCCTTGCCACACACCTTGCTTGTTACTGTGTTTTTTGTTTTTGCGTATGTGCTATTTATTTATTGATATAATATGTTCATGTGTCTACAAACGTCACTTAACATGTTTTCTGTGGCCTAAAATATAGGATAAGGCAGTGTTTCTTGTCTGGTTTAGTTGATGTTTTTCTAACAGCATTTAAAAAAAAAAAAAAGTATATATTTTTGCCCAGCTGGAAAATAAACACCAGACAGGTGCTTGCTCACTCCCCCTTGGTGGGATGGATGAGAAATGAAAGGATAAAAGGTAGAAAACTCATGGTTTGAGACAGAGACGGTTTAACAGGGCACAGGAAAGCTGTGCACAGAAGCCAAACAAAACGAGGAGTTCATTCACTGCTTCCTGTGGGCAGGCAGGTGTTGAGCCATTCCCAGGAAAGCAGAGCCCTGTCACGCATAACGGTGACTTGGCAGGACAAATGTCACTACTCCAAACAATTGCCCTGCCTTCTTGTTCTCACATCTTTATGTACTGAGCAGGATACCATGGGCTCAGCTGTCCTGGCTGTGTCCCGTCCTAACTTCTTGTGCACCCTCATCCTCCTCACCAGTGGAATGATGTGGGGAGCAGAGAAAAAGGCCTTGAGGCTGTGTAAGACATGCCTAGCAAGAACTGGGACACCTCTGTGTTATCAATCCTGTTGGCAACACAGGTGGGATGAAGACACAGATGTTTTATGCTTTTTTGGAACATCACTTTTCATGCTTAAGTCAATCTGTGGGTAATACTGAGGAAATGCAGACATTTAGAATGATACTGCCTGCCTTGGAAAGCAAGCTTTTTTGAATAAATTACTCATAAAATAAGTAGTTTGTTTTCTGAATGATGTATCATAGGGAAATGTAACTGCTGAATTCAGTTTTTGTAATATATAGGTAAATATACTGATTCTCTTCATAGCCTTGTGCTTTATCATGAAGTGTCAGGTGAAACTTTCCAGGCTGGATGGTTTTATAACCAGATTTATAGTTTTGGATTTACAGAACATTACTCTGAACAGTATAATTTTCAGTGGTTGATGTTTAAAGTAGCATATTGCAGAATGTCAGTATACTTATTTTTAGGATGACTCATTTGAGGTGGGATAAGGGAGTTGATATTTGTATTTTGGTGTCTTGATTATTCCTGTACTCTAATTTAGAGGATAATAATCCTCTGAAAAGAGGTGTGGGGGGAAAGGAAAAAAAAAAGTGCTACAAACAGTTAAATATTTAAGTTTGGTTCTATCACCTAGTCTTTGGAGGAAGCAGACTGTACCCAAGTGTAATTGTAATTAATGGGATTCAGTGAGAAAGTGAATAGAGAGAACCAGGCTGTGATCTCTCATGGCTCAAAGTGATAGGAGTGGAAATGTGCTGAATGCTGATAAGTCAGCCTACGCCTACCAGGTGGCAGCTGAACTGCTGCTTGTTGCAATAGAACACCTGCTAAACTGTCAGCAGTGGGAGGGCGTATTGAGATAAATTTTGGAATCGTTAGCATTGAGAATAATCTTTCTTAAACATTCCCACAGTGATTGTTGAAGTGCTACAGTAACAGTCACAATATATGCAACTATATATGTTCATTTGCATGTATATACTAAATATGAATCCACAGAAAATCTAACCATGCAAAATGAAAGATCCAGTTTTTTCCTCTAGCCTTGTTGGCTGTTTTTCTTGTTTTTCTCTCTTTCCTTCATCCCTTAATACAATCAGAAACAGACCTCTTTGAAGTGCTAGCCCTGTGTGTGTTCTTGCACTGGGCAAAAAAAGCACAAAAAGAATTTATAAAATAATAAAATAACAATTTTGAAGGAGATTGTAAAAGCAGAAATTGAATGTAAGACAGCCGTACCAGTAGAAAACTGAGATTTAGGACATGACATTAAAAAGAGAAATGTTTGAAGTTGCAAGTTTTTATTTTGGTGACTGTTTAAAATTTAACCCTTCCTTTTTGTTACTTTAAGTCATAAGGGTGTGGCCCTAAAAAGTGTCATATTTGTCCTTCCAATTACTGTATTGCTTATATAAAGCATTGGCACACGCTGAAAACAACCTATTTAGACTCTGAGAAGTCTCCTTATTTTCCTGTAATCAACAAATACATATGTTGAATAGTCATCAGTCACTGCACAGACTATTTGCTTCATTTAAATGGATCTGTTTACTTTTTAGTGGGTCTGTTGTCTGATGTGTGTTTCACATAAAACGTGTGTCAAACGGAGCATGGAGAATCTCCTAACTTCTGTATAATCTACTCTATTCATTAACTCTTATCAGATAATTCAGGAGACAGTGCGCTGTTTCAAGTCTCTGACTAGCCTGTCCTTGATAGTCTCTGGTGGTATGACTTTAGGAGATTAAAGCTGTCACTCTGTGAAGAGAATATTACTGACTGACAAGAAGTGCTGTCTTCTCTTTTCTCCATGTAGGAGAGCAGCAGTCCATCCTAGTGCAGGAAGAGGAGATTTCTCTCTTAAAAGAGAATAACCTGACTAGTGATTTGTTTGTATTATCACACTTTTTTTTTTTTTGTAGTTTGCTCTAAAAGCTTTTCAAGTCTGATATGTCTCTTAAAACTAATTGGAATTTGGGTTATTTTTGTATATACAAAATATAATTACTGTGCGTGAGTTTGAGGTTGGCTTTTTATTTTCCTTTTTTTTTCTGCTTTCTATAGTACCTTGTTGATCCAGTGGTCTTTGCATGTTTTCTTTTGGTTGTAGTCCTTTGAAATTATCCTTGCTCAAACTCTAAAATAATATTAGAATTCAACTGTAGTCAAGCTTTTCATCTTTCAGAGTCTCCTTCTATCCCACATGTCCTTTAATTATTTGGAATTCTTGTTACCAGTAATGCCAGAGTGTTTCTGCTCTCTAAAATTTTGCCTAAAGAGAAAGAGGGGAAGGACAGAGGCAGCTTAAAACTTGTGTTTTAATAGTGTTTAATGCTTTGTCTTGAGGCATTGTGCACAACATTTAGGCATGGTAATTGTGGGTATTTTGATGCAGCCTGTCTTTGCTTCCTCTCAGCAGTGAGAACGATATATTCTTTTCACTGCCTTTTTTAGTTACTTCCAGGTTTTATTAGCAGTGAACTGCTGCTCCAAGATTAACTTCTTTGAGTTCTTTCTGAATCTGTTAAGTGTTGCACCTAGCTATGTATTTTAGAGTAAAGAACATTGTCTCGAGTATACTGTTTCTGTTTGTATTAAATCTCATCTCTGTGCAAGGCAAAAAAATTTCTTTGTTTTAGTTAGTTACAAAGGCATATGTAATTTTCATTGCTATAGGACTAGAAATGCTTTGTAATGTGGTTCACTTTAAGGTTTTTTAAAAGTTTATTTATTTTTGCTTTTTAATTTTTTTTTTATTGTTGCAGGTTACCCAAGAGGCAGGAGAATTTATGATCACTTTCCCATATGGATATCATGCAGGGTTTAACCATGGATTTAATTGTGCAGAGTCAACAAACTTTGCCACCATTCGATGGATTGATTATGGAAAAGCAGCAAAATTGGTAAGTAAGCAGAAAATTGATGTATAAGGAAATATTTCCTGTGGTTATTTCTTTGTGAGAATCTCAGGAAGGTGTCAAGAAAGGGATAACTATTAGATCAGATAATACATTAAGCTGCCATTCAAATTTAATTTTTAGTTTTTATTTTGATAAGTAGGTATTACACTTCCAGCAATATATATTCCTCTCAATAGTCAGTTTTGTTTGCAGCTTAATGTATTTATTGTTCTTCAAAACCAGTTCTGTTTGTGGATATTTTTAAGTTCAAGCTACATACGCTGGTGTTAATATATGTGAAGACAACTGACTTCTCCACTTAAATAACCTGTAAGCTTTACTGTTCATGGAAGCACTTTGATTTAACTAGAGTTTAATACCTGTAAAGAAACATAAATAGTGAAACTTCAAATAAAGTTTAAAGAATTAAGTTCAATTTTTCTCAAATTAATCAGAAATCTTGTAGTACAAGATAATAAAGCAACTGTTTGATGTGTGTATAACTGAAGATATTTTAGACTGAAATTTTGCTCTGTGGTGTGCATGTCTTTCTTTTTTTGCATACAGCATAGAATCATAGAATCTGTAATGTTAGAAAAAAATTCCAAGATCACTCTTGTCCAGTCTTTGACTGAAGACTAGTGTATCAACTAAACCATAGCACTAAGTGCCACATCCATTTGTTTCTTGAATGCATCAAAGGGTGGTGATTTCACTGCTTCCCTGGGCTGTCCTTCCAATGCCTGAACACCGTTTCAGTGAAAAATTCTTCCTGGTTTCCAGCCTGAACTTCCCCTGGTGCAGCTTCAGCTTGTGTTCTCTCATCCTGTTATTTGTTGCTTGAGAAAAGAGACCAATCCCCACCTCACTACACCCTCCTTTCAGGCAGTTGTAGAGAGTGATAAGGTCCCCCTTGAGCCTCCTCTCAACCACTCCTCACAGGACTTGTACTCAAGAGCCTTCCCCAACTTCATTGCCCTTCTCTAGTCTTGTTCCTGCACCTCAATGTCTTTCCTGTAGTGAGTTGCCCAGAATTGAGCACAGGATCTGAAATGTGGCCTCATGGGAGCAATCCCTGCCCTGGTCCTGCTGGCCGCACTGTTGCTGGTACAGGCCAGGATGCCATTGCCCTTCTTGGCCACCTGGGCACACCCTGGCTCATGTTCAGTCACTGTCACAGCACCCCCAGGTCCTTTTCCCCTGGGCAGCTTTCCAGCCACTCTGCCCCAGCCTGTGGAGCTGCCTGGGGTTGTTGTGACCCAAGGGCAGGGCCCAGCACTGGGCATTGTTGAGCCTCACACCCTTGGCCTTGGCCCATGATCCAGCCTGTCCAGATCCCTCTGCAGAGCCTTCCTGCCCTCCAGCAGTTCAGCACTCCCACCCAGCTTGGTATCCTCTGCAAAGTGACTGAAACTGCACTCAGTCCCCTTGTCTAGATGATTGATCAAGCTATTCAAACAGGACCGGCCACAGCACTGTGCTGTGGGGAACACCAGTTGTTAACAACCATCATCTGGATGTAACTCTATCCAGCACCACTCTTCAGGCCCAGCCATACAGATGATTTTTTGCAGAGTGAACAGTGTGTCCATCCAAGCCATGAGCTACTAGTTTCTCCAGGAGAACATTGTGAGAGGTAACATCAAAGGCTTTGCTGAAGTCCAGGCAGACAACATCAACAGCTTTTCCTATGTCCAGTCCATAGATGCTCATTAAAGGGGATCCTGTTGGTCAAGCAGGACCTGCTTTCTATAAACTGCTGCTGGCTGGGCCTGATCTCCTGGTTTGTCCTGTATGTGCTGTGTAATCACAGTTAAGATAATTGGTCCAATAACCTTTTGTGGCACTCTAGGTCAGGCTGACAAGGCCTCTAGTTCCCTGATACGTCTTGTCGATGGGCATGACACTGGCCAGCCTCTGGTCCTCTGGGACCTCCCCAGTTAACCAAGACTGGTGATAGATGATGGAGAGCAGCTTGGTGAGCTCTTCCACCAGCTTCCTCACCCTCCCTTGGGTGAATCCCATCTGGCTCCATAGACTGTCTAAGTGCACAGCAAGCCGCTAACTACTTTCTCCTGCATTACAGGGGATCTCTTCTACTCCCTGTCTCTGTCTACCGGATCAGGGGCCTAATTGCTATGGGGAAATTTTCTGACTGAGGCAAAGAAGGCATTAAGTACCTAGGCCTTTTCTTTAGCCTTGGTGACAATGTTTCCCCCCTGCCTACAATAAAGCATGGAGATTTTCCTTGGCCCTCCTCTTGTTAATGTATTTCTTAAAAAAACCCTTTTTATTGTCTTTCCACAGCAGTGACCAGTTGTAGTTGAACTTTCACCTTTCTAGTTTTCTCTCTACATGACTTCCTTGTACTCTATCATGACATCCTCGTACGCTTCAACCGGTGTCTGCCCCCTTTTCCAAAGGTCATAAACTTTTTCCTTTTAACTGAGTTCCTGTAAAAGCTCCCTGCTCATTGCTCAGCCAGGCTACTCTTCTTCCCCACCATCTTGTCTTAAAACCTGTAGGGATGCTACTGAGCCTTCAGAGAAGGCTGTGGAGCATCCCTACAGGTTGAAAGACTGTGCAGGGAACTTTCCAAACCAGTCCTCTGAATAGGCCAGAGTTGGCCCTCCAGAAGTCCAGGGTGGAAGTTTTGTTGACCTACTTCCTTACCTTACCAAGAATTAAAAGCTCTTTATCATTTCATGGTCATTGTGCATTTTGCCCAATACAATCTCCTTCCACCACATTTCCCACCACCCTTTATTTATAAACTGCATGTTTAGCAGGACTTAATTTCCTGGTAGGCCTTTACCAGCTGTGTCAGGAAGTTATTTTCCATGTACTCCAGGAACTTCATAGACTGCCTCATTTCTGCTCTTTTGAGTTTCTGGTAGGCCTCTTGCAAGTTAAAGCCTCTCATGAGAACAGGGTCCAGTGGTCATGAGATGACTTCCCCTAGCTGCTCACAGAATATTTTGTCCACCTCTTCATCCATCATGGGTGCGTGGTCTGTAGTAGACTTCCGCTAGGATGTTTATGTTGTTAGATCCCTGAGTCTCACCCATGGTTGTACAACCCTATCATCACCTTGAGCTCTGTGCAGTCAAAATACTCTCTGGTGCAGAGAACCATTGCACCGCCTCTCCTTTCTCCCCTGTATCTTCTGAAAGATTGTAGCCATCTACTGATGGATGTATCAAGTAATGAAGTAAATGCACAAAATCAAAAAAAATGGGCAATTTATTCAGCCGAAGTTCTTACTGGCTTTTAATATTTTCTGATTTTTAATCATTGCTAAGGCTTATATGACTTGTATGGCTTGTATGACTCAGAAAAAAATTCAGTCAGAGGCATTTTCTGCATTGACTTGTTTGTAACTGGGAAAAACCTTTCTAACAGCAGCCTCCTTAATATATTAGTTAATACAATGATACGGAATAAAAGTCAAAATCAGCTGTGCTGGTTTCACAGCCTAGTAAAGTGAGTGTACTCTTATTAGACAATGGAAACTGAGAAATACCTTTATGAGAGAGTTCTCAAAAATTAATGAAAATCTCTAAACACATCTAATGTTCAGACTGATGTCTACCTTTAGTAGAAAATTGTGGTTATTATACCCAGTGGATAATGTGGCAACTCTAAAGTTCATTTTAAACTCAAAAATGCATTTGATAACCTATGCATTTGATAACTTGAAATTTCTAGGAATATTACAATGAAACAAAGTCCAGGGAACCATGGATACACAACAGTTGAATGTGGGAGGTAAAACTGACTTGGGTTTTTAAAGATACAAATGTCATGCAGCTCTAAAATTAATTCAGCTGTACTTCCAAGAATGGCAGACTGCATCTTCAGATGTAGCAAAGCTGAGGTGGTACTCCCTGCAGGTATCTCCCTGTCAATGTACTGGCATATTTCTTAAGTTTTTAAAAAAATAGTCTGGTACTTGGTGTACAGCTTTCCCCAGTACAAACTGTTAAGTGTTTTATGGCTCCAGTATGCATCTCTATTACTGTATTATACTGTAAATTTAATGTCATCGTTAAAGTCACTGGAGTTAAATAATTTTAAAGCAAGTGTGATTGTGCTGCTTTATACCACCCCAAAAGTACTACTGAAAATTTAGCTAGGAAGTCTTTGCATATACTCTAAATATTTTGTCAAAGTTCTCTGCCGTATCAATGAAACCTTTATCTTAGGACACTGAATTCTGTGATAGGTGGCTATTGCATGTAGGAGCAGTATTGTGCATGTAACAATACAAGAAACAAAAGTATGTCCCTGGTGTCTGCAGTTAAATTTAAATGCCTACAAGTTTCAAAGTGACATCGGAGCAATAATAACTAATCTCCCTCTACAGAGAAATCTTAGATACCATTGTCAAATATGAACTACAGTTTTTTTGGCAAATGGTCAGAGTCCTTAACGTTATTTACTTAATTCTTATCACTTATTACCACAAGCATGAGAATCAAAGTTTACTTTTCTAAATGAAAAAGAATATACTAGAATGTACTGATGGTAGGATTTCTTTTAAAAAATGGAAATGTGAAGAAAAGAACTAAAAGAAGTGTGGTGAACTACTTCGCCCTAAAACTTACTGGTATTTGTTTATGTCATAGAAATTGGGTAAACAAGACAAACAGAAGAAATATTGAAAAATCATAAAAAATTTTAAATTGGAAAAGACCTTAAAGATCATTGAGTCCAGCTGTTTAACTCAGCATTACCAAGGCCACCACTAAAGCATTTCCAAGGGGTCACATCCACAGGTCTTTTAAATACCATCAGGATGGTGACACAACCAGGTCCCTGGGAACCCTGGCCAATGCCTGACAACCCTTTCCATGAGGAAATGTGTCCCAATACCTTCTAAACCTCCC
>JBBMKD010000115.1:46430372-46441358 GCA_037834095.1 Argya squamiceps | reverse complement strand
TACAGAGAACAAACCATTTTACAAAAGAACATTAACTTATGAATTAAACTTAAAATTAAAAAATGCACTCCCACAAAACCCAAGAGGAAGTTGTTGACCAATGCCAGGCTCCTTTCACAGCCATGATGACTCCCTCCTGGCCAATTCTCATCAGTTTATAGTGGGCTTGGCATTCTGTGGTGTGGAACATCCCGTTGTCTAGTTCATATCAGGTGTCCCAGCCAGACTGTCTCGTCTTCTTGTAAATTCCCTTGCTGTCAGAGCGTGGGAAACTGAAAAGTCCTTGATGTTTAGAGTAAGCGCTACTGGGCAAAAAATGAAAATACATCAGCATGTTATTAGTGTTATTCTCATGCTGAATCCAAAACACAGCACTATACTGGCTACTAGGAAGAAACTTTATTCTATCCCAGCTGAAAAAAGGACCCCTGTCTGATGCTTTTCCAGATTCTTGTCAGGGTCTCTCACAACTCTCAGACATCCCTTGTCCATGCTTTCACAAGCTTTCAGAGAAAGTACTGGCATTTCTGAATACTGCTCTTGTTGCTTACTGTGTCTGTTTTGTGGGACCACTTGGTGACTTTCACTCAGTATAAATGTATGTAAATTTTACTGCCTGCTCTCAGGGAAAGTGTTGTCACACTAGGTGATTTTACTAGTCATTGTAATGATTCTTTTGTACTGCAGCTCCTTTCAAGACGTGATTTGTTTTCAGATGCTGGTGCTGGAAAGCTTTTTGTTGTTTAGCTGATATGTAGAACCTGAGAAGTCTACCAACCTTTTCTACTTGAAACTGGGGGTACTTAAGTATTATTGCTCTCTTTCATAAAATTAAGTCAGTAATTACTCATGCATTCTTCAGTGGTAGCTGCTTAGCAACGTGTGTTCCGTGGATAGGTTAGATCAAAGCGCTGGCCTGCAGGTTGTATTTTTCCCTTTGGTGGGATGAAGTGCAGTTGTTTTGATGTTAGGTTTGATGGATTTGTTTGCCACTGCATTCATTAGCTTCACATCAAAAAACTGACAGGCTGTTAAATGAAACTTTGCCTTAGATTTTCAGCTTGACTGTTTCAAGACCTATGTGAAGATATTTTGTTTTTGTGCTGCAGCAGCCTCAAGCAGTTATGACTCTTTCAAAGGGAAGAAAAGTTATTTAATATCTTGATTTATTTGGGTACAAGACTTATTGTCTTGAAGATAGCAATGTCCGGCTTATGTTATCCAAACAGTCTATTTATTTTGAAATATATATTGAGAGACAATATATATGATTTAACTGATTTTATCAGAGGAGAAATTATACTTACTGCACAAAAATGCTTCCACCTCTTGAAGTTTATTGAGGTAATATTTTTTTTTCAATGAGGAATGTGTTTAGGTTGCTTTTGTACAATAAAATGTACAAAAAGAAAAAAAAAACAACTCAGCTGTACCATTTTTTTTCAAATGTGGGTGAGTGAAATTTAAAGGTCTAGGTTTAAAAATTATCTCCCGACTCCAATTGCAGTGTTTTAGTACTGAATGTCAGAAATAGCTATGTGCATATGCTCATGAGTTACTAATTTATCAACTTTTTTGTGTGATTTTCAAAACTTTTTTTAAACACTGCATGTTGATATGTTTGATACCAGTCTGCAACAATACCAGCATCATTCATGTTGTACAAATCAATATTTTTACTTGCTAAGTCATAATTAGCCACCTTATATCATTGACTTGTCTGCTTATGAAATTTTACAAAGTTTCTGGAACCAGATATATGTTCCATTTCTGGTCTGGATTGTTAGTACACTACTTCAAAGCAAATCTTGTGCATTCTGCATTTTGACATTTCACTTCATAGTCACAATGCCACTCTCAGCTCTGCAGTTGTTATGGAATTTTCTCTTTTATTTTTCTTTATTTCTTTTACATTGATCTCTTAGTTGTCTTTTTTTTTTCCTCTGCATCTTGCTTCTATTATTTACTGCCTCTGTTTAGTTCTTAAATCACAAACTCATAATTTCCATAGAACAGCAGCTATTAAAATTTATTGCTGGAATGGAAGATTGTCAGTCTCCCATAGGGCAGTAACTTGCATAGTTCTAGATTTCTAGTACTGGGGCATTTTGAATTAAGAATTAGGTTTTAGAAGTAGAAAGGAATAGTAATAATCACAATACTTTTACCTGTTCTAGTAGAATAATATTCTATTGTTTTTTTGAACCTTCCTCTTTTGGTAGAGCATCTGGGTATAAAATCATACAGAATGTCATATGGTGGTGTTCCTGTCTTCCTACAGTCTGAGCTATGTTATCTGCAAGTACTGATGTTGTCTGTGGGTAGTGTATTCTGTGGTTCTGAAGTTCTTGTGTATTCTCGTGAATCTTTACCAACACTATAGCACAACTTTTTTCTCTGTGATGTAGAGTATATGTAAATAGCATTATGCATGTATATTTCTGGCACAGAGCTCTCATGCAAGCTGCTGCTGCATTGTTTATTTGATAAAAGTTGAACCAACAATACTACCACTTCTTTCATACATGCAGTTTTGATTAAGTAAGGAGAGGAGAATTCTGTAAAGTAACATTTTAAATGTTGGAGTACATTCTGACAACTGTGAGTGAGTGGAAATGATGGAATCTAATCTTCCTTTTTTCCTCCCTAAGTGTTATCCAAGAGGTTCCATTTATCAAAGTAAAAAATGTACCAAGTTGGCATACTTGGTGGATGTTTAGAAGTTTTTGTTTTATAGCAGCTTTCACTTAACTTCCTTTTTAAAGAAAAAAGTCAGTAATTTACAACAAATTTGCCTTTTCAGAGTATAGGTTATTTAAAATTTTGAGTAAATCAATACAGTTTGCCTTTCCTTACTTTTTGTGAGCATGCAGATTTGCGCACAGTTTGAGGAAAAGGTTTTGCTGCTATGTAAATTTCTGTCTATATATTAATGTCATAGCCTGTAGAGAGAGATTATTTTCATTCCAGGTTTTTAAAGAAAGTAGAATTTAACTAAGAAAATTTTTTTAATAAGTAAGAGTTTTTATTTCACAAAATAGACGCTTTGATCTTGAATCAACTGCTGTAACACAGGCGTGTAACACCATCTCAGATATTTTTCCTTCCTCTGTCTAGGCATAAGATACAAATCTCCAGGAATCCAGTGTTATATTTAGAACTCAGTCAGACGTCATATATACCAGAATGTGGTTCAGGTGTCAGTGCATGCCTGGGCAATTGAACTGAATCACCTGTCATTGTATTCCTTTTATTTTTACCCTTTGCAAATGTAAGACTCATTCTTAAGATTGCCTGTATTCTTGTACTCTGAGAGGAAGTCAGTTCTCTAGCCTTGCTGGATTAATTTAGCATTTTGGCACTGGGTGGTGACCTATTGTGATAGGCCAAAAGGTATTTTAAATGTTAGGGTTAAATTCTTTTAAAACCACCAGCCCCCAACCTTTCTTCTTGTAAAGCAAAACCCCCAAATACTGCTACTGGTGCTAGTTATGTGCTTTTATTAATTTATTTAATTTGAAACCATTTTAACTCCGCATTTGAACCATCAAGAGAGTTCAAGATACTAGAAACCATTCTGCTGTGTTCCTCCATGCAGTTTCAGTTGATTTTGACATGGTTTGGAACTCAAAATATTTTATTGTTTTGTTTGTTAGTGGTTTTTGTTGGATTGCTTTTTCTTTCATTTTTTTTTTCTTTGTAATCTGTTTTGTATATATAGATTAAACTTTGTATAAGGATGATTTTCATTCGATTAACTAATGTGTCTGCTGGGACCATCTACACCTCTGCTGCTCCTGCAGTTGGTACCAACTACCAACTACAGGAGTTGCTAGTTTGGCTCAGGCCAAACATTGTAGAGATAAGCACATTCTTGCAATTTTCTCTCTGTTTTTCTGAGAGTCTGAAGAAGAGTAGCATATCATAGATTTGAAATACATGATTTATTTCCTGCTTCTGAAAGAAAACACTGTAAATATAAATGCACAATTCAAAATCCTTGACATAGAGTAGTAGAGGAGGCATCTATGAATGATGAGAAATAAATTAGATACTTACATCCCGTGGTAACTACACCGGGATAAACAAAGGGTAGGCATTACTTCTAGTATCAGTGAGCTTCTGTAGCCTAGCAGACAATATGAAACAGCAGCTGAACACAGGCAGATAGATGCCTCAGCTGCATCTTTAGTCTCCCCACTGTGCTTGTTACTTGAATGAGTAGAACTTGTTCATATACTCCTAGTTAGAATTCATTAATCTTTGAAAGTCTTGAAAAGGGTCTTAAATGAAGTGTCTAGCTTGCACTGGTTTGATTTTGGATAAAACCCAGAACAAAACATACTACTGTGCTTTACATAAAAGGAGGAGAAATAATTTTCCAAAATGTTTTATATTAAAAAAATTGAATTAAGACCTCAGTGCTAGTGCAGTTGTATTCAGTTTCTAAGGTTTTTCTTTCTGCCTGAAGTGTGAACAATCTTTATGTTGCTGCAAAAAAAGGCATAACCAATTACCTTGAAGGTGTCATCTTTTTCTGTCGAGACATAGTCACCTCTTAATTCAGATAAAATATTAAAAAAAGCCACATTAAAACTTTCACAGAAAGTGCACTTCCATATGGTTTATTACAAGACCTTGCATTCATCCTGTCAGTGAAATAAGTTACTGCATTCTTTTGTAACTAATGTAATCAAATAAGTGCAACTAAGACTGACTCTCTGTTCTCTGTAATATGCTCTCATATGTTCAGCAATCTTATCAGATAAATTACAATCTTTCAGATTTTAACAACAAAATCACCTGATCTCACCTTTGCCATGTAACATCCCATGTTCTTGGAATTTTGAAGGAAAATTTAGACCTTAATTTTCATATATTTTTATGTATTTATATGTAAAAAACTATAGTTTGCCTTAGGAAGATAGAACAGTGCTTGCTTCTAGAGGGCAGTATAGTTTGAAATATCTAGCAAACACCTGAATGAGAAATAAAAAGATAATTTATCTTGTTCTTATTGTGCTTATAGCTGGATTTTCCAAATTATTTGAATGAAATTACTTCAGTTACTTATGCTGAATATGTTAATATAGTTCAGTAAATGCAGTGTTTCAGTGGCTTTTTCAAGCTTTCTTGAGAATAATCACAATATATAAGAAAGACACAGAGGTCTCGTATTTTGATGTATTACTGAGTTGCTCTGGGATAAACCTATGGTACATGTAGAGAAGAAATGTAACCTTTATACATTTTTGTTTCCAGTGGATTGAGGAAGACTGTAAAAATTTATTCTAAAAGGGATAATTTACAGTAAAGTAACCCCACAAAATCCCCTTCTCTATGTTCTTCTCCACATTTTATCTAGGTGATTATAGGGTGTTCATATACTGGGGTGAGTCTATCAGCCGTTAAGTTGTTATTTAGGATATAAGAATCTGTCTTATAGTCTAAGATGGTACAAGATTTTACTAAAAAAAATGCAGGTAGGTGGCATTTAGTATGTCTGTTGAATGTCTTTGAAACAGACTGTAAGTTAATACTTTGGCAGGTATGGCAAAAGTTAAAAATAATTCCAGTACTTTATTGTAAATCAGGTTACTTGTTGGTAACCTGTTGGTATGTTCTTTTCATGTATGAATGTAATATTTCAACTGAAATGATTTAAATTAGTTTTAATGTTGGAATTTAAAATTACGCTGTGATAGGAGACAATGTGCTGGGTGACGCTGATGTTGTGTGAGCCTTATTGGATAGATGTTCAAGTGGGTAGTGGGGTTTGAGTGAGTCTACATACAATACATTCTGGCAAAATCTTCACAAAATTCATAGTTACATTTCTTTTCCGCGTGGATGAGATACAAAAGTAGAGGTGACTTTCTGTTATGTTGAAGTTTTGCTGAAGAAATTCCATAGATTTTGAAACTGTAGAGAATTCTACCTTGGCCAGGAGTCTTACATCTCTTCCTACTTCATGTCTGGTTCCCTTTAAGGTGTAAGTGTAGTTTCAGAGGGATGATAAGAAGAGGGTAAAGAAATAATGTGCTGGATCTTGCTGCGAATAAAGTAAAGGAAATAGTGTTTTCAGTCAGTTGCATTGGACAAAAGAATAAGGGGTGGCTGTTAGGGTTATTGTATTTTATACAAGTTTCATGATGGGTAAAGAAAACAGACTCTTGTTTACTTCAGGGAGGCAAAACCTTAGCAGAATTAGAGAACCCTCAGGAAGGACAACATAGCAAACACAGATACCTGACCCAAAGTCTGCATATCATGTGTCTGTTGTATCTGTGATTATAAAGCAATATCTGTGATTATAAAGCAAACTGCTTGGAGGTGGTAGACTTACTAAAATGCTTTTGTCCTGAAAAAAGCTGTTAAAGAAATACTAAGAGTGTTGTGATAAAGGTCAGATTTTTGAAAAAAAAACACTGAATGTTTCTAAAAATAAATGTTTGGTGACATTTTTATCAGATGTGGCATCAGGATAACAATAACAAAAAGTAAAAAAATGCAAGTGTTGAAATGGGATTGCTGTGTATGGAATATAGCTGCAAAAAGATAATAATGATGTTAAAGATACTATGTGCTGGAGTTTGCAGGGAGTATGACCATTTTCACTTTGCTTAATGTGATTACAGGCGTTTACAGTTTGAGTTGACTTCAGTGTTACCTTGGTTTAACTGAAAGCTAACTTGGTCAAGTAACGTTGTGAACAAAATACACAGGATTTTATTTGTAGATTTTTATTCAAAAGCAGTTAAATTGTGGGCTTGGCTAAATTTCAGATTCTGAGGTAGGGAGTATACCCTTCACTTAAGATAGAGAAGCTTTGAATAAAGATGAGACGAGTAGTAAGCTGCATCATATGACTAGATCTGTATAGTAGCAACTATCTTCACCTCAATTTCAGACAACCCTCTCCCCCAAAACAGAGGAAGAGTGTATGTGGAAAAGATGCAGGACCTATGAAATAGAGAGAGAGAAGCAGTGAAGAAACAGACATGGGTTCCTGAGGCACTGAAAGTGTGGTCTTGAGAAAAATTAGATATCTAAAGGACTGAGGGAGGTGCACGTAGAATTTCTGTGCTTGTTATTTCAATACTTTTTCTATTTGATCATGGTAGTCTATAGAGGATAAATATTTTTTACCTGTGTCCTGACAGATTAGTCTCAAAGAAATACCTGCCTGCATCATGCATTTAATTTCCTACAAGAAGTGTCGTCACGTGTTGTTTAATACCCCGAACAAGAATAATTAGAGTATTAAAAGTGAAAGAGTTAAATTTATGCAAAATCAGAAATGTTTTGTTGATTTTTTTAAAAAAAAATTTTAGACAGGCCTTCATTACTACAACCAGATGTTGGACTTTTTTTTTAATGCAGAAATATTATGAGAGTTTGGGGTAGTTGTGTCTTTAAAATCTGACCTTGGTCCAAATCTGGAGAGGAAAAATTTTGAGGTTTTCTCTAAAGCTGTAGCAGACACATTTAAAATCAAATTTTCATAGAGTTTGGTCAGAAAGGAGTAAGTTATAATTGAGTTGTCAGTAAAGTCCTTGTTTCTAGTAAAGGTTTGTATTCTGCATAATTAAATAGAGTGTAATTGCTGTTAATAAAGCAGTGATTGGATATGGGGCCTTATATATTCTGATTGCTGTTCATGACTACTTGATCCCCACACATTTACACCCTATAATCCTTGTTCAATTTATGTCAAATTCTGGACATGGCAGTTTGTTTTCCATTTGTATCATACACAATCATGCAGATTTGATATTTGAAGGTAAGAATTAGGGACCCAGGACAAGTATGTTTACAGGACTTTTCTTCTCATAATTCTCTTTACAGTAGCAGTTAAAATTATATATGTTTTACTTGTCACTATTTAAAGTTTATATTATATTTATATTATAGTTTATATTATAAAAATTATGTTTCAAGAGCATTCTAATTGAATTATCCTTATGAAAATAGTTTTCTTTACAAAATCATTGGTTTATTTGTAATGGTTATAAAGCAGTTCTCTTATCATCTGTTTTAAAAAAAGGAAATGCCATATTAATGTAAAAATGTTTCATGGTTATAGGTAGAACAATCATCAACAACTCCTTGTATATGACTTAACTGAATGGTTGATAGTATTTTTGAAACAGGACAGTTTCATAGTTTTTCTGTTTATGATCTCTTAAGTCCTGAATATCCTGGATATCCAAACAGTTGAGAACATACCACAAAAGACAATATCACGGGTGTCTTTTTACAAAATTATTTGAATATTTGAATTCCCCCTTGTCTTGGTTTGGAAAAGACAGGTGTCTGCCAGGGAAAGCTGGAGCTTCCCTTGGAATGGGGGATGTAAAACCTCTCCCTCCAAATTATTATAATTTTGCAATTAAGGGCCTGCAGGCAAATATTTGGGAATAGGAATAACGGTTCTTTACTAGGAATATTTAAAAAATGCAAATGTAGTAAAGCAAACAAATGAACAAACAAACAAAAAAATCCTAGAAACAGTGGCCGAGTTGGAATACGACCTGAAACCCTGGTCAGGGTGTTAGGAGTAGTCCAAGTAAGTCCTCCTGGAGTGACAGATGTGGTTCTGTTGGAGTAGAGATGATCTGGTAGAAAGGTCCAGTGGTGCAAGACGGGTCTGATCTTTCCTCTGGGAATCCAGTTGAAAACAGTCTGCCCTGCTGTGCTGAATTTCAGCTTTATCAAGGCAGGAATGCTTGGCTCCTCCCATTGTGAGATGCTCCATGCAGTGGGATGATGTAATGTTATCAGTCATGTGGTGAGCCTTAATGGCCCATTAACAGGAGGTATCCCCTTGCAGGGAGGATGGGTCATGGAAGAGATAAAGAACACTGCTCCACCTGGTTTTAACAGCTGGCCTGTTAACAGAAGGCTCCAGCCCACTCTCCCCTGGAGTTAAAAGAAAAAACACCTCTTCAACTGGTTTCAACAGATTGGGAATAGAATACATGCTTTTGGTTAAACATTGCAACCCAAGACACTGCTGCCCCCTGCTTGCAAAGTGGTTGTAAGGAGTTAGCACTAGTGAGTAAATATAAATAAAGAGGTGATGCACAATCTTAATTTAGAGGATTTCAGTAAGGCATCTTTACATACAGTATTTGCAATATTGCTCAGCATGCTGAGCAGGTAGGTGGTTTGCCTTGCCATATTTGTGCCCTTTCTCTCATGTACTTTGTTTTGATTACAACAAAAATCGGTAGTACAAGACTCAAAAGATGGAAGCTTGTTAGCAATATTTATCAGTTTCTGATGGCCAAATCATTGAAAGGAAGAACCTATGAAAAGTTATCTAATCTTTACAATTGTAGGTCTTTGGTGTCTGAAATGCAGCGCTTCCACATGTATTGCAGAAGGGAAGCAGATTGACAAACTTTTAACCAGTTAACCATTACTACTGTGGCACATGCATATATATTAAAAATAAAATTATATATATGTAAAATAATATATATTTTTTCAATATAAAATAGTCTCAATATTTGTTTCTTAAGCTTAAAATTGTATCAGAAATATACCAAAGTACAATTCTAGATATAAATTTTAAATCCATTTTCACTTTTTCTTCATTATTATAGGATCTTCTGCCCAGAAAAGATTAAAGTCTGTCATGTGGGTCTGATAGCTGCAACTGAAAGATCCTTGCGGTCTTTTTTAAATGGTGTTGGCAAGTTTTTTTGCTTGATCTTGCAACCTAGTCTGTCAGACTTTTTAGAAGAAGCTGCCCCTCAGTCTTACAAAGGCTGCAGTTATTGAATCTGATATTCAGAATTATGATGTTCTTGCTTTAATTGTGGGGGTTTAATTCAGAGGTCTTTTTAGATTAAGAAAACTCTGAAACACTGTCATGCTTGTAAATTTCATGGTTTTGTGAGGGGTAGAATATGGAAATAAATTTAAGAAAATCTGTTTTTGCAGCACATAAATTGAAATGCCAACTTTATAATGCAATAAGGATTTTTTTAAAAAAATATTTATAGAAATGTGTTTTGACTACAGCTAACCAAATATTTCTGTTTCTGACTTTTGGAAGGTAGTGAACACGTTCATGCTCTATTGACAGCTAGTGTAATTCACCATCTCTAAAAAGCAAATTATACTTAATTTCAAACAGAATTTTAGTGTTAATAATGACTACCAGTGCGTCCTGGTAGTCTGTTGCAGGGAATTCCTGCAATTTTTTGACTCTGCAACTTCTGTGAGAAATGCTAGTTGTGTTTTTGTAGACAGATTCATATTTTCTGGGAGTGAGATATTCTGCCATGTACTCAAGTACTTGTCTTGTGAGTGGAGAGAGTTGATAATTTGAATTAGAACTGTTCAATTGCTTATGGGTCTGCACAATCAAATGGACAGTGATAGTGTACTAACTTTATATAGAATAAGTCTAGAGAGTGAGGTGGATTTTTCTTACCCTGAGTTTGTTGCTGAAGTAACCTAATCAGTACTTTGTTTCATAAAAATGATGTGTCTAGCACATAATGGTTAATTTAGAATAATGTGGAATTTTACTGACTGCTGTGCTGCTTATAAAATTGTTACAAAACAGTTTGACTTGGAAAAGCTTTGAATCCAAAGAGAATAAATTTAATGTGAATGCATTTAATTAAATTTGCTTAATTTAAATAATGTAATTTGTATTGATTATACTTCTGCAGTTCATTTGGATTTTTGTTTTTAATTAAGATTCAGTAATTTTGTTTTACCTTCCAGAGCTATTAATTAAATCACTATGAATAAAAGGCATGTTAATTAAGTTAGCACTCATATACATTTATTAAACCAAAAGCATGTAATAATATTTTCCCCCCATGAAGGTATCATATATAGAGGAATATTTATTTATTAGAAGGACAACAGTGCAATTTTACTTGAATTTTTTTTTTGTCCCCTTAGCAAATCCAACCTGAATAGCCCTCATACAGCCCTAAAACAATATGGGTACTTTTTTTG